>BMAU01018854.1:0-515095 GCA_019973935.1 Trichonephila clavipes
TCAGAGTAAAGCAGTGCTTTCTCAAACTTTCAATGTTGGTGACCCAATTTTCAATCACTAATTTTCATGGTGCCCCCCTTCATACGATAAAAATGTACTCAATTCTATAATACTTCGACTCTAAAGCTACAATATGACTTTAATTATAAACTGCACAAATTACCAAGGCAAGTATTAAATTGTGCATACAATTTTGTATGTGATAAGACAATATGATCATTACTAATTATTCATCTTGTCCTTAAATTAATATTGATGAATTAATGACCAAATACAAAGTGCAGTACTGATACATTTATAAGTATCATATTTTATTGTATAAATTTGTATTGTTTATTATGTCAGTGAGTATTTTGCTCAAATTCCTTTCATTAAATTAATATTTTTTAATTTTTTATTTTTAACTTTTTGATATACTCGCGGCCCCTAGTGGGATTAGCACGCCCCTCTAGGGGGCGCTCCCCACAGTTTGAGAAAAGCTGCAGTAAGGTCCTACACAACTACTGCTGCTCAAGAGCATCAGAGACCTTGAAACGAAAAAATTAAGGTGTGCAATGGTACAGCGAAAAATAAGCGACTATTTTCCACAATAAAGGTAAAATTGCGACATTTTGCACCAATTTTTTTTTCTCCAAGCACTTTTCACATGTAATGATTTGCAATATTCATGCAGTGTCCGGTTTCATATACTGCATGGATCACATTCGGTTTTCGGTTATCCGAACAATCACGTATCGGAACGGTGTCTGGTCCCAATTGATTGGGATAAACAATGTTCTACTGATATATATATATATATATATATATATATATATATATATATATATATATATATATATATGTATGTATTCAGTGAAAAACAACATTTTAAACAATAAGAATATCCTCAAATGCAACAAACTTGAAGTCGATATAATAATATGCTGATCAGCCAAACTCTTAGGCAGAATCCAGAGCTGCCCGCATTACGCGCAAAGCAATAGCCGTAGGTCTGCATTTTTAATTGCCAAAGATATTTATATTTATCAGCAACCTAGCTTAGCCAAGTCATTGCAAAGTCTTAAATTAGGATAGCAGCTGTATTTGTAATTAAGGGAACTATCATTTTGTTTTATATGATTTTTCCCATTCAAATTAATGTCCCTGAACTAGAGCCAAGTATTGATACAATAGTTAATTTTTTAAAATGTGTAATAGTTAAAATGACCGAGTCTGGTTTCAATTTAAAGTTGGCAAAAGTTTTAAAAGTTAAAATTATTTGTAATATTTCCATGCGATTTAATAATCAGAATAATTAGGCTGAATTCGAAATATTTTAATTGCATATGCAAGTTTTCAAAGCATCAATTAAAAAAAAAGTATAATCATTTACAAGCTGAATGAAGCCGCTGCCTTTTTTGCGTTGCGTAGTTGGTTTTTATACAAATAAATACTAAGTATTGTGTGGTAAATTTGAAATTTAGAAACGTTAATTTTTCTTGTTTTTATTCTTTTTTTTACTCTTGAAAATGTTTTCGAAGGGACAAAGTCACACTACATTGTAACCTTGGATGTAACGACATTAGTTAATTCAATAGTGTAAGCGCTGGTCATGTACAACTAATATATATTATGAAATCTAAATTTACAAAACACACTTTAAATTATGGACGTTGTTTCCAATTTCTAGAGAATTATTAGAATAAATGTCTTATAAATTTGGGGCGTTAAATACATGTTGATACTTACATCCCCATTGAAGTTTCAGTGACTCATTTCAATCCAGCCATTTTCAGAGAGTAATACAAATATGTATCATAATATAATCTATTTATTTCTATACTTCTACGATATTTACAGCTGAATTTTTCCACCTAAGTTATCCTCTACTATTACCTAAAAAATTATGGAAAAAAGTATTGATATTTTTGCTCAATTTTTCGCCTTCAAATACTCATATCTATTTGAATGTCACCACTTATAATTTTTTTTTCTGAATAATATTTATCTTGCATGTCTATGGGGATGTCGTAAATTTTATTGTAAATGCTGGGAATGGTTTATAAAGAAAATGTCTGAAATAATATATGACTGGGAATTTTTTAAAGAGATACATATATTCTACAAAAGAACACATATTCTATTTAAATGAGTATTCATACAAAACAATGAAAATAGTTTCTGAAATATTTTATGAGATTATTTTCGACTTATTTTGATTTGAGGAAATCAACAAGGTTTATTTAAAAAAAAATTGGGGCTGTCTTCTAATTACTCAAGTCACTAAGATTTCTCTTGAAAATTTAAAGGCAAATATGTACTAAACACGCCCAAATTTATAAAATGTTTCATCAGATATTTCTTCAGAAACAGTAAGAAATTTCTATAATTTACAATTCTTGATACATAGTGCACACTATATCGCAATATAAGCTAAAATGTATTTTAACTGTTTGATTTGGCATAATGACTAAACAGAATTTTCCACCATGAAGAAAATCATAAATTTAAGAGTGTAACAGAACAACAGAAAAGAAAAATGATGAAAAATACATCAATAAAGTCATTTATTCTAGTCTTATATATAAAACTAGCTAACCATATTCAGTTCAAACAAGAGTACATTCCCTCTAGTAGGTCTAGAGTCATTGCCAAAAAAAAAAGAAAAAAATATTCATGAAAAGTAGTTTGAATGAGGCTTCTGTACGGTAAATTGTTTTTGTTTTACTGTTTTATTTAATTACGATGCATGACACACTTCTTATAGTGTGGGTGTTGACATAAAATTAAAGTTACCAAACAAAAACCTAGACAAAGAGATAAAAAATATTCAAGGAAATAATTTTAAATAAACATGAATTTTAACCGATTTGTATGCAAAATATATAAAAGAGTTCCAAACTGAATTTAAACATCATCTTTTAATTCGTAATACTGAAAAGCTGATAATACAACCACTTCCACTTTAATTTTTTCTCTACCAAAAATACACAGTCCCAAAAGTTTTCGTTTACTTTTTAAATTCAGCATTTTATTCTCATGAATGTTTTTTACCATAGAGTTCTTATATTCTTACTTGGAAGACATATTTTCGAAATTTCATGTGTACATCTCCTGAAAATAGATTTTATTTTATTTTCATTATACGTCCATTACATTTAAGAGATATTTTAGAAAAGGAAGATAAGAGTATATTATTTGGATTGTAGCATATTTAAACTAGTAACTTACCTAATATTAAAAATATTTTAATAAGGATTTTTTTATGATGGTTAATGTTTTGAAACAACAATTGCCAAGTCGTTATTCTTAAGAGAGCCTTAAGAATATTGATAAGGCTGATGATATTAAAATATATACTCTAATTTTGAATCGTATACCTTAATCTGAATAAATATGAAAATAATTATGTACCTCAAAACGGAAATACAATTATTTTCTACGTATCATTAATTTCATAATGTTTTTAAATTGCTTCTTTAATGCTAGTTGGAAAAAAAAATTGTTTGTGGAAGATATTTGTATAACAATATTTTTCTTTTAATAGAAAATTAAAACCAATATATAGTAAGAATTACACATAAAAAGTATTTGTCCCATTTGTTTGCTTTTCTAAGTCCCCAGACATAACAAAATTAGAAAAAGCGCTGCAATGTGAAACTTATTTAATACATCTATGTAATAAAAACTTAGTTTGTAGAATAAAAATATGCATAACAAAATAAACTATTAAAAGTATATAAATTGCAACTTAAAAGGAACATCTCTACAAATAATTATATACGTAACATAGATAATAAATGGTATAATAATTTTCTTTTTAAAGTTTGACGTAAGTAAATAGGGTAAGTTAAAGTTTATACTCCATAATTATTTGTTAAATGCGCTCAATAATGCTCCACGCATATTTATAACAAAAAAGTTATACAAAATCAAAAAATCCCAATTGATAAGTTCTCGAGCTTTTTCTATTGTATTTCGTAACCATAACAATTAATACAATTCCAAGCTCTTAAAAGAGATTTTTACAGGCATAATATGAAAGGAAAATGATAATAATACAGACATATTATTTTCAACAATACTTTAGGATCACTTTTAAAAACATTTCATGGAGATTCTAGACAGATAGCAAGAAATCTCCGTATTGTGCATTTTTCAGTTGATTTTATTATCTTCCAAGAAACTAGAATGGGTAGCAATTATTTTCAAGTGTTTATTGATCAAAACAATGGCAATTATGGTAGACATACTTAAAAACTTATTCCGTTTTTTTGTTGAAGTGTCTTGTATAATTTTCATTTAAAGTTTAATTTAAAGTATTTATTTTGTTAACAAACATTTAAAGCGATAAAAGGATTAAGGGACGCGTATTAACGATCAACTACAAGCAAATATAATCTGGGAAAATGAATCTTCTAAACATCATAATGAGTATAGGTCAGTAGCGTGTAATGTCTGCGAATGCAGACATTAAGATTTAACAGGTGCTGATGAAACATTTAAAAATCAATCAACTCTGCAAAAATGCTTTAATTACTCGTAAATATTTCAGAAAAAAGTTTCATTATAATTAAATTATTTGCAGCTTAAGTATACGAGTTAGTTAATTTGATTCTGCCGTTACAGATTAAAATAAAAGTAAATAAAAAACGCTAAATCTGATTATTTGGCTGAAATTTCGGAGCTTTTAGTTGACACTGTTTTTGAAACAATCCTTATTATGCTAAAATTGCACTATAAGTAATGAATTAATAAAAAATCCATATGGATTATTTGCTTTCATTACAAAATTTTTGGAATCTTAGCTATTTAGCATCAACTTTCATATACACTGCTCAAAACAATTAAAAGGATATTGTAAGTTTTATATAAAATAAAGATATAAGCGAAATTTGTTTTGCCGAAAATGGAAGAAGATAATCACAAATGCAAATTTTTCTGATTTTCAAACTGGGGAGTATGCTAATTTTGAGTTCGACGTCAAAAACTTTGCTTCAGCGGCAGCGAATGAAATTTGACTTTCAACTGAAATGAAGACAAGGATGATCGGCATTCAGTGACTGCTTTGTTTCGATGTGTACGATATCTCAGCGAAGTCATTTAACCGATTCAGAAGCTTGGAGAGTTGTTGGTAGATTAAAAGGGGGCCAAACTCAAGCCGAAGTAGTGCAAGCCATTGGAGTGTCACAAAGAGTGATTTCCAGGATCTGGAGCCGTTTTTGGAGACTGAAAGTGCAGGCCGAAGACCAGGACAAGGTCGTAGGCGGGAAACAATGCCCAATGAAGATCGTTATTTAGTGTTAACGGCTCGGAGACACCGAAATATGAACGCTACTCATCTCCAACAACACCTTCGCTCGGCTACTGGCACCACGGTTTGAACTCAGACTTTCCGAAATCGGCTCCATGGAGTAGGTCTGTATGCTCGCCGACCGATGGTATGTGTTAGAATAACATCAAGGCATCGTCGGGACCGCAGAGAGTGGGCAGCAGAGCATGTGAACTGGAGGAGAAATGAATGGAGCAATGTTCTTTTTTCTGACGAGTCCCGTTTTTCTGTTCATCCGGATAATAGGCGTATTTTCATCTGGTGGGACCATGGCAGTAGGAATAATCCTGCGTTAATGCTCAAAAGTGTCAGATTTGGTGGTTGGGGAGGGTTGGTGTATAGTGGCATCTCCATTGACGGGCGCACAGACCTCTACATCATTCGAGATGGACCTCTGACTGCTCGCCGATATAGGGAGGAGATCCTCAGATCTATTGCAGTCCCTTACGCTGCAGCAATCGGAGATGACTTTATTTTAATGGACGATAACTGCAGGCAACATTGTGCTAACCTGGCGGAGGATTTCCTTTTCGAGGAAGGAATCGTATGAATGGAATGGCCAGCGTGTTCTCCAGACATGAATCCAATAGAGCACGTTTAGAACGCTCTAGAAAGACGAGTTGCTGGCCGCCAACCACCCCCGCAAATTCTCCAAGAACTGGAAAGAGCTCTTCTGAAAGATTGGGACAGAGTACCCCATCTCGTGAGGAATAGCCTCATTGAATCCATGCCACAAAGGTGCTCAACTTTGCTGGCCGTCCATGGAAACCATACCCCCTACTGAAAAAGATTTCCTTTGAAGGAAAAACCTTTTCTTATTCTTTTTTCTCATATGCACAAGTTGTGTTTTTTTTCCTTTTGTGTACAAATGGGCAATAAAATGCATTTTTTTTCTGCCAAACATGTGTAATTTATTTTCATATAACCTACTACGTCTGTCGACCCTGTATCAATCAGCTAAAAAGTTTCCCAGCCACAAGATCCACCTAAAACCGCAATATCCTTTAATTATTTTGAGCAGTATATATATATATATATATATATATATATATATATATATATATATATATATATGTGCGTGTGTGTGTGTACATTGTTACACTGTAAATCATTTTTCAAATGCAAGAAAAATCCACACATTTAAATACTACATTCTTTTAGGTAATATATTCCTCAGCACAACACTCACATAAATATCCAATAGTACAGATCCAATATCTATAAAAGTGTGTGTGCGTGTATCTATGTATGGGTATATATGCATGCGTATACAATTCACGTAGATTACGGATATATACAACTAATCAGCACATTACGAGGAAGCGGCAATGCCTACAGACAGCCGTAGTCAGGCAAACTTGTTAAATCGATTACAGATGCTACAATGGTAAGTTATCAATATAAGAGTGACTTTTTATGCGTGGTGTTATAGTCTTTATACGAAATTGGGACATAGCATCTTCGATGAAATTTCGGGCGTGACTACTTCTGAAGTGTGCCAAGACTATCTGGTATTCGGTAAAATACCTAATCTCTGACAGTACGGTTGGAAAAAGGCAAGTAAGAACATGCTTATTGAGGACGGAAGAGAACCGTTAACCACGATAAATTGACATAATATCTTCAGATTGTCGTGAATTTTAACTTTGGGACTACAACAACTGTTAGTGTGTGAATTGTTCAACGGACTATCACTGATTTGATATTTTGGAATCAAAGTACTACTCATGTACTGTTGTTGGCTGCAAAGTACAAAATGTTGTGCCTCACTCGGGGCCGTCAACACCGCTGTTAGATTGTTGATAACAGAAATTAAGTGCATTATTTTTCATTTGCTTCAAACGGATAAACGTTTACAGGTACGGTGACAACCGCATCAATTCTTGAACCCCACATGTCAGCTAGAAAGTTATCAAATTGGTGGATCCTCCTTGAGGGTATGTATGGGGCGCATTTGGTAGGATATGGAGCTCCTAAAATGCATCAACTTTGACAATTTACATGTACATCAGCATCTTTCCTGATTACCTACAGCCCCCCATTTGTTCCCATTGTGCATTCCTACAAGACAATGCAAACATTATAACTTCACACACATCGAGAGTTGCTTCTTAGTCACTCTGGGAATGACATCTGATTTTAACCACTTCGATAAACTACCTAAATTTACAGAAATGAAAGTTTTCAAATATATTTTGGAGTGTTTTCAACGTCCTGTTCAGAAAAGGTCTCCACCGCCTCACATTCATAAGGAATTGTGAAATGCCCTATAGTATTCTTGGTGCGAATTGCCTCAAAGATACCTTTCTATATTCCTTGCCAATCATGTTAAGGCATTTCTGTGGTGATCTTACGATTGATATCCTACCATTATTAGGCATGCGTATAAGTTTTTCTGTCTGTTCAGTATATATATATATATATATATATATATATATATATATATATATATATATATATATATATATATATATATATATATATATATATATATATATATATATATAGGGATATAGAAAGGTATCTTTGAGGCTATTCGCCCCAAATGCTATAGGGCATTTCACAAACCCTTAGGAATATATATATATTTATATATATCTTTAAAAGAGAATAATTCAGTTTTTTTTTCAATATTTATATAGCATATTTTTATGAATGCTTGATATTTTAACACGCAGCATCAATTATTAATGTATTACGTATTTCTTATATGTTGTTTAAAGTTAAAATATTTCATATTGTGAAACAGCTGAATTTTTCACATCAAACACAATAATTCGAAACTTGTTAAAAAATGGATATTCATCTCAACACCTATTTTTTAGAACTACATTTTGTTCAGTTTTTTTATATATTTTAAACTTATATATGATTTTAGTACCTTTTGTCTGTTGTTGCTCAAAATGTATTTTTTTTGTTAAATACAACACGTTTTGTACAAAGAAAATTCGTATGAAACGATTCAATTATAAGGTATTGAACAAAGATTGTATTATCTTAGAATTGAATAGTTGAACATAAAGTATTATACTTTTCTCCGTATTAATCGAGCATGACTTAAATTTTATAATTAAACCATTTTAGCTGGAAATAATTATAATGCGTTAACTTCTATTCATTTGAATATATTTTTGTGTGTGTATGCCAGCATATCATCTTGGGATTCATTTTTGAAACAAAAGTTCTTCATTGTCTTAAAATAATAAATAAGTGGCTTATTTTCTGTTTAAATTCTTCGTATCACCATATTTTATCATGCTTACATAAAAATTAACTGAGAATCAAGATAAACGCCGAAAAATGCACCTTGGTTCCCAAGGAACCGCATACTTGAACTAATTTGCTTATTATTATATTTGCATTTCTTTTTTTCCATGCAAATGAGGGAAAATATTCCCCAAAGTTTATGATGAAATAACATTATCAATGACGCTGAAAATAGAATCTGAAATTAGAAATCTGCTAATGTTGATTTAATTTTCTTTTTTATGCCGTAAGTAATGCTTAAGGTTAGAAATATTTGCATTTATGTTATGTGTTTTTTAAAGCATTGTACTTTTAAGCTTAATTCAAATTGCTGATGGAGAACAAGAACCAAAAACCTTTGACTGAAATCTATAAACTTTCGATTTAGAGTTATTTTTTTTAAATTATATTATATTATAATGTTATGTACTGAATTTTCGTAGCATAGAAAATTAATGAAACCCCATAAATGGTATTTTCCCGACTCAAAAAAATCTAAGAAATATGTGTTCAGAAATTATAACTTACATTTTCAACGTATATCAAATAGCATTGAATTCTCTTTGAATTAAAATAAACAATTACAAAATAATATTTGTTGAGAACATAGGGATTTAAAATATATAAATTAGCTTTAAAATAAGTCATTTTTATAGAACCTTGGGTAATATGAGATTACTTTAAAACTTAAACCTTTAATAGAAAATAAGTATGCGTCCAAAAATATTTTAATTGATTTGAACTGCTTGACTATATATATATACTCTCTATTGAGGAAAATAAAGCAATAAAATCCTTTATAAGAAAACATGCGTTAAATTATAGAAAATGAACCTTTGCGATCGGTACATACACTGCTGTTTGTAAAAAAATGCAACACCATGAAGGAATCATCAGAATTAAATGAAATTTGCAGCAAATATCAATTATAGGATGTTACGTAACTTAGTAAAGATTCAGAGTCACCGGCCATGCATGGCGCGCACAGCGCCCTCTTAACTAATGCTGAAAGCGTATAAATGAGGGCTGTAGTGGGACATTGAAAATAATTAAGGATTATTTGTTAGTGGCGGATGTTTAGTGAGACCTAAGTATGCATCCACAACGAAATCACGCAATAACGAGAAATTCCAACAACTTACGGAGTTTGAGCGGGGAGGATTATCGGCCTTCGAGAAAGAGGATTTTCCTATCACTCAAAGGGGGCTCGTGTGCAGCTAAATAGTCCACAATGATGCAAGTTTGGAAGCAGTAGACTGCCGAGCACAGAACAACTCGAAATACCGGCATTGGAAGATGGAAGTTGACGTCAGCGTTTGATATCGTATCGACACCTGCACCGCATGGTGGTGAATGACCGTAGAGCTTCCTCCATGCAGTTGTCAGCATGTTGGTCTACTGCTAAAGGTGTACTAATGTCGTCTTCATCAATTCGTTGACATCTGCTGCACCATGGATTGCGTGCAAGGGTGCCTTTATACACGGTCCCCCTCACGGCAAACCATCGACGGCAGCGTCTGAAATGGGCTCATGAGCTCAGAGCCTGGCAAGCTGATTGGCATTAAGTTGTTTTTTCAGATGAATCAAGCTTCAATTTGTGAAACCAAGATGCCTGCATTAGTGTTAGACGCTATGTCGATGAATGCTGCCTTCCAGAGTGCGTTATCGAGTGACATAGTGGCCTAACACGCTGAGTTATGCTTTTGGGTGCGATTTCGTATCATGGACGATCCAATTTGCTACGAATTGAGGCTAAATAGAAACAGGTACGTCCGTGAAGTGTTACAACCCTAAGCCGTTCCCTTTCTTTAAGGCATCCCTGGAGCTATCTTTCAGCAGGGTAATGCATGCTCACATGTTGCAAAGACTGTTCTAGACTTCTGTTCAGCCCAATATATGTAACGTTTTTCTTGGCCTGCTTATTCGCCGGATATTTCACCTATTGAGCACGTGTGGGATTTGTTTGGTTGGCGTCTCGCTCTCGTGATCAAAGCCTGTACAGCTTCAAAAGACGAACTTTTGTTGCACATACAAGTCATATGGAATTCTCTTCCGCAAACATATATTAAAAATCTGTTTGAATCCATGTCACGTCGTATAGCAGCACTTATTGCCGCGCGTTGTGGCTACATCAAATACTGATTTCGGACACTTAATATTGTTTTCTTTGCTTTGAAAATTCCGTCATTTATTAGTACTAATACAAGTCGTTAGTGCATTAAATGTCATTTAATTCTGATGATTCGTTAATGGTGTTGTGTGTGTGTGTGTGTGCATTTCTTAGCATTTCTTACAAACAGCAGTTTATAAAAGTGAAGTTATTACTAAGTGTAAGGTAATGATTATGCAGTTGTCAGAATCATAACATCAAAAGTGACATTGGTGCAAGTAAAACAGGTAGGATCAGCGTGGAATGCGCAAGGCAACTTAAATAAAGGAAGAAAGACGCATTTCAAGGCATTTGCTGCAAATAAATGAAGATCGTATTTGCATATATATATATATATATATATATATATATATATATATATATATATATATATTTACCAAAACCCGTTAGGTACCTTACCCGTTGTAGAATGATAAGCAAGCTTGAGGAAGCTAGCTTATTACTTAGTACATGTTACCCAAGAGTTCGGAAGGGAGAAAAGTGCAATCTTGCGATCTTGGAATGCCTTTCAAAACGAAGATATAACGTTGAAAAAGGTTTATTGTTGTCAGCCAGGTAAATCAATGACAAGTAATGACCGATATATCGTTGGACATACGGAAAAATATTAAAACCAGAAGTGCACAGCAGCACTACTGCTCAGTAGCTGCATGCTACAGCCAGACACATCTTACTGTAGCAAGACACCATGATTAAGCGGTGAATTCACCTTCAGTTTTTATCGCTGTATACCATTGAAGAAAGCCCATTCACAGAACTATTTAAAGACTGGAAGATTTAAAGTGGTCCCACATAAACTGACTCATCAACGACTGAAATCAACACAAAGACTGAATATCACATCCGTGAAATAATAGTTTCTTTAACGATGTGAGTTTGACAAATTGACAAAAGATTCTCATCACCGCTTAGTAGGAAGAAGGCAGATACAAATCATCCCACTTATGATGAAGTTATCCTGCCTTTCAAGCATTTGAATTAGTTTTTGATAAACGGAAACGCACATCTACACAAGCTTCTAAAAATCAAAGACACATTTACAGTAGATTGTCCAGCGTGCTTAAATATAAAGAAATCTTAGTCCTTTCTTCATATTGTATGTGTCCATATTTTTAAGCAATTTTGCTTTCTTCATCATTTTACTAATCTGCCCATGCAATATGGATTTTCATGTCTGTAACGATTTTTGAAGAACTATGGTAAACTATGAAAAGTTGCTAAGTTTTACGCATAAGCATGCCCACATGCATATACATATAATCGTGTACCGCAATAAGTAGTAGATATTATGCGCTTATGTAAAAAAGAGTTCTAGATTAAAACAAAACAAACAACACTTATCATTATATCTAAGTTGCAATTTTAATTATTTCTTACACGCATATTAATACTTTCAATCATTAAAAGATTGAAAATAATAGCGTTTATAGTATTTAATTTATTTTTGCAACAAATAAAAATAACTTGGTTTTCAGTCGTAGTATTTGGGTTTACAAACTCAATATTCAAACGCCATGAACTAATGTAATTAAATTATTTTTAATCGTTCAAAATTGTTAAGGATATCAAACAAATATATACAAATTATGGTTTACTGTAAAGCGCTGAATATTGCCAAATATATAATGAACATAAATATTTATTTATAATATTTAGTCTAGATACCACTTAAACAATTGCTTTATCTTGCTAAAGCGAGAATGTTTATTTTAAATTTTTTGCTACCAGATATCGTTTCTTCTAGGCCCTAGTTATTTGTAGGATTTATTGAATTAAGTTAAGTGTTGCAGACAATAATAAATTCCAAAGGAGAATAGATGTAATGAATTGAGTTACATAATTTTTCTCTTATTACTACAAAATCGGTTTAATGGTATAAGTATTTCGATTGGGTTTTGTGATGCTTAGTAAGCGTGTATGAAAGAAAAGAATAAATTAGATCTAAGGTGCCTGCAGCAACCAGCATGCATTTTACTAGAATTATGCAATAAATTTATTCTGTTACTTTTTTCCTTCTAATTTGATACATTTTTCCAATTTCATTTCCCCCATGTATTTTCACTACGTTTCAATAAAACAGCAAGTAATATTGGTAAACAATTAATTCAATTGAGCCAATTTATGATGAAAGTTACTTCTTGAATATGTATAAAGTATAAAATATAGAAACGAACTTCAATATTCCGAAGTAAAACGCAATTTTAGTAAATATTTTTTTCACTTAAATATTTAAAAAAAGTTAGCACCTGACACTGATTAAATAATCAATTATGTTTTTCATGTTTTCTTTTGGGATTAAAAACGTAGAAAGCGTGGTATAAAGCTTATTTCCTTACGCTGAGTAGCACATTGAATAATGTTTCTTTTTTTAAAAAAATATACTTGTTATGCATAAACACATTACCGAAAATTTAAGAAACTGAAGAAGTTATTACATATTCAACATAATTATAATAGTTTCAATACGATTAATCAAATTAGTTTAGAATATTTGATTTACTTTTTAGAAAGTACTACAGATTGAATCTGTTTTAAAGTGGTTACTTATAAATATTTTAAAATTCAAATTTTATCTCGGCGTAAGTACTTCAGCACATGTTTACTTAATTCCAAGTAAAAAACACTTTTAAAAAACTGTTATAGCAGGGCTTCTCAAACATTTAATATTTGCGACCCAATTTTCAATCATAATTTTCATCGTGCCATCCTCCCTTCTATACAACAACAATGTATTTAATTGCTTAATATTATACCTTAACGCTAAAACTAGAATACACATTTAACCTCTTAAGTATTACCGCCTTATATAAACGTCTCACTGAGGCAAAGTCTTAATTTCTCCGGAAGTATATATTCGTCATTCCGAAGTTCGATTTTTTCTGTTCAATGCTATCCATTAAATTATTCTGACGGGTTTGGAATGCAATAAAAGGATCTTGACAGTGTTTGCGAATGATTTACTTGTTTCAGCGTTTTTCTCCCCCCAAATGTCATCGGGGAGTGAATCGGCATTCAAGAGATTAATTATAAACCTATAAAATTATCAAGGTAAGTTCTTATTGTCACATATAACTTTATAAATGACAAGCTCAAGGCGTCACTGGTAATTATTAAATTTGTTCTTAACTTAGAATTGTAAAACTAATTATAAAACGCATTGTGCATTACTGATATATTTATAAGTGTATTATATCAGTGTAAATGTGTATTTTATTTTTTATTATGTCAGAATCTATTTTGTTTGTTTACCTTCACTAAACCTGTAATTTTTTAAATGTTTTATTTTCTACTTTTTGATATAATCGCGTCCCTCTCGTAGGGTTATCACGACCTCCTACGGGGACTCACCCCACAGTTTGCAAAACACTGCTTTACTGGCATTCATCACATATTCAAATTATTTCTCTCAAATTCTACCCTATTTCAAAGATCTATTTAAGCGCAGCACAACTTTCAGTAAATTGATAACTTTCTAAAATAATCTTTTGTTTTCGACTTTTCAATATAACCATGCCTCTCTAGGGGGTTGTGCCCCACAGTTTGAGAAACACTATGTTATATAAATACTACAATTTTGTATATTAAAAAGCTATATGTGTATCATATCTCCCCCGATTCCTCTTTCACTCCTTGTGTTTCGCTGTTCTACTGCGATGTTCCACCAAAATCCCCTAGCTGATCAAACAGTTAAATTCCGCTATAAATGAACAAAACTACATTTACAATTTACTTTGATCTATCCTTTATAAATAGATGACAGAAAAATTAAATTTAAATTTCTTTGTAAAAACTTAGACTCTGCTTCATTCTGAGCTTTACAAATCCCTAATTTCGCAACAAATTTTTCATGTGTTTTGTATGCTTAAAAAGCTTTGTACTTCGTACTTTGCGAATATCTTTGGAAGTCTAATTGCGCATATTTTTATCGCATTGTCCTTTGCATTTGTTTGATTTTTTCCAAAAACTATTTAGAAAAAGACAACAGCAAATACACTTAGGATTTTGGATTATACATTCAATATTTCACAACAAATTTATTATTTCTGTCTTTTGTAACGAAATGTCATGCTTGACAAAGAAAGATCATTTTAAAAATTGTAATTTAGCATTATAGTGTTTACACGGAGTGATTGAGTTCAACCACACATTACCCTTTTATTCTCACTCAGCTCAATATTAAAAATGTTTTGTAAATAATAACTATATTTACACACATTACTTTTTAGATGAGTATCCCATAAATTTTAACAATTTTGAAATATATTTTTCAGAACATATGAGCGCGGTGTATGGAGTTGAAATATCCCACCAAAAATTAGTTATTTTGTTACTTTAATTATGTCTGTGAATTTTGTGTGGGGGGGATATTTTACAGCATGATTCAATATTAGCTTTTATACTTTACTTAATAGCTTCTCAAGTATTAAATGGCTCGTACAAAATGTAGATTCTGTAACACACTAAAAGTAAATCAAAATTTAAGGATGCTGAAGTGATTTTCGATTTACATCGATGACATTTTAAGACTTAATAGACCAACTAATTTGGATTATTTTATGACGAAAATATTTCAACTGCTAGCATAAAATGTCTACTTGGGTGGCAACGAAGAATTGCTGAAAATTATGCACCATTGACGTTTCTTCATTAACCTGTTGAAACTTAACCACACAGGCAAGCCTTGAAAATAAAAAATAACAGTAGACTTCAAAACTACCGAGACGTAGTGATGGCTCTTGAGTGTACCAGCACTGGCATATTGGTGAGAGATAAAAAGTTCAAGTTCAATGGCATGCAAAGTCATTACACAGGTAAAAGCTATGGGTATTTCATAAGTCTTTCGATATTTTGCAACTGAGTTTCCTAATTCGAGAGCGACCCTCAGATTGTTTAAAGCCGAATCCTGTAAAAGCTTTGACATGCCCTTCAGTTGTCTTTTGCTGACAATATCACTACAATCACATACTCCTGTGATATAAGTTCAAAAATAATCACAGGAATCATTTTAATTCAAAAATCGAGTTTTAACTCCATGAAAATACTAAGAAATGATTATACATCAATGCACGTAATTAAAATCCAAGATCACAGACAAAAGAACAAAACAAATTAATAATACAAATAATTACAAATAGCTTTACTTCGTGAATTTGTTGCCACAAATTTTATTTTTTATGAAAAGAATCAAATAAAACGCTACTGAGAAGTTAGAAATGTTTTTGATAAAAAAAAAAAAGTTAAGATTCTCTCCATAGTGCAAATATTAATAAAAAAACAAAATTTTCTATTTAATTATAATACAAATAGATTTGGTATTAATTCTGCAAGTTTGAATAGTAAAGTAAGACTTAAGGAAAATTAACATTTGCTAGTTTAAGGGATTAAGTGTAAAGAGAAAGACATTATAATCCTCTTAACAAAAGGGGAAACATGATTCAAATCAATGAAATTATAAGCGATTTATTAGTAAAGTCTACTTTTTTCCAGGATAAAGAAATTTGGTTTTAATTTCCTATATGTCCAAAACAAAATATTTACATAAAATTGACTATGTACATCAAAATTATTTCCGAAACAGGTAATAGCTACACATTTCCTAAGCATTTATCTTGTTATTATACGCTTGCAATGAAGTGGCGGTTTCTTACGTATAACATAAAATATTCATTTTAATTCAATTAATAAACACATATAAGTTATTTGTGTGAAATCTGTTCAAGATATAAAGTTATTGAAAATAGCTACATTTTTTTTCTTTACCAAATTTTGTTGCAAGTATTTTTTCAGATTAATAACATCTAAATAAAGATAGCTTGTTAATTATAAACGCAATGAGCAGCGGATTATGAGATATATACAAAGTTTTTTACGGGATTCCGGAGTTTTTGAGTTATTTTTAATGTGTATGCTAACTCTGTATAATAATAATGATAATAATTAATTCTATTATACTATTAATAATATATATATATATATATATATATATATATATATATATATATATATATATATATACTGCTTGTACCTTGCACTTTTCCGCTATTGTTGATTGTCCCCGCGTACCCTACAACTCATCACTTCAACGAGTTTTCTCATCCCGAACGGGTGTACCCTCCCAATCGTTCCGTCGTAAAAAGTGTTTCAGTGCTTAAGTGCCTCTTTGTCTAATTTTACTTACTTTAGATTAAATGTTAATTTGTTATTGTGGTTTACCTATGTTAATCATAATAAATATTTGTTTGTTATGGATTAAGGTTTTATTTCTCTCTCTCGTGAGTATTATCGACGTTTATTTTACTGTCGGCATCCCGCCGCATTTAGACCTACCACCCCTTAATCTCATTTGCCCATCGAGCCGGAGGGACAGCGTTTTAAAATGTCACTAGTTTACCTTAATATAAAACGAGGCACTTGCAAAAAAATATCGTGAAATGTGCAAATTTCCTAAATACGTTCCAGCTGTCCAATGGCGAAAACGCGGACTTTATAATTTTGAATAATAAATTAAATACCGTTAGACATATTATAGAAGAACTAAGTCAACTGAAACATTCCTATTTTACCCTTCCTGATGACACAGACTTCAAAGATGCCCTGGATGTGTCAATAGATCTCAAAGCAGAAACTCGAGAACTGGAGGTATGAATTAAATTTATCTCAATTTAAAAAACCAAATTCTACAAATGATAATGATATAATTTTAAAAAAAGATCAAATTATGGAAGCATTAATAAATCGCTATGAAAACAAAGGGACACTTGTGGGTATTCAAATAACCGAAGTAGTTTCGGTGCCCAAAATACAAAGTGAAAATCCTGCTCAATTGCGATTTTTTATTGATACGGTGCGTAGTCACTTGAGCTCCATAAGAAACCTAAAGGATTCAAATGTTCTCTCAGATACTAGTTTATTGTATATGTTAAACTCCAAAATAGATAGGGAATCGCAAAAACTATTCCAACTAAATCTAAAAACAACAGAAGTTCCTAGGTTGCAAGATTTTCATTTTTAGAAACTCCATCCATTCGTAAAACCAATTTCGATATAAAAAAATATCCCAGTAAGTTATAAAAATACTTACTTTCGAAATATGAAAAATTCTACCAAGTCAAAAACATTTCTTGCAAAGCATGAAAGAAATAAAAAGTGTTTATTTCCTGAGTGCAATTCCTCTCACCTGTTGTACAAATGCATTAGATTTAAAAATCTTTCCATACAAGAAAGAAAAGAATTTATAAGAATTAACCACATCTACGAGTATAAACGTTGCCTATCACCTAATCATATATACTCATGTCCATAAATTAATGATAATGAAGTTCAGACAAAGAAAGAGACAGAAGCAAAACAAATTTGACTTATTTGTAAAGTCTATTTATTAAACAAAAGGTAAAGAGCAGAAAAAGATGCTATATGATTAACATAATTAATAAAAATTGCGTTTTTTACTCCCTGTAACAAATTTCAAAAAATAATCTATTTACAAAAAACAGTTTAACATGGTAAGTATGATGGTTAATACGGAATATGTCTCCCGGACGATGCAATACAGGCCTTAAAGCGCCTAGGCATGCTGAGTATCAAATTATCAATCTGATCTTGGGAAATATTACACCACTCATCAAACAATGCACTCCGAAGTTCCGGTAGACAGGTGGGAGGGAGTTGACGGGCTGCAACTCATCGGCCAAACATATCCCACACATGCTCTATTGGATTCAAGTCCGTTGAGTATGCTGGCCAATCCATACGGGTGATATCTTCCGATTGAAGGCTTTCGTCTACAATGTTTGCATGGTGAGGACGGGCGTTGTCATCCATAAGCAGAAATTCAGCACCCATGGCACACCGAAACAAACGTACATGTTGTTCCAGAATGACATCCAGATAGATGTGACCTGTCATCGTTACACTCTGAACATGCAGATCAGTTCTGGAACCAAGAATAATTCCTCCCCAATCGAGCCATCGTGTACCACCATATCGATATCATTCAGTGGTGCTTTCTTGGTGGTAACGGGTACCTGGCGCTCTCATATTAAAGTCCGGCGAGAATCAGACTGCAAACTAAACCTGGAATCGTCGGAAAACATCACACACGACCACTGTTGTGGTGTCCAGAATGCATGCTCTCAACTCCAGGTTAATCTCAGGCGACAGTGAGTTGCGGTAAGTGGAACACATCTGACAGGCCTACTAGCATATAGACCAATGTTCCCTAAGCGTATGTACACGGTCTGCCTTGAAACTGTCGTACCGGTAGCTGAAGAGAGCTGACGATACTGGTCTGATGCTGTGCTCCGTTTGTTTCTTTTGGCAGTAACTGCCAAATATATACAGGTCTTCATTCGGCGTTTTAACTCGGGGGCGACCTGTGCTGTAACATCTACTCACATTACCATCATCTTGGAATTGTTGCCAAAGCCTGGAGATGACACTGTGGGAGATTCCAAGTTCCTCGGATACTTCCAGCTGAGTACGTCCCCATTCATGTCGTCAAATAATTCTACTACGTAAAAAAACAACCAAATGCTTCCTTTGTGCCATAACTATGTGGTTATTGCACTGAAAGTCTTTTAAAGCGCCTGTGAACAATTTTACTTCTTTGCCACTATTCCTTATATACCTCTCTCTTACACTCTCGTCATTGTGACGTACTGTCCGCGCCATCTGGTGGCTTCCTGTAATTTGCATATTCTTCTTCAAGATGTGTGTGATAATTCTACAGGTGAAATTTTTATTTTAGAGTTCAATTTCTATGTGATTCTGAATTATCCTTAACTTATGGAGATGAGTGTAAATAACTGTCCCACACACACAGTTCTTACAGCTGTATTACATGTAGAGCTAACAATTAAAACCCAATGCATAATGTTTTGCTATGTAAAACGAAATTACTTCCCCTAAGGAGAAAATTGTTTCCACTCTGGGAAGCGAAAAGGTCCTTCAACCTTCATCGGAAGAGTTGACATTTGAACCCAACTCCCGCACAATAGTTTGGGCTTCAACCAAAAGAGGTGTTTCATGGGAGTCGGAAAAGGTGCTACTCCCGACAGCTGTTATTTACTTTAACGGATCTTTAGGGAAATTGAAACTCTGACCTCGACTCTGCCTCGGAGATCTGGTTTCTAACGTTACATGCAGCTGAGCGTTTAGGATTAGACAAAATAAAAAAGGAGTTTACTGTACAATGTTTAAATAACTCTTCAGAAAAAATAAATTGTCTAGCAAGGACGTCTGTTTAAAATCAGATGGAACATTTAATTTAAATGTTAATATGTTTCTTACTACAGAAATAATAAAAGTGCATCCATCAAAAAAATATTTCAGATTTATTCATTCCCCAAGGGATTGTTCTGGCTGATGAAGGATTTAACTAGCAATCTGAAATATCGTGCCTGATTGGCAGTGAACACTTTTTCGATATCTTTGGAACAAAACAAATTCTAGTTCTAAAGAGTAATTTTAGATCAATTGTTCCAAATTTGGCTATGTTGTCACGGTATTGAACATCGACGAACCATGTTAATTTAAACATTGTTTTCTTTCTAAAGGGTGGATCACTTTAGATAAAACTTTACGCTCTTTCTGGAAAAATGAAAATATTTCTGAAGAGCAACCTATAATTAGTGATCAACTGTCTTACTGTGAAAAACACTTTGAAAAAACACATTTTAGATAACCTTGTTGCAGATATTCTGTTTATCTACCATTCATGGAAAATATCCAGGAAAATATTAATTTAGGGGACTCCAGATCACACACACACACACAATTTTTTCTAAAAGCCTTGATCAATTATGGGAACACCTATATAGACCGCGATCTTAAATTAAATAATCTTTATACAAAATTCATCGGATAATATCTCAGTTTAGATCACATGGAAGAATCATTAACATATATGATATAACATCAGAAGAAGGATTCTTTCTTCCTCATCACGATGTTCTTAGAACAGGGAACCGCTCTCGTCCCTTAAGAGTGGTTTTTAACGGCTCGCAAAAAACTGACCTCGATATCTCTCTTAATAATGTGTTGTGTAAAGGCGGGTTTTTTCAAGATGATCTATTTTTTATAATGCTTCGTGCCAGAAAGCATGCCTATTTTTTTTCAGTTGTGACATTAGTCATATGTTTAGGCAAATAGAGATTCATTCCCATCAGAGACATTTTCAAAAAATTCTTTGGAAAAAAGGTCTGAATGAACCTGTCCAAATTTTTAAATTAAAAACTGTAACTTATGGAACTACTTCTGCATGTTACCTTTTTCCACGAGTGTTAAAGCAACTTTCGCTTTATGAAAGGAAAAACTTTCCCAAAGCCGCTGACATCATCCTACATGACATTTATTTGGATGACATCTTAAATGGGTGCTCCAGTTTAAATGAACTGGAATCACTTAAGATTGAACTTACTCAGCTATTTAAAACTGCTGGAATGTCCCTGAACAAATGGTGTTTCTCACATTCCAATAATGATTTTCCAGATCTACAATCTCAAGATCTCAATCATCTGAAGAATTTATCACAAAAACCTTGGGTGTTTTGTGGAATAGTTGATCTGACACCTTTTGTTTTAAAGTTTCTCCTTCGACCAATCATATATTTACGAAGAGAGATGTGCTCTCCCAGATCGCACGCATTTTCGATCCGCTTGGTCTTCTAGAACCTGTAATCAGTAAAGCCAAATTTTTCATGCAGAAATTATGGCTCTTAAAATTGGAATGACATGAGAAACTCTCTATTCCTCTTGGCGCAGAGTAGGCTTCTTTTGTGCAATCTTTACCTATTTTGGAAGAGCTAAAAATTCCAAGATTTGTTCTATCCGAAAATTTTGAAAGAATAATTCTCTATGGATTTAGTGATGCGTCGGAGAAGGGATTTGGTGCTGTTAATTATTTTTCTGTGATTAAAAACAACGGTGACCGTCATAGTCAACTTCTGTGCAGCAAATGAAGAATATCACCTCTCAAGACCTTAACCATTCCTAGGTTAGGGCTATCAGCATGCCTTCTACTGTCCAAGCTAGTAAGAAAGGCTATAAAAGCCTTAAAAAAGGAATCTCTCTCAAGTAATTCTGTTCTCAGATTCTACTATTGCATTAACCTGCGGTCATTCGTGCCTGTTTTTGCTACCGTCGTTACTCGCGGGGAGTAGAGAACACCCCAAACTTTTAACACGTGTATTTAATTTTGAAAATAAAATTAAGTCAGTATATGATACATATTTCTAAAGCACAATGTTTTTTTTGTTTTATACAAATAAAATTATTAAATTTGTTGCATACAAATGAGACTAACATTAATTTAAACTAAACATACACAATTTTCATTTTAAACACATATAGTTTTATATTTTTTCATAAACCAGTAATAAATATACTTTAAACGTAATGAGATAATTTTAGTAGAAAGTAGAAAAATAATATTTTAATCATTTTCCAAACATTCAGAGCAGACTTTATGCATATGCTCAACTTCTCGCGGGAGTTCTCAGCCCCCGAGATAAACTTTTGAAGGTCATTACATTCCAATCGTTCTAGAAAGAGGGATTGCAGCAAGCCTGAACGTTCAACGACCTAAAATGTGCAGCTAGAGAAAAAATCATGGATCTGCGCATTCTTTTTAGAATCCTGGGAAGATTTTCTTTTTGCTGGGTTGTACAGAACACCCCACGTGAGTGATCTCGGGTTAAGCTGGATTAAGACTCCACCTCACCTGCTCAAAACTTTTATAGCTAATACAGTTGTAAAAATACAAGAGTTAGCTGTGAACTTTTCATGGTATCATATTTTTTCTGAAAATAATCCTGCAGACATCGAGTTCAGAGGTTTAAATGTGTGTGTTTCAGATTTAATAAACTCCCCTTTGTGGTGGAAGGGTCCTGATCCTTCTATTTTTACAAACGATGAACTTTCAGAGAACATTAAAGACAGTGAAGTGAAAAAGGAATTTGAAATTCCTCCATCCAAAAACGTATTTTTCTCCATTGAATTTGATTTATGTAACCCTATCATTTTCATTACCAATAATTATTGTAAATTAATTCGTGTAGTTAAAGAGTTTTATTTTCAGATTTCTGCTGAACGCCAGATCGTCAAAAAATTAACGAGTTTCGGATCCTTTATCTCTTAAAGAAATTAATCAAGCCGAACTTTTCCTCATAAAGGCAGTGCCAAAATCAGAATTTAGTAATGAAATAAAGACCCTTCTGAGAGGTAAACCAGATGGTCGAAGCAGTAAGTCATCATCTGCCTTAAACTCTCTCTGTTCTGTTGATGAAAATAATATTATTGAAGTAGGTGGAAGATAACAAAATTCACCTTTATCAAAAAATCAAAAATATCCTATTGTATTACCTAGTAAATAGTTTCTAACTGTAATGATCATAATATATATAATTATATATATATATATGTATATATATATATATGTATATATATATGTATGTATGTATGTACATATATATTTATATATATATACATATATATATACATATATATACATATATATATACATACATATATATATATATACATATAGATATATATATATATATATATATATATATATATATATATATATATATATATATATATATATATATATACTAGCCGTTACCCACCCGCTTTACTGGGTATTTCACGATGTTGCATATATGTATACTGTTTACATATATATTAATTATTGATATATAGCATTAAGAATTCGATTGTATTGAAAAATACATTTATAGCTGTTACACTCTCACCCCTTGATATAAAAAGAACATAAATTATAATATCTAATTTCTATTTATGTGTAAAATCGAAGTAGAAAGATTTTTTTCGCTCACTTAACCTAATAATCAAGTGGATTTCCACCAAAGCAACTTTCAGTGGATCTTCTACTCCATAAAATAAACATGCGTGCTGAATTTAAAGTCTAAATATAACAGAGCAAAAACGGAATTTTTATCATCAATACCTCGTTGACAGCATTCTTAGCGGACTCCAATTCAACAAAAGCGACATGCAAATCAAATTTTATTATTATAGTCTTAGCAGTTCAAAAACGGGAATTTTGTCTATCAATACGCCCCAATAACTTTCCCCCTGGAGTTGATTTCCGTAAAATTCATTCTTAGTGGAACTCTATTCAACTAAAGAAAAAAATAAGTGCTCAACAAATTTCAAGTAAGTGAGTTAAATTCAAAAACAGGAATTTTTCTATAACATGCCTTAATCCCTCGCAAACTCACTCCTTTGGGGGTCCGTTTTCGCAAAAATCTTTGTAAAAGGAACTTTATTCCCCATGAACGGAACATACCTTCTAATTTTCAAGCAGGTGGTTCTATTAGTTGAAAAGCGGAAATATTTATCTATTATATACGCCCCTTAATCACCCTCAGTGACCCTTGGGTATCAATTTTCCCCCAATTTTTTTTGTAGTGCAAATTTTAAGACTGTACGTCTAATAGTTTAAAAATGGAAACAATTATCTATAACGCCCCTTAAGTCCCCGCAACGCCACTTAGGAAACGATTTATACAAAACCCATCTTATGACAGATCACTACTCAGTGAATGGAATCTGCTAACTCAATTTCAAGATTTTACGTCTAATAGTTTAAAAAAGGAGTTAATTGCCTATATAACGCGCCTTAATTCTCCACAACGCCACTTGGAGTCGATTTTCACAAAAGCCATTTTGCAGCGGATCTCTACTTAATGAATGGAATCAGGTTATACTAAATTTCGAGATTTTACGTCTAATAGTTTAAAAAAGGATTTAATTGCCTATAACGCCACTTGGGAGTCGATTTTCACAAAACCCATTCTGTAGGGGATCTGTACTCTATGAAAGGAATCCGCTTATCAAATTTCAATACTGTACGTCTAATAGTTTAAAAATGGAAATAATTATGTATAACGTCCCTTAAGCCCTCGCAACGCCACTTAGGAAACGATTTTCACAAAACCCATCTTATAGCGGATCTCTACCAATGAATGGAATCAGCTTACGAAAGTTCGAGATTTTACGCCTAATAGGTTAAAAAAGGATTTAATTGACTATAACGCCACTTGGGAGTCGATTTTCACAAAACCCATTATGTAGGGGATCTGTACTCTATAAAAGGAATCCGCTTATCAAATTTTTCAATACTGTACGTCTAATAGTTTAAAAATGGAAATAATTATGTATAACGCCCCTTAAGCCCTCGCAACGCCACTTAGGAAACGATTTTCACAAAACCCATCTTATAGCGGATCTCTACCAATGAATGGAATCAGCTTACGAAATTTCGAGATTTTACGTCTAATAGTTTAAAAAAGGAGTTAATGGCCTATAACGCCACTTGGGAGTCGATTTTCACAAAACCTATTCTGTAGGGGATCTGTACTCTATGAAAGGAATCCGCTTACCAAGTTTCAAGACTGTACGTCTAATAGCTTAAAAATTAAAATAATTAAGTATAACGCCCCTTAAGCGCCCTCAACGCCCCTTGGAGGTTGATTTTTGTAAAAATCATTATGTAGGGAATCTCTACTTTATGAAAGAAATCTGTGTACCAAGTTTCTCACGACTTTAGATCTAATAGTTTACTAAAGGAAATAATTATCTATAACGTCCCTTAAACCCTCGTAACGCCCCTTGGGGTTCGATCTTTCAAAATCCGTTCTTAGCAGACGTCTACACCATGAAGGGAACATACCTACCAAATTTCAAGTTTGTAGGTTTAATAGTTCCGGAGATATCGTGATTAGTCAGTGAGTCAGTGAGTCAGTGAGTCGCTTTTCTCATTTATATATATATATATATATATATATATATATATATATATGTATATTCGCATTTATGTTTTGTGTGACTAAAGATATATTGATTAACTATAGTTTGTATGTTATCTGAAATATAAAGTATATTTAGAAATGTTAACAAAAATACACAAACTTAATTATAGCTCTCTTTTTCTTCTGACTTTGTGTAGAACAAAAGCAAATGAATATTTTTCCATATTTTTTTTAAACTCGTTATATTTTGTGACAAAGCACCATTTAAATACCTTCCATTTTTGGTTATTTGGAACACAAAAATACTCATCGAGATGGTCCTTTTTCAATTACTTATTTTGATCACTACTACTGGTTTGTTTCTAAAATTCCTCTGACAATGAATTATTTCGGTAAGGTTGTTTGTCCCGAAACATTTATAGATAAATATCAGGCATCGTAACTTAAAACTAAAAATGACCAGCAGATGAATAAAATATCAAAGCAATTACAGACCCAATGTGTATACATAAAATATACTTAAAAATATCTAGATAAAAAGGAAAACATGTCGCATATAAGATTAACAAAATTCATAGAATCAACAACATTTGCGCATTTTTTTTAAAATTCACTTAATTGGCTAGATCACATCGGTTCGGCTTGGAAAACAAGTCATTCTCGTAAACAACTATTACTCACAATACCTAGCGTTTCAAAATGTTTTAAACAAATTTCTTAGTCATTAATTTTATGAATAAAAATTTATCAGGCACTACTTACACTGGTGTGCAAAAATTAAGGACGAAATCGAAAAATTAGCATATCAGCTGAACGAAGAGGCAGAGCGGACAGAAAGACCAATCAGGAGATTAAGTAAGGTGATGTATGGTAGCACATGCGTAGATATGCAGGTTGACGTTATGGGGGAGTGTCTGAGTAGTATAAAGCATGTTGTCGGTGTAAGATCAGTATTTCTGGCAAAGAGATTGCACGCCGTATAGCAGTTAAAATTACACCGAGTTGCTGCTTCAGCGATAAATGGCTAATAATCAATCTGTTAGACGACATCTGGATGCTTTTACCCGAGGTTGAATCATTGGGAAGTTGGAGGAAGGCCGCAGTTTGACAAGTGTGGCTGCAGAGTTCGGAATTGCTCACAGCATCGATTCACGACTTTGGAGACAATTTCAAACTACAGGAACAGCTATCCGGGGGTTCAGTAGGGGTCGTCCACGAGGAACCACACCCGCAGATGACCGGTACATTGTCTTACAGGCCAGAAGGAACAGGCGGCAGACAGCGGGAGAAATCGCTAGACACACGACACAGGCGACTGGACGACCGATATCGCGTTTTACCGTGGCCAGAAGACTGCACGGTGGTGGTCTGTTTGCACGACGCCCTGTACGATGTGTTCCTTTAACGCCTGCCCATCGGTGAAGGCGTTCTCTGTGGTGCCGGGAGCACCGGAATTAGAGAGACAATGAATGGGGACGAGTACTCTTTACAGATGAGAGCAGATTCAGTTTGAGTAGTGATTCTCATCGCATACTCATTTGGAGAGAGCGGGGAAGCCGCAATCATCCCTCGAACATCATTGAAAGGGACAGGTATGGAGGTCGCGGTGTTCTCGTTTGGGGAGGCATCATGCTTGGTAGTCGTACAGACCTTCACATCTTCGAGGCAGGTTCAGTCAACGGGACCCGTTATTGTAACGAGATTCTTCTTCCATATGTGCGTCTTTTTAGAGGCGCTATGGGTCTGCAGTTCCTTTTCATGGACGACAATGCACCATGTCATCGCACAGTAGCTGCCGAACAGCTCTTAGAGAGTGAGGATATTGAACGTATGGATTGGCCGGCACGATCTCCGGATCTCAATCCCATCGAGCATGTATGGGTTTTCTAGGCAGACGCTTGGCAGCTCGTACCTTACCACCAGTAACGATTCGGGAGCTTCGATTGGCGCTGCAAGACGAATGGGCAGCAATGCCTCAACAACTCATTGACACCCTCATTCTCAGCATGGACATACGCTGTGAAACCTGCCCAGCAGTCAGGGAGATCATATCCCCTACTAAAGACCGGATGTTTCTTGCTGGACACCCATCACAGGGATTTTCGGCATTCAGTCGCATTGCGCTCCATGCTACTTTTCAATCAAGCTTCTTTTATCCCTCTGATTTCTCTTTTAGTAAGTGTTGCTTACATATTACACATGTCCTTACGTATTGGGATTTTACGGTATTAAATGTTGATTTGGAAAGCTTTTGTACAAAGTTATATTGAAAAACCGTCTCGTCCTTAATTTTTGCACACCAGTGTAACTTCGAACTTCTCCAAACGTATATTTTAAATTAGTCACAGTTAAAAAGAATTTAAAAAAATATTTCATTTAGTTTGTATAAAGCTTTACTTCAAATTAAAATATGAAATGTGTTTTGATACATTTTTTTAAAATATGAGAAATATAGAAAACGTTATTTTTGTTTATTACTTAAAGAAGTCTTGATTTTATTTGAGCGTTATATTTGAATTTAATTCCTTATTTCTAAATTAACTTATCAAATCTATCTAGAAAAATACAAATAACGCATTAAAATATAGAAAATACTTTAATGAATGATATTTATTGTTAACGTTTTTGTTTAATTACTGTTTCATTTTATTTGTAGCAAAATAAACCATTTTTTTTAAAACAGATAATACGGATATGTAATTAAAAATAATTTAAAAAATTGTTCATAATACCCCCCCCATGAGATAATTTTCGCAAAATTCAATAAATAATCAATTGGAAGACAAGGTAAAATCTTTAAAAATTAGAAATTTGTATATGGTCCCTTAAATTCGCCTCAAGGATTGTCCATGATAATTGCTTGTTTAATGCATTTAATCATTGTTTTGTCTTACCTTGTAGTTTGAATGAAATCTAGCGATATAGATGACAGACATTTATAAACATAAAATAATTTACATTTAATTTATATTTAATTTCATTTAATGAAATACGGATTGAGAATTAAATCACACCTTTGAAAGTTCTACGAATACATTTGGATCCTAAATGTACATAACTGTAATTGTCCTTTTGACAAAGGCGAACAAAGACGCATTGACCCGTGGACTGCTTGTTTACAATAATAATGCTCTAGTCTACGGTGGTGTAAATTTTGCAGTTAGGGTATCAAGCAAGGAGAACAAAAAGCGCTCACAGTTATAGTTCGTAAAAAGGGCCAGAATCAATCGCATTGAATTTCATAAATAGTCATGTCTAGACATATTTGTTAAAATGAGAGAAAATCCCTAGATATATTACACACACACACACAATTATACTTTTTTATAGTTTTCTTTATAGATTTACATTTTCATATAAAATGTTTCCATAATTTTTCGTTTCGTTTCACTTTCAAAATTAGAAATAGAATTTCTAACTGATTGACGTAATTTATTTATAAATATTACTTGGGGGATTTAATTTAGCTAAATGTTAAAAACTCCCTTTCTACATAAAAGGAATTATTCCATAAAGTGTATATAAATATATATATATATATATATATATATATATATATATATATATATATATATAATCTCGAAAACATTTTATCATAATTTTTAGTTTAGGTATTTTTAGGACAAGAGTGTAGTTAAATGATTAAAATATCATCTCTGAAGGTATTTTTAATTCGAAGTGCATTCATCAATTGCTATACATCCAAATATTTTAATTTAGCACTCTGAAATATATACAGACAATATATTATGAAGCACAGCATAAGAATGTTAATTAACAATAAGAAATGTCTGACACGACAACATATTAGCAAATGGAAATGGTTTTATGTTGTTGTGGCCGTGCCTTCTTTCTGAAGGGAAGGAGTGAAAGTTGGACAGAGCCTGAAACACAGATTGGACTCCTACACGATAGATGTAGGACCTATCTCCACTTCCACAATTCAGGCATGGAACTAAAGCAGTGTTTCTCAAACTTCCAGTATGGGTGACCCAATTTTCAATCATAATTTTCCTCGCCCCCCCCATACAATAACAATGCATTGAATGCAATAATAATGTACTTTAACGCTAAAGCTACAATACGATCTAAATTAAAAACCGCATAAATTATCAAAATAAATATTTTAAATTTTGCATATGATAAGCTCATGTATAAAAAAATCACTAGTAATTATTAAACTTGTTCTTAAATTAGTATCGAATATAATATATTGTGCCGTACTGCGATACATTTATATATATAGTATATCAGAGTACATGTGTAAATTATTTTTTATTACGTCAGAATATATTTTGTTTTGTTTCCTTTTAGTAAATTCCTAATTTTTAAATAATATTTTATTTTCGATATGCTCGCGCCCCCCTTGTAGGGTTATCAAGCTCCCCTTGGGGAGCGGTCCCCACAGTTTTAGAGACGCTGAACTAAAGGGAATGGAAATATATTCACCAGCCCCATGCACCCGTAGTTTCTGCTGCAACCACCCACAAGACTTTCGGACCCCCTGATTTAACGAGTACGTACTCCGTGTGTAGTTGAAGGGTATTTGGTGTCATCGGGCACCGAACCCAGGACTTTCGGTCTGGAGTCCGATGCTCTAACCACTAGGCTACCCAAGGCACAAACAGTTTTATAAGCTAAAGCATTTTTTAGAAAAAAATTAATGTAACATATAAGCAGTATCGGTTTGTTTGCTCTGAACAGCGAAAACACATACTGTGGTATTCTTACAAGAACCCCCTTTTTTAAATCTAAATTAAGATCGTAATTATGACAATATTTTTTACTTATTTATATTCTTTAATAATGACACTATTTTTAATCTCTCACCCTCTCAATTTCTATTCTGTAAAATTATCAGTTGTACCATTCGATTAATTAGAAGAATGCTCAGAAAAATTTTGCTTGAGTGTACTACAGTGTTTCTCAAACTGTGGGGTGCGCCCTGCGAGCCCCCTGGGGTAAACCTGCGAGGGGGCGCGAGCATATTGAAAAAAAAAGGTTTAAAAAAATAATCTTTTGGAGTGAAGTAAAACAAAATGGTTTCTGAAATAATAAAAAATACACATTTATGATTTTTTTTATCATACGGTGATCATCAAAAATATAAGATTCCACTTTAAACGCTCATTAGCCATCTTCGATCCTATAACCAAATAAAAAAGAAATTTTGTTTGCTTTACTGTAATCCCACGATGAGAGATTTTTTTATTACGTGTCTTTTAACCCCTAAAATACTACTTTTGATTATCATATACTTGAACTTCAAATTTACTGACATGTTTCACTCCATCTCTTTTTCTTTTGGGAAAGTTGTAAATAATATTTTTCTGTTGCTTTTTTTCCCATGTGAACTAGTTTTATGATATATGAATAAGCATATTGAGCACTTTGAAAGATTATTTGGCAATGATGTATTTTTATGAGTATTCTGAAACATATAATGCATAGTGAAAAACGTTTTTCACAATTATTTTTTAAAACATGCTACACTTTTCCCATGGACAATTTTGTGGTTTTGATTGCTGTGTTGTACGACTTATTATGGTTTATAAATGTAAATGAGAAGAATATAAAAAAATGGGCATCTGTGATCCCTATTGAAGCAAGTTGAAACTGATCAAGCAATTGAAGAACCTGCTGAAATAACGCATATTAATCAAGCTAGCGAAAGTAAATATGAGAAAAGCGTTAGACATGAAACGTTTGAGTTGATTTGAAATTTTCAAATGCTGCCTAAAGATCTCTATGAAGAAAACTATGAAGCCATGATGCAGCACTTCGCCTTGTCAAAAAGACACAAGAAAAAAAAATTCCAAATTCTGTTTGTAGATCATCAAACGACTGCAAAACTACAAAAGCGTGAACAAAATATGACAGTTTTGCTGGAAAATAACGTTCCTGTATTGTTAGCGAAAAATTTAAAGAAGTGCACATTTAGAACATTTTCTTTAGTTTTATTGGATTTTTTTTCTCAAATTATCAAAGGAAAATTGAAAAATCCTTGAAAGTAGTTAAGTATATTTCTCTTAATTAAATTATTCACTGGAATTTTTATTTTTATCGTGTATAAAAAAATAATTATAAAATAAATTATAGTTTTAAAACAAGCTAAAAAACAAGCTTTTATAGTGAGTCGAACTAAAAAGTAAAAAAATAAATAAATAAATAAAAATGTATATTATACTCTTAAAAGTGTCAAACACACACACATATATACAAAATTTAATACTTATCTTGTTAGTTTGTATGGTTTATAATTATGATCGTATTGTAGCTTTAGCGTCCCCCCAAAAGTGTATAATTATTGCATTCAATACATTATTATTTCTAGGGGGCGCGATAAAAATTATGACTGAAAATTGGGTCGTCAGTAGTGAAAGTTTGAGGACCACTGGTGTACTATAATACGTACAGCAAATTTCCTGATTATATTCTAATGCATATCTATTATTATTCTCACAGCTCTTTTCTTCTGTTGCTGTTATCCACTAAAATAACCGAGACATATTCCCTATTTTCCTTTCTTTTGTGGCAAATCCAAGTGGCAGCTCAAAAGATATTCATTTTTTTGTTTCTCTAACTGTCAATGCTTTGATCGAGTTGGTCATTGATAGTAGCTACTGTCAAGAAATTCACCTTCCGTGGCCTCCTAAGTAACGATCAGAACTTATTTTTATCATCACCGAAATCTGCTCTTTTTCTTTTCTCTGTCATATTCTGAGAAACACAGAATATATATTTTTTCTTTTATTTTGTAAATCTGGTGAATCCACAGTCTGTATCTTAGTATTGTATTTTTTTAAACAGAACGCTGCCCCAAATGTCTTTCAAGAACTTAATGCTTATAAATAGCAGCAAATATCTATTTTATTTGTATAAATTCATGGGTTTCATGAAATAAAGGATTGAGACAAAGTAATAACAGAGCATAAATCTTTTTGTAAATAAGTTGTTTGAATGGTAAGCATATATATATATAGTAAGGAAAATCATTAATTATCCTATGATTAAATCATCTAAGCGTGTTCTGAAGGAATATTACTCAGTGTAAATTTAAGCTCTTAGTACATTTCAAATTTTATCTAGTTACTTGTTTTCGAAATACTATAAATTCTGCATCAGAACACCATTTCTATGATTAGCAAATGAATTTTTAAGACCTGAATCAGATTTATTTCACTTCCGCAACAAATCTTATTCCAATACATTAGGAAACATTTTTACTTAAAAGAGCTTTGGAACTACTTTAAAATTCTTATGGCAAGTACAACACGGTTGGATGCACTACTTTTAATATCAAAATAAGGTATTCAGTGGTTCTTAAGGAATAATTTATCTGATTATTGTGTGTGCTTCTCAATTTGCTTTGTTGCAAGTATTTTCTGTTTTCATCGTCCGATCTTTCCCATTTGAATTTCAGAAAATTAAGACTACTCGTTAATATCTTAAGTACTGTTTTAAAGAAACTCAAGCTTATAAAGAATACATATTTGCTTGAGAATATGCACCAAATACTTTGTTAAGAAATAATATTTTTATATGTGTAAGTGCCTATAGATTGCTTTTAGGGTTTGATATCCATGTAAATAATTAGTTTTAGAATATTTTCATCTTACTTCTCTTAACTTAAGCTTGCCTGAAAATATATTTCTTTATTTATTTCATTAAGGTTCAGCTTTCAAAATGCTGTTATAAGAGAACTATTCATAGTTTATATTAAGCATCATACCAAACTTTAAAATAATGAGGTAGTTTTTCAGAAGTGGCAGGAATTATTTTTACATAAAGCACATACCATTTAAATTAAAAATTCTGTCACTTAAGTGACGAGCTTCTATAAAAGAAGATATTTTATTTGCAATGTTATTCAAATTTTGATAATAGCAAAATGGTTTTAAACTTTACTTGGTCTGTTTTTAAAGGTTTCTCTTTCCCTAAAAGTGCTTTTATATATTCAAGAAGTATTAAAATGTTTCATATTCAAGCAAAATAAAAATAATTTATTGGCATTATCTATCGTAATTATGTGACTTATCTTACATCTTTAAGTATAAGAATACATAAATATATCTTAATATGGAGAAATAATAGCATTTTTGCTCTAAAACACCATATTTATACTATCAGCTTAAAACAAAAACTTAATTTGGTTTTAATATTTATAGTGCTTCTAGCAGGAAGTAATTAATTTTAAAAAATAGAGACTACTAATATATATTGTACAGATTAGCATTTTGAGAAGTATCATTTGCATAAAAGAGGTCTGAATAATATGATGTGTATTACCTAAAATAAATTTTTATCATGAGCATTTAAAAATTGAAATTCTATAATTTAAAATGTATGTATAGATATATTGCTAGTATATGTTTACTAAGCATTTGATACTTCATCTAGTTTAAAATATTATTAGTAACATTTTTTTAAGTATATTAGAAATATAATTACAATAATTGTGTGGTCGTTCAGAAGATGTAAATTTCTAGCATATCGAGTATTTATTGATGAACATCTCCAGCGTGTTAAAGAAAATTTGAAAGTTAAAAATCAAAAAGATATAATGTGGGAAAAGGTACAAAACTCAGATTATTTTTTTCTTCTAATGCGAATTCTTATGTTAAGTAATATATCAATAGCTAAGCTTATGACAAAATCAGCTGTTAAATATGGCTTACAGATAAAGCTTTTGAAGAATATAACTTAACTCAATGGCGTGACAGCCCATGAGGATCAAGGCCTACTGTATCCAACTCAGTATACGCGACCATGGAGTGAGTGAGTGAATATTAGCATCGCTCTGTTCAGTTACACGAGGGCTTTTGGCGACGGAACATGTAATTTTGAACCATGGTCAAGTGACGTGGACGACACCTGAGCTGGCACCCTCTCTTCTAACTACCACACCATACTAACGGGGAGATGTTTGAGTCCTCGCGTGCATCGCTGCCCTACACGGCGGGTCTTTAGTGGTACTGGGCTCGAACTCGTGATAAGACCTACCATGATCAGATACCTTGACCATTCGGCTAACGCGACCACTACGTGACCTTGGGCCCTGAGGTGCATAAGCAGATGTTCCGGTCAGGTGGTCAGTCTGACACGAAACCCCCAATTTTAAGTTCCCAAGCAAGCTTAGCACTCAGTTACCGATCCACTGATAGGAAGAAAGGCTGAGCTGACCTTGCTCAGCCCAGGGCTTGAATCTCAGACCTGTGGTATGGAAACTCGATGCATTTGAAAAGTATAAATACAATATTTTGCAAGAACTATCTTATGAAATTTAAGTGTAAAACTAATAATAGTGTTACTTTTAAAGATATTAAAAGCCAGTTAAATATTTACTGACGTATTTCAGTACTGCTTATATGCATAAAGAGCTTGAAAATTATGCCAATATCTATAAATACTGTTCTAGCATTATGCTTAACAATCATATCCTAAGCAATACTTCATTTCTTAAATCTGAGGTATATGATACAAAATTAGCATTCGTATTTTTGGCTTTCTATAAAAAAAAAAAAAAGTAGGCACACATCTAACACAAGTTGAATTTTCATAAATTTTTTAACATTTAAATTTCATAAGAATCTATCAAATACTACTTCTGAAAATTTATTACAAGTTGCTTTACAAAACATTATTACTAATTTCTAAAAAAAGGCTATTATAAAAAAAATACACAATCTCTAACTAAAGATTTATAATAGACAAAAATATTAACTCGAAATATAATTAAAATTTGAGTATCTATTTGACTCAAAAAGTGTAAAGGATATTATTAAACTTCTATTAGAAAATAATGATAGTTATCATTTAATTAATGTTAGAGTTTTCCAAAATCTCTTATAATAAATTATGAATAACTTAAATCTATTAATCTATTTTTTTAAAAAATTAAACAGTAAATGTATTAGGGAACGCTGTTCAGTAAAATATTTCAAAATTTCCGATTTTAAAAAAATATGTTTTGTTTGTATTTTGAGTAAAATATACCCACTAAAATTTAGCAGCTTAAACCCTGACTAAAAAAGTCATTTCGACAATCAACACACAAGCCAAATATTTTATCTTTTATATGCAAATAAGAAGAAAGTACATTTTTTTAAATTTTAAATCTTTAGGAAAAATTTAAATACGTATAAAAATGTTTGAGAAGAATTTAGTAGCTTTAGAACGTATATATATGACGTGTTTTCTCAAGACAATTTATATACTAGTGTATTAAATACATAACAAATACCAGTTCTCCTGAAATTTTATGAAGTTGCAACAAAAACTGAAATATTTATCATTTGGTTCCCGTTTCCTTATAAATCACGTAGAAAATATATGGCCTTCATGCACTTCTTAATCGCTGTATAAAGTCAACAGTTGACTTAAGCGTTAAGTATACAGCCTAAATAAATAAGATAAAAATAAATTTACTTCTAAGTAAAAATAATATACCCCAGAAATGCAAATGATTTCTACTCTTACCTATAAAAAATGTGATAAATCGGAAGCAAATATGTGTAAAATTCCGATATATAACAGAAATGAAATGCATAGTATGAAAATATCAGCTTCGTGGAAAAGGATAAAAATAATGCGGTCGAAACTTCACATTGGGTAATGTGTAGCAATAAATTCGACGGAAACAGTTCACGGCTGGATGATGTTGCTATTTTATACCAAAAATGCTTCATACATTATATCTTTTACTACGTTTGAAAATATGGCAGTGAAACAATTCTATGGTTTTCAATTTTTACAATCCCAATATGCCTGGAGCGTGTTTGTTCACATTCTTGTTACTGCTATTATAAAAGTCAATATTTGTGTCCCTTGGTATAGGGAAAAATACATGTGATTGATTTAATAAATATGTATTTCATGCTTTTCATGTTTAAGAAAAAAATATTGAAAATTTCATAGAATCAGTTTTATGAGTCTAATATTTTTATTTCATCTGAAAAACACGAAAAACTCAATTACTCTTACAATGTAGAAAACAATCCAATACATTCAAGATATAGCATTATTTAATTTTGCATCAGTGAAGATGTAGCATATAATTTTTTTATTAATTTTTTTCAATATGGTTACTAAGACATAATATTAATTATAAGTTCAAATAAAGTTCGATAATTTTATGACTCTTTGATATATACATACCATTACTTAAAATACTGAACAAGCAACTTTCTATCAAATTACTTGTTCCAAAATATAATTTAGATATTTAGATTTATATTTGTAACATTTTTAAAGGGAAACAATCATATTTTATTGAAAGAAATTCAATGTACTCCAAAAGGCACTGTGAAACGGATGCAAAATGCCATAAAAAGATAATCGATAAGATAAAATGTTTTAACATAAAAGGAGTAAAAGTTTAACATTTATCCCCCCTTTTTTTGTTGTTAGGAAACATAACACCAACGAATACCTTTTTCAAAGAAGACATTTTGAGAAATATATTATTAAAAATAAAACACTTATATTATAGGAGAGTTAGTGAAACGCTCTGGAATATTTTAGGCATAAATTATTAAAGAATTTCAAATTGTTATGATTTATGTTTTTTTAATATTCAGAAATACTTATTTAAAAATATGAGTTTTGAAATCTCATTTTGAGAGCCTGAAGACATTCAACGAGAATTTGTATCTCCAGCTGTAAGCTAACTACAGGATATAAACTATCAAAATGTTACATTTCCATAAATTTAATAATCTCAGCGTGATTAAGCGTTTTTACATCCATCATGCGATTTAAAACTAGAAAAGTCACTTAATATTACTATGTTTATAAAAAAAGACATAACCTTTCAAATATATAAATGTTTAGCACATCTTAGTATGTATAATTAATATTTAATTCTCAATGTCTTAGTACTTGTAATTAATATTCAAGTGTAAGTATTTAATGTCCAAAATCACGAAAAATTATTCCCATTTTACACTTAGTTGCCACTTTGTTTTTGTTATAATAAATATTTGAGATATAAAAGTATACATCATATAATTTTCTTTAAAAGTTTCCTTAAAATTTAAAGAATACACACACATAGACCATTTGTCATTAAAAATGAAAAACCAATAACGAAAAGAAGATATGAATGCGGGACAAGATATTTTTGGAAAACAGCAACCGATGCTGTTTCCACACATTGAAAAATTTAGTTGACCTGGTGTAGCAACAAGTGGTGTTTGTCAAACCAGTCGCTTTACGATCTTCAACCAGATGTGTTCACGAGATGATAGTTAGGGGGAACATACAAGAGAAGGCAACAATTTAATCTGATGTACAAGAATATTTGAACATTGTGTGCCCGTGCGGTCGCTCATTGAGGATAAGGAAGTATAGAAGGCTCCGAAACTTCAGTCAAGGTAGTTCTGACTGGTCATCGTATCAGCATTGCGTAAAAGGGATGCGTGAATGAAATACATTGCCAAACCCAAACCATGCAGGACCGTATACCGGATCAATATGAAAGTGCTGAAGGAAACAATTATTGAACTACATAGTGTATGCAGGGAGAAGCGTAATTCGTTTGTAAAGACAATATCGTGCTATTCTCTTATCCATTTCCATTTTTGAATGTACCATTGCATACGTAAAAACGTGTGTTATGAGACGAATATAATCGCAACAATGGATGTCTTGTAGACATTCTTTTGGGTAGTAAAAGATGTTGAAGGTGACGTACTGATGTCCATTGTTATGTAACAGATTGTGTAAGTTTCTATAGTAGACAGTGATCGATCACTATCTTGTACGTGATACGCCTGTTCTCACAGTATAGTATTGGCGAGGCTGAGAAAATTAGTAACTTCAGTCACCCCGTCCTCATATACGTAGACAATAAAAAAAAAATTTATCAGTTTTTTTGTTTGTGTTTTTGTTTAAATATAAAGAGATAATTATATACAATATTTTCCAAAACTAAAGTAAATTAAGCGATTCCAATAATTAACCATTTAAAATAAACAAAAACGATTACTTTAAATAACTATAATAATTAATAGTTATTAAAGTTTGCAAAAACAATCATATTTGCAGCAAAATGATCGATTTAAGAATTTTAATAGTTTAGTCATATTCTGTCTCTTCGTCTTATTCTTTAATAATATATATTTTATCTCGTAATCCTTAATAATTAAAGAACGATTACGTTGTAAATAATTAAGTAATATACCCTACACATTGATATTTGCATATTACAGTTGCCTAATGTACATTTAATTATTTTAAAATTAGAACCATCGCTGTTATTAATAAATTTTACCATTTAATGCAGCAGCCTATATAGTTTTGTCACACACACACATATATAAATATAAAATTAGGTATTTGCATTTCAAAGATTAAATTCCCTTAGATATTTTCACCATCAAAGTTTTATAAAAATCTTTTTTAAATTTCGCACAGTTACAAATGGTTTTAAAACTACATGATATTCTACAAAATGTCATCAACCAGCAAGATAATAAAGCTGTAATTAAAAATAGTGTAGATCTTAAAGATTTTTTAAAAATAAAAAAAAAAATTATTTAGTTCATAATTTTGATTTGGAAGATCTTTTCAAATCCATAGATTTCAATGACAGAATTAAGGTAATTTTAGAAAATCACCACAATTATAAGCTTGTTATTAATTTCCGCATGCTTAGAATTCACATAGAATTAGCTTTTAAAAACATATATTAATTTTAATTGTAATCTTTATAAAATGTTTAAAGCTTCGCCTCATGGTGGACCTACTAGCAAAAGTGTGGCTTATTTATATTTATACATTATTATGAAAATAAGTATAATATTGATAATCACTATTATGTTATATATATATATATATATATATATATATATATACATATATTGGTAATTTAAATGTTCTTGGTAGAACTAATAATTGGAAAAAAAAACAAGATTAATTTTTATCCTAATTACTTAAAACTTGTTAAAAAAAGCATTAAGCATTTTAAAACTAATTACTTAGATGTATCCTTGTATATATTACGGAAAATAAATGACATACTATTATAGATGATAAAATACATGCATTTATTAACAAATTATTAAAATGCCCTATTGGAATTCAATATATTAGTTTATATACATAGAAGTTTAATTTTCACTATATTAATGGTAGAAATATATTGGTTAATGATAAATCAAATAGTTTTTTTTTTTTAAATTGAAAAAAAATGTTAGTGATTCTATTGAACATGTATACCCTATTAACTTTCTTCACAATTACGTTTTTAACACTATTTTTATTAGGTTTCAGTTTGTTTACTATTTTTTCATCTATAATGTTATTCATTTATCTTATATATATTAATTTTTAACTATATTACTCAATTTTCTACATACAGTTACAAGATGACGCTTCGTGTTAAATAAAATTAAACATATTTTATTTTATATTAGAATTGCTATGTGGGGGAGATTGAGGATTATCTTCATTCCAAAATTTTCTTATAAATATTTTGGATATTTAAGTATACATAAACTTACTTATAATTTTACTTTTATTCCCTTAGTTCGTTGTGTATTTGAGATAAATACTATGGGTGAGTACGGGAGTATGTTTGTTTATTTTAATAGTATTTCACAACAAAAAAATTTAATTTCTAAGTAGTTTTATTAATTTTTAATAATATAATTTTATTAAATAATAACATTAGTGTATTTTACCTTCTAATAGTGACAAATTTATAGTATTTCTTTCTTTCCCTCTAGCCCAGTAGTATAGGCAAATTACAAGTAAAGGCTGAATGGCCTTAAAAGATTGTTTAAAACTACGTCCTTCGTTCCTAAGGCCAAGAATTTGAAATCGTACTACTGAGATTAATATTTCTTACTTTGCTTAGGATTAAAACAATTTGAATACATATTATTGCTATTTTGTGAGTTATATATATATTAACACGCATATATACACGTTCTTCGCATGGTTGGATTGGTATTGTGTGGGTTACATAAAATATATATAATGATGCTCAAGTATACCTATTCTTCACATGGCTGGGCTGAAAAAATGTTACTACCGAGGTGCAAAGAGAGGGTGTGAGAAACTTCTTACCAAAGATTGCTTCTCACTGTCTTACCTATCTAAGGGTGTGGGAGGTATGAAAGCAGAACCAGAGTATTCCATAACCACAATTATTTATTTAGTCAAACCAACTAACCAACAACAATCTATTCACAAAGTGAATGTCAAATGAATAGCACGGAGAAAGCAATGATTATTAAGCAAACGTGGAATCTACTTATTTAACTCAACGTAATTTATCGTTGATTCCTAACCACAAATCTGCTAATTCAACTCAGTGGCAAAACACCACACTTAATCTTTACATGCGAAAGTAGACCTTATTCAATCTTACCTGCGTAGCGAATATAGCTGTTTCCTACCTCCTTCTCTATAATTACAAAACGCTGACTTTATATAGTCGAACTAATCTGAATATTACGGTTTCTTCTTGAAAGGGATGGCTGTGAATTAAATGTGAATGCTAGCTAGCCCAATAATTCCCCAAGAGGATTAGTGTGAGGACGCGTATAGATTCGTCACAAGAGGGGGGAGGGAGGAAAAAAATGGGTTAAATTTTTACAATTTTGAATAATTTTAAGTAAACATCAAAGCAACTCTTAACTTTAAAAAATTTTAAACATATCAATCAAAGCAATTAAATTCAGGATTAAATGTAAAATAAGCGTAAAAATATTTCAACGTGAACGAGAATTCTCAACCAAAACAATGTTGCCGAATTAACAAAATGAAAATTCAGTTATTAAAAAATAGTTTTTTAAAAACTATTTATACGAATACTAATTATTATTCTATCTCAAAGAGCTAAGTTATAAATATAAATGCAGCAATAAATAAATATAATTATAACAAAAATATCACAGGAAATCCTCAAAACACCTGAATGAAGCATAGAGTTTTGCATTTCAAAAAAAATTAGCTTTACGTCATATCAAATACTATGGAAATTGCTTAAGAATTTAATTCTTAAATATTCTAACGTGAATTTCAAAAAAATATCTTCTAGGTGCACACCATCATGTCCCACAGATTTTACATCTCAAATTTAATGAACTTTTCGTAGTGATTTTATGCTAAACCGCAAACACATAAAATGTTTCCCTATTCGTATAATTCATACTTTATAATGAAAATGTAAACATTCCCAATTTAAAATATGTCACTAAATGTAGTAATCATTTTCTAAACATGAGTGGGAACAGTTTTGAACTATTGGTTACATATTAGGGTATTTGGCAACTACGACCCCACGCACAAACTTTTACTTATAAGAAAATGGATTTTAGAGAAAAAAATCGTTAAAAATAAATTACAACTTTTTTTTTTCTGATGGATTAATTTTTACGGCACCTTTGAAACATCAGCGAAGCTCACTTCAAAATCTTGAAACGATGCGATTGACGTACGAATTTGAATAGGTTGCAAATAAAAAAAACGTACAAATAAATATATATGCATTTATTTAATTTTTCAAATTTTTATATAAGATTCATGCAATTAAATCATATAAATAATTGTGGAATTATAAAGGAAGTTATAAGTATACAAATTGACACTAATTAATCTCTTATAACAAATATCTGATATACAATGTAGCCGTTGCCGGCCCACTACGCTGGATATTTCATGATGCTATATGATTATATATTATTTTTTATATTATTGAGATATACCCCTATATTTAAGTTTTAATGCTAAGTATTCAGTTGCATATGAAAGTACTATGTATTATGCTGTACTGGAAAATAATTCTTATAAATCTTACCGCTTGACTTAAGAAGGTCAGATTCTGAATTTCTAAAACGGAAGTAATATTACCCTTTTACAACCCCATAACCCCCTTTTCTTCGGAGTTTATTTGCGCAAACCCCTTTTTTAGTGGCTTTCTACTCATCAAAAGAAACATGTTTGCCAAACTTTTGGTTGAATGGTTCAAAAACTAGACTCTTTTTGTGAAGTTAACTTCTTATGGCACGGTAGGGAGAAATTTCCATTACGCGTGTTACGCGTGACGCGTTACCAGTTATGGTTAGCGATAAACGTAAGGTAGAAATGAATGGAGTTCCGAATTCCCCCCACCCCGTTTTAAAAAACGCCATCTAACTCATATTATCTATCTCAGACAAAAATAATTGCAGAATCGGAAAGATCATTTTTTTCGCCACGATATGGTATATTTTTTTTAACAAAATAATATTTTTATTTTTTTACGATTTTTTTAAAAATGAGTCAAAATTGATACGCTTTTATAAAAATGGTTTCTAAATCATTCCCTTTAAGTTTCCTTTCGAGTTAATGAATTGATATTTTATTCTAAACAAGTTCATGATTTTCTCTTTTAGAATCAGTCATAAAAAAAAAAAAATGAAATCTTTTTTTTTTTTGCGATTTTTCAAAAAAATACTCAAAATTTGAATTAAATGTTTAATAACTTCATTATTTATAAAAATAATCTAACGAAATTTTTTTTCCATATGTAGAATAGTATTATCCATAATCTGTTCAAAGATTGAAAAGTAGATTAAAAATTACGGCTTTTAAAATTTATTTTGTGTTTTTCGTCTATTAGCCCAGAGCTAGCACCCCCTCTACTCCTTCAATAGCAGCTTTAACAAACCTTTCCTCTTTTAGCTTTGCGATACATACTTTGTTTTGTTTTAACGTTACCTAGAAGTCAAATTATAATCAATTTTATGAATTTAAAAAGAATCGGAAGTGAGTCTTTAATCTACCCGAAGTAGGCATTTAAATGGTTCAAAATCTGTCAAAAATTAGTTTAAGGAAAGTTTGTTGGATATACAGTTTTAAAATTCTTTTAAGGAAATAATACACACAATCTATTGTTTTAAAATTTAGTGGCAACACAACATTTCTTCCAATAGTTTGGCAAAAGATTGTGTTTACTAAATTTTCAATCGAATGGAATTTCTAAATCCAGTTTAAGAAGTGAGTTTATAAATCATATATATGCTTTGGCGTAATTAATTTGATTGTTGTGTAAGTGTTATATAGGGCTTCATTAATTTGTATTTTAAGACTACAGTGGGCAGTAAAATTTTCTACAAACATTTCCCAAATTTTTACTGGCTCTATGTAACTTAGAACTAAAATTATAGGAAAAAATGGTGAGAAAAAAATGAGTATAGTTTTTTCAAAATTAAAAAACTTTCCATGCGGTTTGATTTTTTTTAACTTTCATATTTTCACCTGATTTAACTTTTTTAAGCAATTCTTTACAAATGTATGCATGGAATGTTATGTTTTATATGATAATTTACAAAATATGGGTAAACGCAAATTTTTATATAAAAATTTCAAGAATTTTAATGATTTCCTACATAAAAAACTTCAATTTCTTTCACCCTATCACTATTATTACAATGCATCCAAGAATTTATAACTATATATTAGATGAATACTTCTGGAAAGTTTGTTTTGTTATACTTCGACAAAAATTGCAACGCATGGAACATTTTGCATTTTTGTTTCGAGGCAAATTTTTGATTTAGACAAATAATGATGATACTTTTCTCAAAATACATACAATAAAATTTTTTATAGTATTATGTATTGAAAATGAAAATTATGTCTCTATACTTATTTCTTTTCCATCCTAATTATTTCTTTTAAATACAGTTTGAAATAATAATGATAATAATAAATTTGTTAATTATATATACATATGATATTACTTCAAAATAAAACTTTATTATACAATTCAATACATGTAAGCCAAAGAAGTTAACTTCTAACGCGTGTTCACACTGGTACACCCCTTTCTTTTCTTTTTTTTTTCTAATTTATATTCCACCCTTAATTCCTGGCAACTTCTCCTGTAGTTTGATTTCCACAAAATCTATTCTAATCGCTTCTCATATTTAAAAAGAGCTACAAATTTCAAATCTGTAGGTATAATATTTCGGAAACGGGAATTTCTTTTTGGGCTATTCTTCGTAACTAATCGTTGGGATCAATTTTCGCAATACCCGTTCTTATAGAATCTCTACTCAACAAACGAAATACGTTCGTCAAGTTTGGAGTCTGTAGGGCTAGTAGTTCAAAAACATGAATTTTTCGAAAACGACCCCGCAATCCCCTCAAGGAATAGACTTCCCAAAATCCATTCTTAGCGGATCTCTACTCAACAAAAAAAACATGTCTAGTTTCTAGTCTGTAGATCTATAATAGTTCCAAATAACTCGCTATGAGTGAGAGAATGATTGTGTTACTTTTCTCTCAATTACTTACACAGATTTATACAATAATTATTTGGATACTAAATTTTTCAGAAATAATCGTTTCCAATTTTTGATTAAAAAGATGTTTGCTGCAGTATTTTTAGCATAGCAAACTGAGGACTGCTTTGTCGTGTTAAAATCATTTTTGTGCCAATCCGATCTTTCTCCTTCTACTTACAGTACAAAACCAAATCATTTATTGTAATGCGTAGATGATATTCTATTATCAATTAAAAGAGATTCGTGCACATAAAAAAAAACAATCGAAGAGGCATAGATCACTGAATCAAGAACAACTAAACCAGTTATTAGCAGATTCAAACAACTAAATACAAGTTCAAAGCTAGAAAACGGAAAGTATGTGTATGAAAAATTTATTGAATTTAAAAGTTTACTAAAATAGTAATAACTAAATATTAAGTAAATATAAAATATTAGTAATATTAAGGATTTCTTATATTTTCAATGCAATGATAAAAAAACGAATAACTTATATATTTAACTATATTTCTAGGAACTGCTTTTTTCCCATATGTTATTATTTGTATAAGAAAGGTTTTAAAACGAATATAGATTTTAAGTAAATAAATATGTATAAGTATTTTCAAAGTTACTTCGTAATTAAAACATCTTATTTATACGAAGAAACAATAAATTAGTTGAAACAATTCATGAAGTCAATTAAAATTGATATTTATAAAACGTAATCGTGTTTTTGTGCTTCATACAATATTTAACGAAAATTTCATATTTATTATTTTTCTTATTTTTTGGGAAACTAAAAATTCATTACAAAGGCCAAATTTCATAAATAAGTTTCTGTATATTGAAATATGTATGTTACTATTTCAATGTGGTACTTTTAACCAAAATATAAAAAATCTCACTACAATGTAAATATTTGTAGAAATTAAGTAGTTAAAAATCAAGAAAATTGAAATTATTAATGTTATTATTTACCGGGATAAAATTAAGTTCATCTGGATAAAAATTTATATTGGTCTTGAAAACTATACAGCTTCTAGAAAAGAAAAAGTAATAATATGATGTATTTGTCTGTATATAGTTATGCTTACAAAAGTATAACTATGATTTATCTAGACAGTTAATTGCTGGTCCTCTTTGAGGTAATTAATGTGAGATCGTAATTCTTTTTATAAGATTCTGAAATGAAGTTATTGTTTTCTCTGTCCATAATAGTTATTTTAATAAAAGATATATTATTTTGAAGTTATATGTTGAGCATTAAACTGTAATAATATTTACAAATGACAGCATTATTCTCCGGTGTTTAACTGCATAAAAAGTACTAAATAGAGAGAAAATTTGTATATACGTTTTTGAAAATTCAAATATTGTCAAATAAAAAAAATCCAAAACACCTTAACTCCTAATAAAACATTTGGCTTACAACTCTAACAAATAGAAAAGTGCTAAGTCACTTTAACATAATATAATTCAATCCATTGCTATAAAAAATTATTACAATTTTAAAATCTAGAATTGCTTAAAAATATTTATTCTGTTGTTAAAAATAGAAAATAAATTGAGAGTTTTTTAAAGTAGTATATCCCAGTTTTTATCTTAATGACATTATTTTTCACGTTTTCTACAAAAGTTATGAATATATTAATAAAAGATACACGTATATTCCCTTACTCCTCACATATACATACACACATATATGATCGAAAGACGTGAATTTAATTAAATTTATCTCAAAAAGTTGTTTTTGGTACGCAGGCTGTATTTACACAAAACATTTGTTCGCATAATAATTACTAATCGACGTAACAGTTATAAGTATTGTAGAGAATCAAGAAAAACAATTCGTAAAATTAAGTAAAAAGATTTAAAAAAATGCTAAATATTGGTGATTATATATATATATTTCCACCAAAGACATCTTACAACGGTTAGACGTAACTCAGCATTAACGCAGTTAAATTACTTTCTTTAGAATTTTTTCTCTAAAGTTTCAAATACATGTTTAATTTATGATAAATCATCTGTATTTTTGTACTTTCTGAACAAAAATTGTTTCAGTAATATTTCTTTTGATAAGATTTATGTAAGAAAGAAATAAAACCACAAACATTTATTAGTACATTACTGCAATTATATTTTATTTTTCTTCTGCGAAAAGTATACCTATTGAATACATTAATTAGTTGATAATGTTATTTATTTAAAAAAATGTGTGATATAGATTATAAATAAATACATGGATACGTTAGAAATTCTTTTTCTATATTAATAATTATGGCTTTAATCACACAAAATGATTAAATTGCTGAATACAGAATTAAAAAATTATAAAAACTCGTAAATTAATACATCACTTGTAGAATCTAGCATCAGTATTAAAAGGTTGTCAAATTTTTATGTATAAAAAATAATTTTAAGAAGACTCTAAACATCAATTACGTTTACTAAACTAGCTGACGGTATGAAGAAATAGTTAAAAATATTATTATATTCACGTGACTATAATTTTTTTTTTAATGAGTATATCATTTATTTTTGAGTTTATGGTTTATTAGCACATTACTGAACATACAATATTTTAGTAGCGTTTGATAAAATAAATTGCAGAATGACAGACCAATTCTTTGTGTAGAAATCCGAGGATTACTTGAGAAAGTTTGATTGAAACTCCGTGACTGTTTGGGTAGCAAATATTCAAGTATTAGGTCACAAGAGAATCCTTATGTAAACATCTTCTCTAGTATTAACATTTGTGAAAATAAAGAAGTTACGCACGTACATGTGCGTTTATTTTGTCGTTTCTTTAGCAAACAAAGTGTCCACAGATCCTCAACAACGCCTGCATTCGTAAGCAATTCAGCTTTGTGTTGATATTAGCGATGACAAAGTGTAATTGCTTCTTCTCAGACAATAGTAATTCCACCATTAAAACACTTGGAGAATGCAATAACCACGTTGTTATAGCTTATTACTGTAGGTACATGTTCCTAATAAGCAACAATGAGCTCTACCTTATTCCGAAAATTAGACCTATTAATAAGTAGACTACCTCCGTAAGTGATACAAATCTTGAATTGGCTAGAATGTATTAATAAGCTAATGGTTAGGGATAAAAAGAAAAATATAAAGACTTGCTTCGTTTCTTATTTGTTCTAAGTACTTCACATAATGTATCATTATTGAGGTGGAAGTTAAAAATGGTATTTTTTGATAACGAATTTTAGAATTAGAAACATTAAAATAAACTTAAAAAATTACAGTTCGATTGTTAAAAACAATTCAAATTTTAAGCATTTCGAAATAATAATCTTGAGATTATTAATCTTTCACTACACATATTTCTTTCCCTCTTTCAGTATATATGTATATACATGCATATATATATATATATATATATATATATATATATAGTTTGGTTTATTGAGAGTGTTAATAAGATATCGTTTAAATATATCTGTGTTTAAATTAAAATTCATATTTTTAATTTTTAAGTTCAGTCAATACGACTATACCTTAATACAAATATAGATGGCACAAAAAGAAATATAATTTCAAATCATAATTGAATTAATAAGGGAATAAAAAATATTATTTTTTATTGTTAAATGTCAATTCTCGGTTGTTGAAGTTAGTTATATTGAAAAGGTAATACATAAAATAATAACATACCTCACATGAAAATTCACTATAAAATTGCTTGAAAATATGCGAATCACTTTTTTAAAAAAATTCTAAGACTTGAAAATTATTGTTATTTATCGTATATTTTACTACTTACGAAAAGAAGTAGTCCAGCTTATAAACTTTATCTGATACATTTTTCAAAGTTATTTCATTTGCCGCTTTAATTAACAAACCAGCAATAAATTACTATATGAAACGTATCTTTTTCTTTTTTCATTATTGGAATCAGAGTAAATATACGAGGAACTATTTTCGTTTTCACCTGGGAGACATCATTTAAGATTAAAAGTTCGAGAAATGATTTATTGGAATATATTTTAATGCGTGAACATTAAAGAAAAAAAAAAATACTTAATATATATATATATATATATATATATATATATATATATATAGAGAGAGAGAGAGAGAGAGAGAGAGAGAGAGAGAGAGATATGGATTAAATGTAATAAAAAACTCAATCAATATACGCTGTGTTAGATTCTTATCGTTATGTTCTGAGCAAAAGATTGTTACGTCTAATTTTTCCTTAATTTATTGACAAGTGGAACACATATTTAAGAAAGAAGAAAAAGATTCATGATTCTCAAATATTTTAAGAAAACATTAAATTTACAATGTAAAGGGTCAGATAAATCATCAAATTCTACACATCTATTTTGTTTAAAAACTTATGTAAAAAAATAAGCTTACTATTTCAATTCATAAATATGTTGTAATTACAATGAATATAATTTGAGAAATTAATATGATAAAAAGTAGCATCAAAATAAATACATGTTTTATTCAATAAATGAAGATACCATATTCATTTAGTAAAAAAAAAAATATCTGAAACCCAAAGCGATATTTTAGGAAAATCACACTTCATACAACATATTTACGCATTAAATATTTAACTTACAAATGTTTAACTATATATATATATATATATATATATATACATTCTGTACTTTAAAATTTACAAAGTCTAACAAATTATTTTAGTATTGTTTCGTGTTCGAAAAAAAAAAACAAGAAAAAAAAAACTTGAAACTAAATTTGAGCTATTTAGCTCAATACAATTGACACAAATTTAAATGAAGTTTTTGTATTTTGTAATTCAATTGCTCATTGGTATCTTAATCATTAAACGTGTTTAGGAAAACAACCTAATTTAACTTGAAAAAAGTATTTATTAAAAGTTCTTAACTTCGTTCTTGACTTTTGAAAAATGTTAAGGTTTAGACTGTGCTAATAATATATATATCTATAAAATTAAATATTTTGAAATATTCACAATGGAAAAATGGATATGATAGTTAAGAACCAAACAATATGGAAATTTTAATAGTTATATATATATATATATATATATTTGAAAAATTTTGGACAGTCATAATATGATCGTATTTCTCATTTTTTATATTTTATTTAGGTTATTTTGAAATCTGTATGCAATTATGTATTTAATTTTTTTCTTATTTTTTTAATTTTTATTTTTAGGATTCTTTATAATTGTATTACAAAATTATTCAAAAATATATTAATAAGTGAATAATCAAGGACAAATAATTTACACAATACTGTTTCTTTTTAAAATAATAATCTAAAATATGCAATACGGTAGCCTATACTATTAAATATAAAAGCTAACATTACTAGATCATAATTTCTGAAAACCACAATAATACTGAATATACATATGAAATGTAAATAGCACATTCGACAAGGAATCAATAAAAATACATTAACAAAAGAAAACAAAGCACAATTTGCCAAAATCTCATTAAATATGTAATACTTTCATCGCTATGTATTTTATATTTATCGCTATTTTAGTTATAAGTTGTTATAAATTTCAAAATTAGTTTTAAAAAAAAAGATATATTTTCTGCACAAACACTTTTATGTAATACATTAAAATTTGTCCTCATAAATTTTTAAAAATAAATTTATAGCTAATATATATTTTTTTAATTAAATTCAATTAATTTCTCAACTGTTCAACTTTACACATTAGTTTAACTTAATTCCATTATACTATATTATTAAAATTAACTTTAAATTTAATTTAAAATTTCGTCTGAAGAATTTTTTTTTTTCAAATTGTTAAGATTGCTGAAAGTTTATATATGAGTTTTTCTGTATCTGTACCGTATATGACTTAATAGTTGTGAAAAGAAAAGTGTATCCAACACTTTTTTTATATCAAATAAAAGTATATATATTTTCATAATATACTTTTAATATATAAAAGTAAATATATATTCTTTTCTAAATATTTTTTAAGTAAAACAGTTCGTATATATATATATATATATATATATATATATATATATATATATATATATATATATATATATATATATATATATATATATATAAGTTCTGAATATAATATAGATATTTATGTTGAAAGGGTACTGCAATAATTCTATAAAATGTATATATTTCATCAAATATTGTAGATACATATATTTTTCGTAACCTTTTTTAATTTTATTATTTTATGCGTTCATTTCATATTTTCGTTTAAAGTTATTTTTCTATTTGATGCATCTTTATTTTTTCATAAAAGCAGTTACACTTTTCATTGTATTTTTTAGTTTTAAAAAATAAAAATAGACGTATTTTGCATTTTTTTCGGTTTTTAATAGGTACGAAAAATATATTTGTGTTTCAAGAATTTAACATCAATTTGTTAATTTTATTTTAGAAACATGGATTTTAAATGATGAGTGAAAACTTACCTTGTAAAAAATGAGCAACTGTTAAAAGAAAGAGTAGAGTTTCCATGTTTGGCACAGTCAAAAAAAATGTTCAGAGTTACTGATGCTATCTAAAGACATGTACAGCACCAACATTTTATGCATGAGTTTCGGATTAATTGCAGTTTTTTCTCCAATCCTCCGGATATATGAATATCAACATTAGCAAAATCCAAAAAAATGTTAAAAAATGTTTATCAAAAATGTTAATTGCTATGCTAAAACCGAAGTTTTAAATAAAATCCACTGTTCACACAACTGTTGTGTGTGATAAGTAATAATAATACATTCTCTCAACACCAGTGGCTGGTCTGCACAAAGAAAATCTTCCACTGTTCAACATGAATAAAAAAAAATATTAAAAAACTTCATCGCGCTTTTGTCCGAAAATTATTAATTTAGTTTGCCATAAACTTTTAAAGTGATTAAAATAAGCAAACTAATGTCAAAGTTCAGTAAAAGTTTTGAAAAGTATGTTTTTTTACTTCAACTGAAATGTATACATATATTTTAAAACTCGCCCACTTTATAACTTGTTCCTGTTTGTTATTTGTCCCGAAACGCGCACAAGAAACGAAAAAGTTTTATCAGCTGATTTGCGCAAATCAACCAAAGTTTCTTCTCCGGCTCTACGTGAGAGGGAAAGTTGAGAAAGTGAGAGCGAAACAAAAAAAAAGTCCAGTCATACGCCCCCTCACTTTCCTTCGGCCGGACACGCAACAAGCCTGAAAGAGTTTCTCCGCCGGCGCCTTCAAGATGATGGCGGGAACTTTTCGCAGGACTTTGAAGCTCCTAGATAATGAAGAAAAGACAACATCCGGCAGCAAGCATAGTCCGGCAACTGAACCCTAGCCCACTAAAACGCAATGATCTCGTAGCTCTTTCAATCGATCACGAGGAATAGCATCCTCAGAGCATGCGCGCATTGCCCAGTGCGTTGGTTACCCGGCCAATTGGGACACCCCCTACTCATTAGGTAGGGGACTTTTTTTCTAACTTTTAATAAACTTTTATGAGTGGTAAAAAAAGAAGAAAATATGAGTATTTCTCCAGAATTAAGCCATAACAATGTGTGTGATATAAATGTCTTTCTTTCTGAAAGGATTTAGTGTTAATCTTGGAAAATCCTCAAAGGGGCCAGTTTATAAGTAAAAACTTTCTTAGAAAAAAACCCAGGCGTAAATTTATTTTTTTTTTTACATGAAATGAGTCAGAAAAGTTATTGTGGCTTGTTTACAGTATGTTTTAATATATTTCGGAGTACTGAAATTCCTTTCAATTCATTTGGCTAATGACTTTTTGTAACTTTTAATGAAGCTTTATGAGTGATGATAAAGATAAAATTTCTACAAAATTAAGTCTTATAGCATAGTTCATTTAATACTCATACCTTTGTTTTTAATTTCTGAGTGTTAGTTTTGAAAAGCTTCAGAAGGATTGGTTTGCAAGTAGATTAAATCCTACTAAAGAAAGAGAAAAATAAAAAATTCTTTGGCTAGGGATAAAAATATGAAAATAAATGTTACCGTGACTTCGTATAAAAATGCTTTTATTTCTAACCAAGATTCCGAAAAGTCCCATTATTGGAAAGCTTCTGCTCGAAAACTGAAACTAAGTTTTCTTTTGAAAAAAATCATGTATAAGAATATAATAATGAAAATATCTATATATTTCCAAGATATTTTAGAAGCCATTTTTAAATAAAACTAAAGAAGTTAATTAAAAAAAAGTAAAGGGTTAGTTAATAAAAAATAAATATATGTGTTGGTACTTTTTTTTATATTTCCAATACTAAAAGAGGAACAATAGTTTTATACTGTGATTTTTTGGATATACATTAGTTCACACGTTTAAAATTATTAAAATTACGCTGACTCCCTTCAAATTATCGTATTTTTCTTCACAAACATGTATGTACCAAACTTATGCAAGTATATAGAAATTATTTCCACATAACGAGTTTACCCGTACAGTGTACGGGCTATTCAAAGTTGGCCACAACTGGCTCCACGCACTTTGTACGACCACTGATTTGCCTTTTTTTAATTCTTATACAGAAATTATTTTGAAACAGTTTTTTAAAACATTGTATAAGTTTATATCATGGAATTGAAATGTTTTTCATCCGAAATATTTTCTTTTCGACAAAGGCGGGAATTAAGATTCTTGAAAAATTTTTTACTGTATGCGACGCTTGAATAATCAGATTGTACACACAGTTCTGTTTTTTTTTTTAAATTTCCAGATGAAACAAAGAGCGAAAACTTGTTAATTTGCAGAAGTTGAACTAAATTCGCTTACAGATTCAGAGCTGTCATCTAATTATCTGGATTATTCTTCAGATGAGTAGTGCTGTAATATTAGCATTTTTTGATAAATTTTGTAATTTTCAAAAAATAAAAAAAAAAAAATTATTAAAAGATTTTTCCTCCTATTTTTTTCATTTTGCTGTAATAAACTGCCATGCTGTCTAGTGTACGAAAAAAAAAGCAGGAAACACACACAACTTGATTTGAGACTAATCTCATTGGCCGCACTATTGAAAAATATCATTCAGAATAAATTTAAGAAGTGGGCTACCAAGTTCAGAGTGTAATCCTCTGAGGCTGACAGAAAGACATTTTGTCGAATTCATTGTTCCCACCAATAAGAAACTGAGACCAGCCAGACAATGTGTTCGAGAATAAATGAAAATGGAGAGAATCCAAAAGAAGACGAGATATATCTAACCTGATTTGGTCGTAACACTTTCTATTATCCTATGCTTCAAATTGTACACACACAAAAATATTTCTCAACAGTTTGATAAAGTGTGAACATATGAACAAATTCAGTAAGTATGAGGAAAAATTTTATATATTCCGTATATGCATATAAGCCGAGAATTTATAGAACTTTTTTAAACCGGCTTATATGTACAAAACTGCTTATCTCGTAACAAGATTAGCTTAAGAAAAATTATTTTTTAGCATTTTTTCGTTAGCCATGAACTAACGATATTGAATTTTTAACTTTTTGGATTTTTAAATGAAATCTTTATTTTAAAAAAGGTTGCATGCACATCCTTTAAAATCAGTGTCAGGACTCGAATTTCCAAATAGATCATAAAATTCAGTTTCAATCATTGAGATGCCTAAATGTATACGACCATCATGAGGCGATTTTTCCTCTGCTGGCTTCAGATTGGGTTTTCAGAAATAAAACTATTGTCGTTGGCGTCAGGGGTTTTCATTCACTGCGATTCGATTGGGAAATATCAAATTGATTTTTTTATCTTGTCAACATTTCACTGTCATGGAGACATAGTTGGGAATTATGAGATTTTTTTTTTCATTTCAAATTATATAAAAGTTTAAAATGTGGGGTAAATTTTTGTAGAAAAAATACATGCTCGGGTTTTGTACATTATATGAAACATTCTGCCGAATTTTATTGCATGCTGAATGTATTTAGAGAAATTAAACATTTTTGGGGTTTGTGTTTCACAAATAAAATTAAATAATGGTTTAAAATTTTAAAATTGAAATTATAAAATCTTCCGTTGCCTTATTCTATTAAGTATGGTGTTTAATTATATGTGCTTCTTTGAAGTATCTTGGGTGGAAAAAATGGCTGGTTAAGTGTAATTCAGATATGACATTGTGTCGTATTTTAAATATTTTGTTATATATACATACATATATACATAATGTTAAATTGGTACCATATCATTATAGGCCTATTAAGACAAATGTGATGAATTATGTAACAATAAATATTCTTCATTTAAACAAGTTCCTGAACAAACAGATTAGTGGTTTCCAAACTTAAAAGTCTTCTGAGCTACCATACCTTTTCTAAATCTTATTTAGCTGCCAATCAAAACAACTACCAACTTTTTAATAAAATTTTACATTTGATTATTGCCTGTGGTTTAATGGAAGTGCTTTTATTAAATAACAAATGTAATAACTAATTTTTTTATAAGCATCAGCTTAGTGGGAGAATCAAAATTAGTCAAACGGAGCGTTGACGTGATCTGATAAAAATGTGTCATACCATAAGCTACTAATAGCTCGCAATCGATGATTTGGCAATCACAGAAAAAGATCAAACTTTATTTTGTCTTATCAAATATACAACTGTCATACCTCTAATAAAGTCTTATGTATTTATAAAATGTGTAGATATAATGTTTAAAACGTAATGTTAGGGGGATTGGTAATTCTTTTGGATTTAAAAAAGAAATATGCCTCATAGATAATATAAATCTTGAACATTTGTTAAAAATATTAACTTAAGTATAAAATTCAGAAGTGAATAAGTGTCTCTTGTATGTAAATAATGAATTATATTCACATTATTGCTTCACTTGCAATTATATTTATTTTTTTTATTGTATTACTTTTTTCTTTTGTAAAAAGAAATATTCTAACCGCAAGGTCTATTACGCAAATAACTTAGCAATCTGCAGTAACAAGTGATGAGATAATGCGACAAGCATTTGTATTTATACTGACCATAACAATGCGGTACATAGTTTCTGAATTAGATGGTAATATAATCGTGGTTATCTACCCCGAACCGGATATTAAGAGACAGGGAACACAATTTCCACATTAGCCAGTTCTACAATAATAGTCTCGCTCTTACTTTATCATATTTTAGCTCTAGGATTTGCTAAAACTCTTTCTAGGAAATAAAATAAGAAATTCTGCTATACTTCGAATATAGATCACTTTCAAAACTTTATTATATACATGCATATTAATATATATATTTCCTTTTCACGATTCCTTAGATATAATTTTTGTGTTTGGTTTTAATGGTCCATCAGTTTTTTCTTATGGAAGTTGGTGTAAAATACTGTTTTTGGCGCGAAGTTTGTAATCATGACGTGCTGCTACGCTGTTGTATATTGTCTTCTAAAAAGTACTATTTCATTTAGAGTTTTAATTTTCTATCTTATAGGAATGCATATTTATTTTTACTTTTTTTTTGTACTTTTTAGCCTGATATTTGGTATTGAGGACTTAGTTTTAGTACTTTTGTTCTTTTTCTAGTTTTAGGATTATTGTCTTTAGTGTTAATGGAATCATTTCTTTACACTATTTTATCTTCTTTACAGTCTAGTTGTATAAGGAAGGGTTGATGTAAGGAAATGTAAAAATCTAGGGAAGGATTAAAATACAAGTAGTGGTAAAAATATAAGGAAGGGGGTTAAGTGTGCATAAGCTACGTTTAATCCTACAATCTTTTTTCTTAAGGCTAAGAGTTTGATAGTATACTTCTGAGACTATTTTATTTTCAACCTATGCTGTATTGTTAATTTTATATTTATTGCTTTGTTTTATTATATTTATCACAATTTAGTATATTTGATTACTGATTATATGCATGTATATATATATTTCTCTAGAACTTCTTTATAATCTAATAATTGTTTTTAGATTTACATAAATCAGAAGTTTCTTTTCTAACTCCTTATTTTTAAATATTTTTGAAAAAGCTTCATTTCAAGTAAATATTTTTTAGGATAAATAATGTTGTTGTTGCCGTGTCCTTCCCTTAGGGAAGGAATGAAAATTGCCAGAGCCTGAGACAGGTTGGGCTTCTACTCGATAGATTGCGACGCCACCGATCTCCACCTCTACAATTTAGGCATGATACTGGAAGGGATACAAATGTTCTCCAGCTCCCGGCACCCGTGGGTTCTGCTGCGACCACCCATAAGACTTTCGAACCCACTGATTTAACGAGCACGTATTCCATGTGTATTTGGAGGGTATTTGGTGGCACGAGGGTAGGCCCTCCAGTCTGGATTTCGATGCGCTAACCACTAGGCTACCCACGGCCTAGGATAATTAACTATGTGTTTTAGTCGTGATAATTATTACAGTTAATTTATTTTCATTTTAGTTTGTAATACTTTATATTTAAGTATATTGTATAGTAAAGTAGTTTTTAACTTGAATAGAGATAAAACATTGAAGCACTTGGTTGCACGTTTTAATTGGCTGATTTTCATTATTATTTTTTTAACGACATTGAAGGAGTAAACATATTTCCTTTGATCAAATAGTACAAAACAAAAATAAATAAATATTTCCAAGTGATAAATTTCGAAGTGTGTCTTAGAATTTTCAGTATATTAATCTTATCCCAGTATATTAATATTAATACATGTTACTCTCTAAAGAAGCAACAAGAATTAAAGCTCGCAAATTTTTGTTAACTAAATAAACTCACAAGACTCATTACGAGAGGTAAAAATAAATTAAGATTTAGCTTAAAGTGAACTGAATAGTAAAACAACTTGTATAGAAAATGCCAAAACTAGGAAAGTTGCAACTAAGTAATTTGAAAAATTCAAAATTAGCTTCAGACTAAATTTAAAGTAATCAGGTCTCTTTTGTAATTTAGTTTATATCAGTTTAACAGCCACATCAGTAGCTGACATTGTTTTTAGCTTAACTAGTGCAAATTAAAATGCCGATATTTTCACAGCATTCAAGAAATAATGTTTTGTTCTAAATTACAAAATACTTATTACTTCAGTAATTTCATAATTGCACACACACATTTAGGAAAATTAAAGCATATTTACAAGATGAAAGGGAGTAAAATCATATTTACAAAATAAATTATTTGCAATTTAGAAAGTAATTCACAAATTCAACATATATTAGTTTTTTTAAAGGAGTACGGACATTTTATATTTGAATGAATATAGTTATGAAATGACAAGTAAAATACAAATATATTAAGTCCATTCCTACTTAGGTCAACAAAGAAAACTCTTATTTTAATTATTTTTACTAAATAGTTACAATTATTACAAATATGTATGATCCTATGATCGAATCACAATATTAAGTGACAAAATAGAAAGAGATTTTCCTTGTAATTTTTCGTTTTCCTTTCTATATATAGTGTTGGACCTTTTTTTCGTGTGTTACTATTTGTTCATTAATTAAGTTTAATTATTCTAATAAAATAGTATAGTAAAAAAGAAATCCCATTCTCAGAAATTAGGTCATCCCAGGTGGGATTGAACCACGACTTTTCGATTAGAAGTCCAACGCACTATCCACTGCGCTACTGGGACACAACGAACGATTTTCCGTTCTATATATGGTGTTGGAGTATTATTTTTCAGTTACTATGTATTCAATTTTTAATTTAATTAATGAATTAATAATTGAAAAAAACTGTATTAACATCAAGTTTACCACTACAAGTTTAAAAAATGTATTTGAACTTTAATGGATGAATATAAAGCATTTTATTGACGATTAAAAATTTGAACAAGATACATATCTATATCTCTATCTTTATCTCTATCTATCTTATCTATCTATCTATCTATCTCTCTCTCTATATATATATATATAAATAGGAAGAGAGAGAACTAATAAATAGTAGGAGTTGAAAGAGTAGATTAAATAAATTATTAAAGAGACTTATTATAAACATGAAATACCACAACAAACCATACGATATACAAATGTTGAAAAGTCTGTGGCTGGTTTATAAATGCATTTCAAATAAGAAGTCAAATAATGGCGGAATTTTCTTTCAATGTAAATAAGTTTTCCCAATTGAAACTTGCAATTTTTTTATGTAATTTTTAATGTTTCTTTTCATTTAGTTCTTTCTTTCAAAATCTTCAAAATACGTACAAAAAGATGAAACTTTTAAAATTATGAGATAATATGAATCTATGATGCATCTTTTTAAAGTAAAATCATTTAAGAAATAAATAGTTAAACAAAATTCTAAAATGTTTTTACTCTTAGATAAAAGGAAATCTAGACATTTGATTTCACAGAATTCTTATTAATGTACAAACATATAGCCTTATAAATAACATCAAAGAAATTGTAAAATTCGATATATTTGAGTTGTAATAAACAACATTTGTACTTATTGAATTAATAGTAGCGAATAATGAATAAAATTTCTACTCAATGAATATATTTTGTTTACTTATATATAGATGTTTATTTATAAAATATAGTTTTATTTGAAGTGGGGAAAATATATATGGCTTCTATAAGGATTTTTTATGTATGCGCACAAATATTGCTATACTGGTTGCTTAAAAGTAACATTTTTTTCTAAGGGGAGGTATTTACTCGTATGCACAATGTTTTTTTATATGTCGCTGTTTCGAATCCGGTACCACAGGAAATTTTTAAATCCTGGCTCTTATCACACACACACAAAGTGTAGTATTCATTTGTTCGAAAATATTAATATGTGTATATCGAATTTGAAATGACATTAATGCTCATTAAGCATGTAAATTAATGATTGAAACTTGAATATATTTTTATTTTTACAAATCACGTATCCTCCACAACCATAAGAATTAAAAACAATGTTTCGGATTAATTGTAGACTTTATGTCTCAAAATATAAAACACCGAAATAAGTATCCTCATTCCCATGTATTTGTGTGTGTGTGTGTGAGTAAGCATTATCTTGAAATAACAGTACATGGAATACATAAAATAAGCATTGATAAAGATGACCGTGGCTTTAATAGGTACATATAATTCTTTAACACGCTCCCACAAACACCTGCGAGGGTCAGATGAAAATGAAAATCATTTAGCAATACCTACTGTGGCTTAAATAAGTATACACAATTCCTGTACACAATTCCACAAACACCTGCGAGGTGTCAGATGAAAATAAAAATCATTTAGCAAAACTGACTGCGGCTTAAATAAGTATACATAATTCCTGTACATACTCCACAAACACCTGCGAGGGTCAGATGAAAATAAAAATCATTTAGCTAAACTGACTGCGGCTTAAATAAGTATAAATAATTCCTGTACATACTCCCACAAACACCTGCGAGGTGTCAGATGAAAATAAAAATCATTTAGCAAAACTGACTGCGGCTTAAATAAGTATACATAATTCATGTACACACTCCCACAAACACCTGCGAGGTGTCAGATGAAAATAAAAATCATTTAGCAAAACTAACTGCGGCTTTAATAATTATATGTAATTCCTGTACACGCTCCCACAAACACCTGCGAGGGTCAGATGAAAATAAAAATCATTGAGCAAAACTGACTGCGGCTTTAATAAGTATATATAATTCCTGTACACGCTCCCACAAACACCTGCGAGGGTCAGATGAAAATAAAAATCATTGAGCAAAACTGACTGCGGCTTTAATAAGTATATATAATTCCTGTACACGCTCCCACAAACACCTGCGAGGGTCAGATGAAAGTAAAAATCATTTAGCAATACCAAATAAAAACACAATATTTGTCGGGTTTATTTGTATATAAAAAACAATAATGTTATATACTTGAAACTTATTTCACTTCTTTACGTAATCACTTCCTACATTTAAACATTTGAACTATGTGCTCACGAGCTTGAGAATTCCCATGTTATATTTCTCTGCCCCCCAGTACATCAAGCTTGAGGTTGAATAAAATCGTTATTGTCAGTTTCTAGAAAGACAAAGGCAAGCCATCCAAAACAGAAGGCGAATAATACTTTTTTGAGGACGTGTGCTTCTTTACGACAATGCTTGCCACACTGCAGTAGCAACTCATGAATTGCTGGATCAATTCAGGTGGGAAAATTTTCCTCATGCACCTTGCTCCTTGCAAATACCATCACTTTCCTCAACTGAAAGAAGTTTCAGGGTGGTAAATGCTTTGAAAGTGATGAAGAGTTGCAGATTTCAGTGTCCACCTGGCTTAGTGCACTTGGCGAGAGAAAATTATATCATGGAAATTCTGAAGCTTGCGTAGATATACAATAAATGTTTAAATGTAGAATAATTATGAAGAGAAGTAAATGAAGCCTTTTTGATATACATAATAAAAAAAATTTCCCAGTAAATATTGTGTTTTTATTTTCGAATAAATAAATAATGTTTTTTTATTTTCTGAATGACCCACATCTATATAAGAACAAGATTATATATATATATATATATATATATATATATATATATATATATATATATATGTGGTACATATATATATGTGTGTGTAAATGTACATATATATATATATATATATATATATATATATATATGAATATATGTGTGTAGGAGAAAAGTGGCTCACTCATCATGACTCACATAACAAGGAGACTCACTCAATCTACACGTCTAACAGTTTCGTGAATTAGACTATTGGACTTATAGATTAGAAAATTCGTAAGCATTTCTTTATTCAGTAGAGAACAGTTAAAAACGGGTTTGGGGGAAATTAACACCCAAGGATGTAGAAGAGGCTTTATAGGCAAAAATTGCCATATGTGTGATATTATACCAACATACTTAAAATTTACCGGCCATATTTCTTTCGTTGTGTGTGTGTGTAGAGATCTGCTAAAAACTGCTAAAGCCGGATTTTGCTTTCCAAGGAGAAGATACACGTAGTATGGGGGCGTAATAAATTAAAATTCCCCGTTTTTTAATTATTCTGTTCATACCCTTGGGATTTATCGACAATGGGGGGTGTTGTTGTTAAGTAAAAACTCGCAAAGAACGAACTTTGTCGAAATCCTCACCCATAGTAGCGTAATAATTAATATTTAGATACTGGTTTTACAGACGATATTTATATATTTACTAGCGGATGAACTCCCGAAATATATACTGAGTTATTCAGCTTTATTTATTCATTTTGTATCACGATTTCTTTTGTTTAATAATTCTTTCCCAAGAGTTTAATTTGAAATTTACTTGACAATTTTTAAAATATTAATATTTTGATCTTATGTTTTATTTTCCTATCTTGATTACTATATTTTTCAATTCACTTGAGCAAAGAAAGGATATACCTGATATTTTATTCATATACATACAATTAATATATTATATTATTTACTTCCGTATCAGAAAATTTATCACACTTTGATTATGGGCCTTGTCTATGTGTGATTGTGTTTTAGAGCAATATATACTGCGTTTTTGCAGAACTCTTCAGTTGCATATGCCTTTCATTCATGATCTGCTAAGCTGACACGTGAAATTGTTACACTGTATGACAATGCTCAGCTCCCCACTGTCAATGTGAATAACGACACCCTTTGTAATTTCTGATGGAAGTTCTTGCTCACCCCTGCATATAGTGTGATCTGTCACCACTACCCAATTCTCGGTTCATTGAAGAAATCTCTGAAGGGGAAAAACACCATACAACTCAAGAAACTCGATTTTTATTAAAGGTTTTTTACTTTCGAGATGTGCTAAACCTTTTTATTTGAGACTATTCAGTCTCTTGAAGCTTTTACAACATTAGCATGTAGTGCCTGATTAATATCATCATTGCCAATTTTATGTTATTTTGTGTTGCTTCTGCCTTCAAAAATAATTGTACACAAACAATATTTAAATAATGAATAGTTTCATATGTCATTTGTGTAAGTCTTTGTGTTTTCTCTATTTTGCTTCTTCTTTTTCTAGTCTTAGTGTCCAGCATTTCTTTATCTTGCCACTCCATTAAAAAATAATTAATTTGGAGTATTTTTGGATTATCTAGTTTAATTATATTTAGACTTTGTAAGAGACCAAAATATTTAAAGTTGTAAGATGCTCATATATATATATTTTCTTGCTTTAAGAGGACTCGGTACCCTAAAAATCACAAACCTATCGTTTTTTTTATTTTCATTTAATCTTATTCTTTGCATTATTATCTTTCGATTGATATATCACTTGTGCATGTCGAAAAGTTACAAGTTGAATAAAACTTCATTTGAAAACAAATTAGGCAATTCAGCCACACCCCCTTTTTAGAAAAAAAAGCTAAAAAATGCGTTACGATAAAAAAAATCTATTTTATAAATAGAAATAATAACTATAAAAAAGAATGTGTAGTATTAAAAGTAGAATATTTCGAGGCAATGCAATAATGTAATTTTCTTCTTTGTGAAATGTGTGCATGTAAAATTTTTAAATTAAGGCATTTTATATTAATAATTTTATAATTTCAGTTCTTATTCCTGATATATTTTTCATACAAATGTAATACTTTAATATTATAAGAAAAAAACAGCTAAAATTTCTGTCGTGACAGAAAAAAAATTTTTTTTAAGTTTTTCTTCAGTTTTCTTGTGCAATTAGTACACTCTAAAAGTTGATCATTTATAAAAATGTGTGGGTTGAAAACATATGAAAATGCAATTATTTTAAAGAAAAACGTATAAATAATATCTTAAAGTGGTATTTTAAGTTTAATTACGCTTATAATAATTATTTTTCAGAATTATAAACTTTAAAGTGGTTTTTCTCAGTTTGTGTTTTCGAAACCTTAGTGCATTCAAAATGCTACTCCGTCGACAATTATTTACCAATCACTTCCATTTTTTTCCTGCGTGTTAAAAATAAAGCATGTAATAAAATTAGGGATCCGTTTTGCTATAAACTGAACACTTTTTTTAAAAAAAAAAAAAATGTAAGACATGTTGGCTTTTTCGTTGATTTTTAGCCTGTATATCAACATTTAATTTTTTTTCTCGAAAACGAATGAAGTTATTCTAAAATCGATCCCTAAAGTTGTTAAGAACATCCAGAAGAATATTATAAAAAAATTTCAGGTCAAAAAATAAATTTTTACAAAAGGAGTAGGATTTTAAAATTTTCCCAATTTTCTTCAAAAAATTTAAATTTTTAAAATTGTGTGAATAATATATGAAAATATTCATCTGGTAACATTTTCTTGAATAGAAACATTGTATAAAATGTTAAAATATAATTTTTAAATACGTAAATAAAGAAGTTTGCTCAAAGGGTGTCAAGTCCCCTTAAATGTAAGAAATAAGTTGGAGGAAATGATTACGTAATTCTAAGTCATGGTAATGGTATCTGAGTTGACAGCTTACATTTCCCATTTAAATACCACTTGACATGAAGACAAAAGTAATTCCACTTAATATGTTTTAGACTTCATCCTGTCCAGTAGCGATGCTTATTAAAAGCAAACATCAAGAATGTGGATTTTCTGCCCAGAATGTGCTATTTTGAGATAAGGAATCAAGATAACTCTTGGGTATTTTAATTATTCATAATTGAATTTTTTCCACTGCTTTATAACCATTTGTATTACACGCAAACTCTAATAAGATAACACATATGCATACAAGCTCATTCCCACGAGCAAGCTTATTTTACGTTAAAATAGAAATACAAATATCTCAAAGAGAAAAAATAATTTATGATGACATAAAACAGTAACTTTTATAGCATAAAAGAAAACAATACCATAAATGCATATTGCAAGACATTGCATTGCCTGAGGGAAAATGTCCTTTAGGACCTTTAATGATAAGTCACATGTTATTTGAACTCGCATGTTGATAAAAATGACCTAAACATTCACTGCTTTTTATCTCTCCCATCACGAAAAAATTCCTTTGTATTTGTAATAAAAAGTAAACTACACAGAAAAGAAGCAAGATATATATGTTGATACTTACAAACTAGTAGAACGAGGATAAATAAGCTGAATAATGGAAATTTCTACAATGACGAATACCTGTAACATATTAGATTCATTGTAGTTTGTTTAATATACCTTATTCTAGTACTTTTTACAAGATTTTACCCAAGTGATTTTTTTGTTTGGATTTTGGAAGCTTTAGGTGAGATTCTGCTTTTTTTTAAATTTTAGAGAAATATAAATTATATATAATTATTTTTAATAAAACTCATTTATATTATCTTAATTTTTACTATATATATTTAACTTTATATAATCCTTAATTAAGATACTTAAGATTATTATTCTGACAACAAAATACATGCTAATTTGGTGTTATCATTATCTTAATTAGATGAAAACAGGGCTTCCTCTATTAATATGTTTAACTGTATGTGCTCTTATAAATTAAGGCATGCAAATAATATTCAAAATAGTTTGTAAAAATATTCACTATTATTTTTTGACTAAGAAAATTCATAAATGCAGAAGTAGAATTCTTATAATTATATGCACTAAATATACGTAATTAAATCATTGAAATGCATAATCTGTACCAATCAAATAGTTATGAATAATTACTTTCTTGTAATTATATTTCCTTATAAGATAGTGTCTTTCAAGATACATTTTCAAATTTATTTACCTCAAATATAATGCCATGAATATCTTGTGAAACTTCAAAATATCCTTTAAATCTTGAAAAATTATCCTATTTGTAAAAATATTGAATGTTTGTAGACAAGCGCTGATGAGAGTTTTTTGTCATAACTTGTATCTGTTTTGTAGATTAAAGCATACGATTAAATACTTATAAAAGTTACGGAGTTCGCTTCACAAAGCATTTTCAATATCTCCATATGTTAAACAAGAAATATACAAAAGATTTTTTAAGTAAATTCCTGCTTTGAATGGATTAATAGGAAGTATTTTAATAACGATTTAAATTTGGAATAGAATATATATATATATATATATATATATATATATATATATATATATAGGGAGAGAGTGAACTAATAGTAGGAATTGAAAAAAAAATAGCATGATTTGTCTGCATTGTTGTAACATTGCACACCCGGTTTGGCTGAAAAACAGGTTTTCGACGCCAACTTTTGCTTTTGTTTTAACAGTTACATTGTTACAACATTAAGAGACGAATCTAAGTTGGTGTCAAAAACCGATAATTAATTAAATTAAATTAAATTAATTCATTAATGTTTGAAAAAACTGTTTTAACATCAAGTGTCATCCACTACAAGTTTAAAAAAAATATTTGAACTTCATTCGATGAATGTAAAGTATGTTATTAACGATTGAAAATTCGAACAAGATAAATATATAAATAAATAAATCGATAGCGAGAGTATGCTAATAGTAGGAATTGAAAAAAAGGAACAAGTCAAAGGAACGTTTTTAAGAAACTGACTGCTCATACAATCACCAATTTTCTATCTATATTTTTACTGTATTATCATTATTATTTTAATAAGAGCATGTTTAAATGTTTTATCACCAGTTTTCTTAAAAAATATCATATAGAAAGTAATATGGGAAAAGCTTCCAAAAGTTGATAATCCATGTATTTTTAACCCGTAAATTGTTTTAGAATAAGTTCTTGCATGTGTGTGTGTAAAAACACACAGTAACTCCCAAAATATATCATTAAAAGATTTACTTAAATCATGTTAATAATTGTGCAAAGCTTCAAAGCTATAAGATGTGTAGAATTTCATAAAATGCTCCTTTTGTATAGTAATTTACACTTTTGAGAAACTGCACTTTAAAGTAAACACTTCTACTTTTAATTTGTTAAAATAAGATTTATTTTTTTGGGATTGCTATATGACCTTTTGGTTCCTGAAATAGATCTAATTTATCTGGAGTAAAAATTTAAACTTTATTGGAAGTAGAAAGAGCCACAGCTTATTTTACAATAAAAATTGATGAATAAATCTTTTCACTGATTTTCGTGAATTGTGCCTTCCTCGCTGAAAAGTGTTGCACGAATATTATTTAAATATCAAAAAATAAATTTATAGAACTAAAAAGAATAATTAGCTTCCCCCCCCTCTTCCAGCAAGTCAATATATTTCAAGAGTCTTCCTCAAATTTTCTCCAGCTATTTTGTGAAAGTGGGTCATAATACTTATGTAAACACATAAAAGCAAAAAGTCTCAGCAAAATCAGACGTCCTAAATACAAAAAAAAGCTACAAGAATGCATCTTCCTCTTAAACATGCATTCATTTCAAGGTCTAAAAAATTGCACTTCTCCCGGAAAGCCGTGCCACCCTCTTATTACTTAGAAATGAGGCTGAAAAAAATCACCGTAACATACATTACTTCCAATTACATCGTATCCTTTACATCCTAAAATGCTCATTCCATGAGCCAAAATATCACATGACCGCAGGCAACGTATGATGGGAGTCTTCCGGTAACGGAAGCAATGGGATGCACTCACTCATCATCGTTTCATTTATTTTCTTTTTAAGAGAGATATTTCACATTTGTTGGGGCGTTCGCAATGATAATATAGACAGAAGTGAAGGTCAAATATCACGTCTTCAACTCTGGATATAATCTTACGGTTAAAAGACTCATTTTTGTTTTTAAAAAAATTATTTTTGTAAAAAAATATGTGCTAGCTCCGTAATTTATATATGCAGTTTAGAAATATATATATCTAATAAACAGTTCATAACAGACGGTAGTTAATTAAAGAGATGAGCTTTCTTTATTTTTAAAGGGGTGAAGTGACATAATAAGTCATACAAAATAATCAGTAATGTAATATGTAATTTAAAATATGATGATTTATTAAAATTAAAAAGTAAATGGTGTCCAAAAGGTATGACTATACTTTCAAATATCGTATTTATTCGAATCTAAGCATCCATCGATTCTAAGCTGCACTCCAAATTTTCAACAAGTTTTTTTGGAAAAGGAAAAGTAGTATGAATTTGTTTATTGATATCCAATTTTACGAAATTAAAATAAATTGAAAATGAGACCGAATAAGAAGTGAATAACAAGTTGTTTTATCAATATTATAAACTTTTAAATACATACATGAACCAGGTAATTGCCCTAACAGCACCATACAATGAATTTCTTTTGCTTCGATTCTAAGCCGGACCCGAGTTTCAGTAGCATTAACATTGGAAAAAAGGTGCGGTTAGATTCGAGTAAATACGGCATTAATAATAAATAAACAAGAAAATATTTTTAATTAGACTTTATACGTTCCGTTAAGAAAGTACCAAAGTTTTATACAATGTTTTATGACCCGAAAAATTTCAATGTACACAATAATAATTGCGCGCAAATCATCGAGTTGGCTGCGTTGTATGAAGCATTATAGGATCAACATCCTGAATTGTCGCTGTAATTTTACTTCTCAGTTCACTGGTGCTACAAATTGGAGATAGGTAAACAATTTCTTTTCACGTATTTTACAAGAAATCCAAAGGTGTTAAGTCTAGAGATCTAGGAGGCCACCGTTTTGGACTTCTTCCTATCGATCACCCGAGAAACTTTTTCTGAATTCCAAACTTGAGTGTGGTGGTGCCCCATACGTTGTACATGCATTGCAGATGTAAATTCATTAAAACCTTTCTAAACGTTCACTTGTTCTTGTAGGGAAGCTATTTTGAAACGAGAATCTTGCAAAGCGTAGACTTTGCGCCATCCAGTTTGCATTCCATTAAACAGAAACATTACTATTTTCTTTAAGAAAGGTATCACATCGTAAGTGAAAGTCTTCGTTTTTTTTTAAATTCATTTTTAAAAGCAAAGTCATACTTTTTGGACATACTGTATAATTAATTTGGCTTTCGATATATCATACATATGTATAATTTTATCGCATATTATTCTAAAGTATATAAGCACATGATTTATTTTTATCGCCTTCATATAAAATACATAGATAGATTTTGCAACGTAAGTGATTTTGATTTGATTTTTCATATACTTTTCTCTGATTTAGATCTTATATTAATTTTGATTTAAATATGTAGATTTCTTAAGCGCTTAGCATTTGAAATTTTAATTAGTTTCAAATGTATTGAGTATACACTATAACTACTGAAAATATATGAAGTAAAGTGTATTAGAATTATTCAATGAAAACTAACTAGTGAAAAGCAGCCATGTCTAATAAATTACTAAAACTTACTAGATTTGTACAAATTTAATTAAAATTATGCTCTATTAGCTAACATTATATAAGTCTGCTGTTATATTGCGAAAGTGTGATAAAGTAAGGGTCTGTTGAATTTATTTGAATAAATATTGATATTTTTTCATAGGATAAGATATCCATACACTACTAGAAACCAGTTTTTTATAAATTTTGAATGTTATTAATAATATAATACTTTATAATTTGAAAATGCTTTTGTAGCTCCCTCCGGTAAAAATTAAGTATGCAAATTAAGAAAATTGATTTCTCTAAATATTTTCCTTGCGATAATCTTATTGGTGAAATATTTTTAAAAAAAATATCAGCAAAATAATAGAAGTCGAGAAATATATAAAGATTAAAATAGCAGCAAAATTGATATACATTTTGATAAGAACGACTTAACTGAGTTTTTGTTTTTTTTTTTTTTTTTCAAAAGTACTTATACGTACAAATTTACTAATTAGTGAGATAATATTACACATTGTTATGAAAAAAAGCATTTTTTTTTGTGAAAGGAGGAATTTGGAATAAAAAAAAATATTTGGCTCTGAGGAAATAAGCTGATGCTTTCACACCTCCATCGACTTCATTTTTTTTTCTTTATTTAATAATTTAAAACGTTTAAAAATGTCTTTTTAAACAAATTAATTAAACCAAAAAATAGATGACATATGTGAATTGCGTTTTAAAAGATTTATATTTCGTGTGTAATAATAGCGGGTGCTCGATGAATATTTTCACATTAATTCAGTTTTGAAGAGAAATAAATAATACAAAACAATTTCGAATTGAATAATTGGAGCCTTAATAAAATGTAAAAGGCGTTATTGTATTCTTCAGTTTAGTTTTGAAAATTAGCAATTTCTGAAAAATTGGCTTATCCGAGATAAATCAGAGAGATCCTTCCTTATTTTACATCACTATTCAACAATAATTTCATAAAGTACTAAATAACATTTAACAGCTCTTTAATGAGTAAAATATAATTCATATCTACATGCAAATTCAAATGTCGGTCTGTTATATTCACTAAATCTTAATAAATGTGTTTTATTAGATATCCTGTTTTTTGTTTTGTTAATTTGAAACTGGTTTTTAATTCTCTCCTTTTTTAGTTAAAACAATTGGAAACACAGAAATTCAAATAATTTTAAAGCAATTTTCTTTCATATTATAATTGATGTTTTCCCACTATTAAAGATTAAAAATAAATTTTGAGAAATTCGCTTTATATACAACCAACTTATTTGCACGGTAATTTTACAAAATTTTGAATAAATACGGTTTATCACGATAAACCTTTTTTACACAAAATATTTCGATCTAGCATGAATACCAAAAGTATTTTTTTATTAATTCTAATTTTGACAGTGTAATCAGAAGACGGTTGGCTCATGCCCTCACATGTGTGAATGACTTGGTCTATTTTTACTTACGGCTTGTTTACTTTGTATTCTGGGCCGTGGGTAGCCTAGTGGTTAGAGCATCAGGCTCCAGACTAGAAGGCCTGGGTCGATGCCCGATGCCACCAAACACCCTCCGAGTACACACGGAGTACGTGCTCGTTAAATCAGTGGGTCCGTAGTCTTGTGGGCTTAATCACGAGCGCAGGGACTGGAGAATATTTCCCTCCCTTTCAGTTTACATGCAGAAATTGTGGTGTTAGAGGTCGTGTCGCCATCTATCGTCCCTTTGGGGAAATTCGCCGAGCTAAATCGTACTGTCACCTGTATGGTGCTCAAGACCAACGACAGGCGTACCTCTTGCCCAATCCACGATGAATTTCGTGGGCTTCGATCTAACTACGTCAGACAGGTGGCATTAGAAAACAACAACAATATGTATTGTGGAGTTTCGGTATTACTTCTAAAACTTTCAATATTTGCAACCCAATACTCTCAATCATAATTTTCTCTCTCCCTCTCATCGCACCCCTTCCCTCCATACAATAAAAATGTTTTGAATTTAATTATACGAAACTTTGATGCTAAGGCTAGAATACGTCTTAAACCTCGTAAGAGTCACCGGCGTATAAAATCGTCTCACTGAGTCAAAGCGTTATTTTCTCCAGACGTATATATATACGTCTTTTTGAAGTGCGATATTTTCTGTACACGGCTATCCATATAATTATTCCGAAGGCTATGATATTCAATAAAATGACCTTGACAATGTGTCCGGCGGCATTGGGAGCGAATTGCGTAACTTTTACTCTTCAGTTACGGGCTTAGTTATAAACAAAACAAATCATCAAGATAAGTGTTAATTCTGGTACACACACATAATTTTATATAGGACAAGACCATGGGGGGTCACTGGTAATTATTAAACTTGTTCTTAACTTAGTATTGTTAAATTAATTATCAAATACATTGTGTAGTATTGAAAAATTTATATTATATAAGTGTAAGTGTGCATTTTATTTTTTATTATGTCAGAATGTATTTTGTTTACTTTTAGCTAATTAGTAATGTTTTAAAATAATCTTTTGTTTTAGACATTTCACTGTGCTCGTGCCCCCCTTGCACAATTATCACGCCCCCAAGGGGGCTTGCCCAGCAGTTTGAGAATCGTTGAGTTACGGGGAATACCAGAATATGATTGTTACTTTATATTTTGTTGTACTTCAAACAAAATTTCGTCCTTCAGTATAATTGTATTTTGTTTTAAAGTATTAAGTTCATAGGATGCAATAAATAATTTCAATAAAGTTTTCAAAGTTGATGTTCAAATTGATGGGGGGTTTTTTATTCAGTGGGGAAATTTCCAGTATAATTTGTGTTGATGATAAATTTTTACTATTAAGAAAACAATAATATACTTTGTAACATAGAAAAAATTGAGACCGCCAATAACGAAAGAAATTCTCCATTTTAATCGAAGCCGAAAATCGTGATAGACATGTATGACACATTTACTGATGGTAAAACTTTCGATCCATTTCACAATACACGTCCATACTTTTTATCAAGTATCGAGGAATAGTTGCTAATTAGTTGTTTTGTTCATAATTTCAATTTGAATTTTTACTTATTGTTGTTTGTACTTATAAACTAAATTTTCACTACACACTAATTTTAAAAATCTTTGAAAAAATGATTTATTTCTGTTTTATAATTATGTAACATGGATTTCATTATAACATTTTTGCACGGTTTTCTTGGAAAATATTTAGAGTTTTTTGTCATACATGATATTTTAAACTTGTTGAACATTTCCCAGAATTTACCTTATGCTGCATGTATATTTTACACGAATTGTTTTTACACTAGTTTCTAAGGTGTATATCTACCGTGTAAAAAAAGAGTTGGGAGTAAATATATAGTTTGTTTTCTGTGTATTAGTGTTGTAAATTATCATTAACAATTAAATTCGATTTTCATGAGGGGTATTCTTTCAAACTAGTGCAATAACTCTAAACCATCATTAATCATCAAAATATAAACCAGAATCTGTACTACGATACGGTAGCTCAACACATCATTAATTTTGTGAATTGTTTCAGTTATACAAATCAAATCCTTCCAATAAAGTTTAATTATGAACTTCATGAGTATATAATGCAGACAAAGTCCTAAGATATTATCTGTTCCCTAATTATACCAAGGACATTTTCGTTGGATATCGAATAGTTCTGTCTACTTCCATTAGCAACACTTCAAAAGGAACTCATTAGTACGCAATAAGCCAATTGTCCATTGTGGAGACATAACGGTCACCTTTGCAGACAATCACCCCCGTGATCTTTCGAAATCAAACTTAAAAGGTCAAACAAAGTCAGTGAAGACACTACTGTTATCATATTAATTTCATCGCATTGAATCATGTGTGAATGGGAACTTTCTATGTTTTTTGTGGCAGTCGATTATGTCTGCTGTAATAATGGAGGATTTCTCACTGAAAAAATCATATGACCCAACTTCTTTAGTTCTGGTTCTTGAATAAGAGTAATTTCGTCTTTCGTAATTTCAATCGGAAAATACTTAACACGTTTACACATTTCTGGCACTAGATTTTTTCCGTTATTTTCTGTCTTCGTTACATTACGAAAATAGATTGTAATGTTTCCAATAAAATATAGAATATATCTGCTTTACTATTTCAAATCTAATTTCAAAGAATTAAAATGGTATTATGTGAAAATATAAAATGCTATACCTTATGAAACATGTATTTAGTGAAAAAGTGCGCACTTAAAAATTTATTTTGTTCAACTGAATGCTATGTCTGAAATTCAGATAATTTACAAGAAATTAAAATCAATATTTAATACTGTATGAGACATTTTATGTGTTTTGAGTATTTCAAGCGTACATAAAAAATAACCACTTGTTTTCTTATTAATATAGGTTTATTTTAATAGGGAATGTTGAAAAAGTAATATTGTGAAATAGAAACTAATAATATTTTATGTTCATTATTTTCTTTATCTGCTTTCTTCGGTTCGAAATTTTGACTCTTGGAACTTTGTTGTAATTTTTTAAAATCCTCAATATTAAAATAAATCCCTTGTGGTGCAATAGTTTTTCCATAGCTTTTTAGGAATGTTTGTTTTGAATATTTACTTCTGGGCATATTTATGTTATTTTCTTGTTCCGGTTTCTGCGGAAAGACTTACATACCACGAAACAGAAAATTTGCAATACTATTTTTTTAATACTTATGTTTCAATTTTGATGAATTGTATCCAGTTCAACTCTTTTCTTGCAAACATAGAATCTGCTACTTATTTTTCATGCAGTATCAAAAAAAATACCTCCACGCAGTATAAGTTGTTATTAACTTAGAAATTACTGATATATATATATATATATATATATATATATATATATATATATATATATATAATAATTCAATTCGCACTTATAAAATGTGATATTCGTTACTTTTTGTCAGTGTATCTACTAAATGCTTTACAATCTATCTGATTTTTTAAGAGAAATTTTGAAACCTGAGAAATTTCAAACCAATCTTACAATCTGTAGTTGTGAAATTCGCAGTAACAAGCACATGAGTATATATATACATATATATATATTACTTAAAAGTGTAAATGTCCTGAGATACCACCTAGTACCACATGGGAGCTTTGTTTCTCCAGTGAAGTGCAGCAACTCGACGTGACATCGACTCCACAAGTCATTGGAAAGTTCTTTGTAGAAATATGCCTTGGCCATGATCCATAATTCCTAAAGTATTGCAGTTGCAGAATTTTGTGCATAAACTGTTATTTGGATCATGCCTGTTAATATGATCATGTCTGACAATCTAGTTGGACAAATAATCCATTGCAGTTGTACAGACTGTTTCTCAAAACAATCGGGAGGGATTTTGGCCCTGTGAAATAGTTCACACCATCATGGAACCACCGCCAGATTGCGCAATACCTTTTTGACGAGGATCCTATGACCTCTTGAGACTTGCTTAATGTTCAAACTATGCTAACAGTTCTACAATCTAAAATCGTGGGTATGCAATGTTTTTGAAGCCATGTCAAATACAATTGGCATGTTTATGAACCCATCACAGGTTCTGCAGTCGATGGCACATTGTTAGTAAAGTTAATAAAGTCAGTCTTTTGCTGTCATATCACATTAGCATCAAATTTCGCTTCGATGCCCTCAAGACACCTTTGTTGTACATCCCGTATTAATTATTGATGTTATTTGAAGCAATGCTGCTTGCCTGTAGACACTGCTTACTTTACGCAGATGTTGCTTTATTGGTCAATGAGTAATTGCGGTAGACAAGTGTGTTGTTTATGGAGGGAGCTTATTTCCTTAAGTTATACATATTCGGCACATTCCTTCGCTGCGGATTGCATAATGTTGGATATTTTAGAAATTTCTGAAAATAATACGCGATGCGTTTAGCTCTATTTAAAATTATGTGCTCAATGTCTGTTAATTTCTATCATGCATTTCAAATCACATCAGAAAAATTTCACTAGGATCACTTGAGTATAGATGTAAGTCTTTTGGCAATGAATTTCTTATTTATACGTTTCTTACACTATGCTAATATTTTTTGGATTTTTGCTTATTGTAATCCAATGGCTTTTGCAACCTCAATGTAAATAAGAATGTTGTAAATGACATTGTATAAATACCAAGCATAAATACTTCGATAACTTCGAACAGAATTTTATAATTTTCTTCTGAAATAACGAATTAAATCATTGTAATATTGTCTAGAAATATATGATGATGAGAAAACGATTCGTATATATTTTGAGCACATTAAATAAATAAAAATTGTGACGAGGTTTAGTTAGCTTATGATAAATGTAAAATAAATATTAAAATTAATTGTGAAGTAATTATATAAACTTTACTGATTTACAGGACTGATAAATTCGTATAAAATTAAGGTTTGTAAAAATGTTACTTGTGAGTTTAAAATTAGATAATTCATTATGATCCGTGATTTTATTATAAAAATATGTTAATACTTCAGAAAATTCGTCAATTTTTAAAAATAGCTTAATGTCTGAAATTTAATGAAGACTTTCTCGTCCGCAATATTTTAATGCAAGGAAATTTAATCCAACATTTTGTTTGCATTGGAGATGAAACTTTTAACTGAAAGTTTCTGTATTGGTGCCAAATTGTGTTTACCCCAAGTGTAGTAACTTTATTATGACACGAACAACGTTGTGAGCCAAAACAGAATAATCATGTGCGTGATGACATATAGTTATAATTAATGGACAACAATTCGTCAACATTCTGTTTCTTGAATTGTAATGTGTGTTGTTTTAATTGTATACACATTTATGGGATATTAATCAAGGAGGGGTTATGTGCAATATAATTTCATGAATTTTCTCAAAAGATCTAAAGACATCAATCAAATAATAGTTATGTAATTTCGGAAAGGATTTACTTCTCTTTGAAAATATTTCAGCTAATATTCATAAATTTCAAAATATTTTTTTGCAATCAAAGAACGCATGTTTTTTTTTAAATGTAAAATAAAAAAAAAAAAATAGTATCTCCCTGCGTTATCTTACATTTCCGACTATAAGCCGATCCGTGTATCGGCCGAGAGTAAGTTTTTCTTCAAAAATTTTCCCAAGCTGAATAGAAAACAGAGAAAAAAATCTATAACTTTCAAATATGTGCAACATGAGGTTGAAAACGCTGCCAAGAGGATAAAAGGGGAGGGGAATTTTCTAGCTAAATTACTTTAAAGAAAACTGCCCACCAGCTGCTTACACAAGCAACACTCATGGGATGAGTTATAATTTTTAAGAAACGTTAAAAAAGGATTGCGATGTAATTTCTATGCCAACAATTTTAAACCTGTTGGTCTATGGAAGAGATTTCAACCTCCAAATCCTTTGTGTATTTCACTGACAACGACGACTGTAGTTTTATTTCCGATAAACTCATCCGAAGTTAACACGCTTTCTTCGAATCCATTTGTTATCTTGCACACTATCTGCGCCAGTCAGATTTTCTGCACCATTTAAAAAAAATGAATGGGAAGAGAAATTTGTATATGACAAGTGACCGTCGACCTACATTTCATGCCCTGGATGAAAAATTCTCCGTTTGATTAACATATCGTTGGTCTAATTGTTAGATTGCGTAACTCCATCTGGGATGCTAATTTGATATAGTAGGACTAGGCACCAAGTTGTTGTTTAAGTTTTTCAAGATAAGCAATAGTATTACAGTATGGTTTACTTTGATATTTTTATCGTGCGATATTGTTACAAATTTTGTGTAATGAACGCTTAAAATAGTGTAAATAATTTATATCTGGAAGTGTAATACATTAATATTACTTTCTGTTGTATTTATTTTATGTTAAAATCTTGTCACCACCTCTCCCTTCTAAATCTTGTTTTATTAAGAAATAAAAAAAATAGTGATTACACTGATAGAAGGAATAAATTAAAGGCGGAGTGCACACTGAGGCATGACGTAAACAAAACAAAAGGGAAACGTAAGGCCGTCATCTTGGATTCCATCTAACCCGACAACAGCCGCTGCGTGGCGCGATTAAGGAATCACACCTAAAAGGGCTTGGCGTGTTGCACTCCTATATCAAATCAGGTACACCGGTGGAGTTACGCAGTTTGATAATTAGGCCGACGATATGCATTCAGGCATCAAATGAGTCTTGCAAATGAAAAGACCTATCCAGAGACATAGATTTTGTGACTTTCTTTTTCTGTTTGAATAAATATTCTCAAACAGTTAAAAGATTGAAGTTGCTTGCACATTTTTTCGGGAAAAAGTAAAAAAGAAAAAAAAAACAGAAAATATTTTCGTTTTTAACTAGACTTTTTTCCCCTTAGATTAGTGGATCTGTATATAATCCCCCAATCATTTATCTTTAAAAAAGTTCCGAAAACTCTCGGCTTATACGGGGAAATATAAGCTAATAAATTATTCACAAGCAATATTTCAACTTTCCGAAAACAAAATTGCAATATTTTTTGATACAATGAAACAGGCAAGTAGTAAAAAAAAATAATAGTGTTTACTGTTTTTGCTTAGCTCTCAATATGTGGGTTACGCAATAATCGTCCACTTGTAAAACACTACTGTTATGTTAACAATGTTTCTAGAAATTTTTCACAAAGAAACTGCTAACAAACATTGTTTTACACTAAAGACTTAATTAACCTCAAACATAAATCAAATTTCATTAAGGGAAGAGTTTTAAAAACGTTGAAAGAATTATAATGATATTCACTAACAAACATAATTTTCTCCTTGATACTCTCTCAAGTGTTTCACAGGAAGTGTCATCTCCGAAATCGATGACTTCAAGGGAGAAGGAGCAGAGTGTGGAAACGCTTATGACATGAAAACTAATTAACTCAATCATTAAAAGTGAGGATTGTTGTCACTTCGCTGGACTTCAAACATTTTCAGATATGCGACTTGAAAAGGTATTAATGCATTCTCTCTAGAGAAATTCGTGCCACAAATTACATCCTTGCGGTCAAATATGTAGTTAATTACTTGTGCCGAGATTTTTAGTCGGATAGGAGATGTTTAAATTGTGTGACAGTTACCAAGTGCCTAATGATACTTTAAAGGTCACTCAGAGTTTTGGAAGCAATTAGTAGGTGGATGTCTGCTGGCTTTGAATAGGATTGAAGGGGGTGAAACTTTTGGGACAGTTTGAGAGGACTTAAGTTTCACTCTTCTAAAAATCCAGTGGTCTTCTCATTTCTCTACTCTAAGCCTGTAAATTGTTTCCTTATGAAGTTTCGACAGTTAAACACAAACTTGAAACTTGGTAGCCAACCTTCCGAAGTAAAATATTTTGTAATTTCAACAGTGTTACTTAAAAGGATTTCTTCCGTTATATATACTTTTCAGTATCATCATGACATCAAGATATATGGTAGTATAATTTATACTAGTCACTTTCACAAACTGTTACTGGAATTATTAATCATTGAAAACTGGGTATGGATGTGTTCATGAGGGGCTGCAACATCAATCTTTTTCGTGGAAGATATAGCAAACACAGGTCACATTGGAACACTTGTTTGAAGATTGCGGTTGATAGATTGCTTATTAGCATTTAATTACAAAATTAAGTCAAGTCTATTAGAGATTGATTTCATAATCTTCAACCAAGGGCAAGTGACAAAAACGATTCCTGAGCTAGCAATCCATCGTTCAAGCTTCCACACCAACAATAGAGCTTTGAGCATCGAATGATTTAACCTGTATCAGCTTTTCTACATGGTATATCCTTACGGCTTCACGTCTCAAAACTAGAATTTGATAGGCGCAACCACAGCAACGAGTTTCGTGCCATGACCACGTGGCTACAAGGCCACATTTGAAAATCGGGGTTGATTATCTATAGGTTCTCTCGAATTCTAATTACTACACTTCTGAATTATGTTAATTTCTCTATTACGTTTCTGCAATTTTTATCTATATTTCACTTGAAAGACCCTTTTATATGTACAAACAAAAAGAAATTTCCATGCATATCCTTAAAACATAGTCTCTTAGCTAAAATGACAAGAAACTCAAGTAAAATCAATCAAGTAACTGAAGTTTTCTACGGGAAATAAAGTCTCAGAAATCTTCATATTTGACAATACTTCTTTTCTTAAAATAATTGATATCTTGGAAGCTTTCTGTAAAAAATATTTTTTTATACAAATAAAAAGGTTCCAATGACTAAAAATACTTGCAAAATTGCAGCGTTTTTAAAATTTAAAGGAAGAATTACGAATTTGTTTTGTGGGGGTGTATATATATAATCTCATTGCGCATGTACTTATCTTTTAATTCAAATAAAAAAGTAGAATAAGATAAACGAAAAACTATTTATTTTATCTTAATTCATGTCTCAACTTATATTTAACCATCACTAAATCAATGAATTGTTTTGACAAGTGAAATCTGCCACTGGATGGGTTTACTCATTATAAATTTTATTTTTATCTTCTTTTTACTTGTTGAAACAGTAAAGAAAATATGTTTTCCTTTTAAAACACGGATGAGTGAGTCTATTGTAAATGGTTGAAGCAAAGTAGAATATATTGGCATTTAAAAGCATTTTGAGGATGCATAAAACATTTGGCGATCATTTAAAAAGAAGCTAATTACCCGTGAAATAGCACATACAATAATTCTAAGTAATATCTAGAAATGTATTTTTAGCATTCTGAAACATCACTTTTCAGTATGATTGCATTTAATTTATTAAAAGTAAATTACTGAAAATGATCATGTTAATTTGATCTAAAATAAAGAAAAATAATACAGAATACTGGTAAGAGATCAAAGATTGTAAACTGTTTAATATTTTAGTTGTAGCTTCCTTACATTGTTTTTAATGACTTTTAGAGAGAAGCAGTTTTGTTTGTTCCAATAATTTTATCTACAAAAAAATCAACTCGTGAATTTTAAGAAAAAATACAGAAACAATTGTTTAATTTCCTTCATCGTATCTCTCTCTTTATGCAATGTTTCTCTATCACCATAAATTTTAAAATTAAAAAAAATTAAGGAATATTTTAAAAATGACTGACATTTCAAGAGTTTCTAAATTTTTACATTTTTGTCATTGTTATTATTATTTCAAAGAGGGATTTTTTTTAAAAAAAATCCTTTATTTTTCTTAACTCATACGTGGAATAAGATGTGAAAAGTTTCTAAACTGTAAAATTTCATACAGTTTATAACCTACAAAAATTTGAATAATAATACATTTACAAAGTTCCAAATCTTTAAAATAAGTAATTTTTACAAAAAAATATTCCAATTGTGTTAACATTTACATTTTTCAAAAATAGCACATTAAAGTAAAAATTTACCATTAACTAACCTGCACTAAATACACTGTAACTTTACTTACTGGTATCATCTTCTCATTTACCCCCATTTAGCATTTTTTTATTATTACCACCAATACTTAAATGTTTCTATTATGATTGTACTGAAAGAAAAATAAGTTAATTTGTTTTCCGTCTGACAGGAATTTTTAAATATTAGTGACTATAACTGTACTTAATTACTCATATATTTCTGGTAAGTATCAAAATATTATAGTGACCAAATTGGGTTAAAGACTCTCAAATATAACTTCCAATACTTTGTAACATGTATAATGTATATATATTTTCTGCCTTCGTTTATTGCTAAAAATTGGGATTGTGCAGGGTTTTAATATGACCTAAAATATCCTACCTACGAAATGCGACTACAAGACTTTGTTTTATGCTAAAGTGAACTGTGGAAACTAAAAAGAAGACAACTGCAAACAAAGTGACCACTTACATGAAATAGTCTGAAAATGATTATATGTTAACGATTACCATTTGAAAGAACTATAAAAGTAATATTTTTATGTCTGGGTAATTATTTCAAAGGCACATGAAAGTTGAGCTTTTCCTCAACTGTCACTTAATCATAAAGTTTGTATCGACGATGCACAGTAGGAATTGATAAGGTTCAGTGAATCGGCGCCCACTTTGTTCACCACAATAGAAGCTATGCACATCTGGAGAATGTATTCACAAACTTATATTTCCGTATGCATCTGTATACATCAGCTAGGAAGTATGGATGTAGTTCTGTCATAATTCAGATAACGAATTGTTATAACTCTGAAAGGCGAGAGAATTGTGAGGGAAAACGTGGATAATTTAAGCAATCGTAGTCTTTACCCATTAGAATGAGAAACGTTACCCATCACAGGAAGCCGAGAAGACTGGCATGTTATCCGCACGATATTATGGTGTTATACCAGTGCTTCTCAAAGTTGCAGCACTCGCGACCCAATATTCAATCATAATTTTCATCGCCCTCCCCCCATACAATAACAATGTACTGAATTCAATACTATACTTTGACGCTAAAATTACGATACGACTTTTACCTCTTAAGCACCCCTTCTCCCTCTTATGTATATAAACGTCTCACTAAGTCAAAGTGTTTATTTCCCCAGACGTATATATACGTCTTTCCGAAGTACGATCTTTTCTGTGAACTGCTATCTGTAAAATTAATCCGAAGACTTTGGAATGCAATAAAAAAGACCTTGACAATGTTTGCGAAGGATTTACTTATTCCAGATTATTTTTGCTTTTTTATTCGTTCCTCCTCCCCCAATACATCACATACGCGTGCGTTCCTACGTGGAAAACGGTCGGCATTTGGAAGTGAATTGCGAAACTTTTGATCAGCAGTCAAGGTTTAATTATAAACCGTTCAAAAATTATGAAGTTAAGTGTTAATTTTTGTTTTAAATTATACACTTATGACAAGCCTATGGGGTCACTAGTAATTAATAAACTTGTTTTTAACTCAGTATTGTTAAATTAATTATAAAATACATTGTGTAGCACCAATATATTTATAAAAACTTAAAATATCAGTGTAAATGTATATTTTTTTATTATTATGGTCAGAATGTATTTTGTTTGTTTACTTTCAGTACATTAATATTTTTTTAAATAATGTTTTGTTCTCGACTTTTCACTATGCTCGCGCCTCCCTTGTAGAGTTGTCACGCCCCCAAAGGGGGACGCGCCCCACAGTTTTAGAAACGCTGTGTTGTACAGTCCCGACCCTAAATCAAGAAATAGGGTCATTTTCAGGACAACAGTTCGCCGATGTTTACTGTGCAATGAACTGTCAGTACACAAATTATGGCTTTGGTTTTCTTTGACACTACATCACAGATAGGCGTGTCTCCTCAATTGTAAAATCAATGACGAATCTGCACTAAGAAATAGTACCACGTCATTTTAATATGTGAATCTCGGTTCCGTATTTACGTCATGATAACTGCATACATGAATGGCGAGTCCGTTGAGAAAGCATTTTGAAAATTTGCATTAAAGATCTTCATATTGGCTGTTCCCTTGGAGTGATGGTATGAGTATAAATGTCTTGTTCTTGTCTTGTTTGCTTTACCGGAACTTTGATCAGTAGTAGATACATTTCTGATTTATTAGTTCACTTGTCTCTGCCTTATATTGTAGGTCACCACAATAGTGAATTTGTAAAGGGCAATGTACAGATACTTGTTGCCTGCGTTGTCCTAATTTTCGTAGATACAGATCATATTAGACTGTTTCTTAGTAGTACGTTCCCATTATATCTCAAAAACTAAAAATAGTTGGTCAATAGTTACTGAGTGTGTGATTGAGACGACTCCACTCATGATTCACTAGGATTGATAAACTTTGGCATAGTAACGAAATTACATGGAATGTTGTACACGTACATACCATCCATCTGCATTCGGGCCCAAGCCAAAGCGGGAAAATGCTGTTAATGCTGCCAGTGCTGGCTGCACTGGATTATGATTCTTCAGGATCTACACGACCATAATTTTGAATTTTTAATTACTTATTTTGTGTACTAAAAATATATGTAATTAATACATATCATTCTATTATTTGCCTTCCTTCTTGTTGCAGCAGTTTTAAAACCAGTACGGTACTTTTTAATTCCCTGTACAGAAAGTAATTATTGATTCATACGGTTAATTTGTATTAAAAGTTAGTTAATTGGAGAAAATTTTAATCCTAATTAAAAATAATCTTTAAGCCATTATATATGATTCAAAAGTGACAGTAAAATATAATAATAAACCATTATTTTACTTTAATTTGATATTAACTTTAGGAATTCAAGAGCACTTGTGCTTTGGATCTCATTATCCATTAGTGTTTTGACTGGCATACTAAAATTTAATATTTATTATTTGGAACTTGTGATATATATATATATATATATATATATATATATATATATATATATATATATATTGTTTTGTCTGGAATAACAAGATGTGTTCTACTTAATTTAAAATGAATTTTGTTCTGACATTTATATTCACTTAAATGAAAACGGAATCATAAATTTTGTTTATTCACAGTTTCTCGACAACATGTTATCATAGAAACTTTTAATGTGTTTTTTTTTTTTATAAAATGAAAGAACTATATATTCTAACTCAAGCTAACGGATTATTTATACACTTGAAAACACAAACTCATGAAAAAAATATTTTTGCATTCATGTGACGACAGTTTTATTAACTTTTTTTTTCCTTTTTTCCCCTTCTACGAAACAAAATTCAAAACCACAATGTTACATTATATACAACAAATGCATTTTCAATTTTAATTCATAAATCAAAATTTTACTGTCAAAACGGGAAAATAGAGGCTCATTCTAAAAACCATAAAGCATTTTTCTCCGAAATAAAAGATATATGGGTAGAAAATTATGATTAATGGCGTGTGTCAAACAAGTCTCTTTTATACCAATCTGAAAACATAACATCTAAAGCTTAGAGTCCTTCTTAAATTGCATTCAAGTACACCTAAACCATGTGGATTTCCGTTGAAACATTTTTATTTATTTACTAAAAGCATAATTTAAATTGATCGTATTTTTAAAGCACACATAATACTTTGCATGTTTCAACACGATAAGCATTTAATGTTTCACATCGGATGAGTTAAATATTAAAATAAATTTGTTGAATTTATTTTTCTGCATTTAGATATTCAAAATATAATAAGAGCTACTTTTTAAAAAAAAATATAGACCTATTTTTAACACTTTGATCATAAAGTGTTCCATATTTACTATGCCGTAACTAAAATTGTCATTTTCTCTCTATTTTTATAACACAGAGGTAGTCAACTTAACTCGTATATCTCTCTTTATATATACATAAGAAAAAAATTCGCGAGATGCAATAGTAAATTTATTTATTCATAAGCTATAGTTATCAAAAATGGGTTCATAAAAAGTAGAATTTAACTGAAGAGGAGCTCCAAGAACAAATGCTGTTTAGAATAAAAAAAGCAAATAAAGAAAGTGTGTGAAAGATAAAAATTTTTAAGAAAAAGTATATAGTTGAAAATTTACTGCAACGATTGTCTGGAGTGGAAACGCTGCAATCCTTCCACCTTATGGACAAACAGTGCCCAAGGCATTTACAAAGATAATTTACCGCTAAATTTAATTGGTGAGAATGACGCTTTAAACTGGACTCTAAAGAAAAATCAAGAGTTACAGAATAGTGATATTATAATTTGGGATGGAGCTTCTATGAAACTTGAAAACTAACTGACTACAATATATCATACATTCTAAGATGTATACGATTCTAATGTACCATTCGCGAGTAAGATTATACTACAGGGTAGAGATTTTTTGACAAGTTTTATCAGTTTTGAAAAAAAAGGGTGGGAGAAAAAAAGTATTTTTTGGATGCGTGCTATGGCCGAAATTTGTACAAATGAAGTAGAAAAAAAATGTAAGAGTGGAGGTAGACGCAATTTAGTTTTGAGCAATGATTATGAACAGTTGTGAATTTTGTGCAATGGGGGTTGTTCTACTTATAGCCAGCAGGGGGTACGCATGTATTAAAATAAGTTATAAAAATGTATCAGGAAAATAATGCAGGCACACCTATTTTTCATTGGATCTTTATTCATTGAACAACCATTATAATTCTTATTACTGTTGAAAATGTAATTTTACGCTTTGATCAATTGACAGAAATGTACTTCAACTGGCATTGAATTCTCCCCTTCCCCACCACATCACGTGAATTTGAAAAACTGAGTTTTACACATTTATTGTACATATCAGCCTCAATACGCAAAGGAATTTTCGGTGTGCACATATAGAACCCGTAACTTATCACTTATGAGTCATATATTACTGATTTGAGATTAAAACCATAAAAACTTTTCAGTAGAGATTATTATATATCAATATTTAATTATGTTCAAAAGTATAATAATAATGGCTCGCAATTTTTTTTTCAAACATAAGTTTTTTTTTAACTAAAATTTACAACAATAAATTTATTTTCAAGAAACTGTTTTTTGTATGAAGTTAAGCTTTGCATTTTCTTTAAAATTACTGAACTGTGCTCTGTTTCTAAATTTTATTTATATCAGTCACGCCCATACGCCTTTAAACCCATCTTCACAATAAATCCATTTTAATTCGAATTATTGTAATGGATTTAAAAAATTCAGGAAATTACGAAATCTAGATCGTTAGTAAGAAAAATGAGTATTCTTTCTTTAAGAAAATTTCCAATCAAGTGAAGTTTCTTGATAACAGCAAATTGATAGAAGCAAATGGAGCAAATTGCTTCACATTCGTTTGTTCTAAAATTATTTTAACGTTTGCTTTGCTAGATGTTTATTCCAGACTTTCAGAACTTTACAACTAATATTAGTTGTAAAATGTTGCTATTCAGAAGATTAATTGGGGGTAAAGCTACGTATACAAATATTTTGTTTATGCAATCTGAATTATTTAAGCAATATTCAAATTATTGTTTTCTTCAACTTATAATATATTTTGCCACATTTGCACCTCAATGTAAATATAAAATTCTTCAAAATATAGTTATTCGGCTACACTTTTTAATACTATTTTATTACTTATAATTGCTGTGTATTACATAATTTCAAAGGGTTTTGCTGCTTTGTCTAAACTAATTCCATTATGTAACTAGTGTAATCATGAACTCATTGTTCCTACTTAATTACTTAGATATTTAAATGTCTCAATCTTCTGAAATTGTCTGAAATTAAATAAATGTCGTTGATGAGAATGATTATCGTTTTCTCTCTTTAATGTTCCGAAGTCATATTAATGCACCTATAACCATTAGCATCAATATTCTAAGATTTTGGTATTTTAAGTACGAATTAATTCTCGTTAATTTTTAGGAGAATTACAAGTTTTACTTAAGGAGGTAATTATATAAAAAGAATGGTGTGCAATTTCAGGGTTTTTATATTAGATGAAAGACATGCATTAAAAAAAATTCAATAATAAAAATATAAATTTTTGTGCAACGTGTGTGTGCTAAGGTTCATTAAATAAATCTTTATATATTGCGATATACTACGGTAATTAAAAAACTACTAGGAATTATGTTGTTAAAAATTTCTCTACATTCATTTTATATTAGCATTTCAAAATAATTAATGGGATATAACTATTGTTAAAAATTCGAAAAATAAGATTAAATTTTTCTCTCGAAGAGTTATTACTAATACCTAATAATATGCTGAGCTTTGTTATCCTTCAAAAACAATCATATTCTAAAACCGTTCGGAATAGTTTAATTTCGGAAAATATCTAAAAATAATAGTACAAATTAATTTACAATGAATCATAGCTCATTTCCTACAAATCAAGATTAGCGTTTGATGTTTGCAAAGAAATGTTCTTGAAAATGATTATATTGAATGACACAAAATTATTCGAATTATCACACACATTTTACATACTTAATAAATATCACTCATCATATTAAAATAAACTGTCTTATACAGCTAGGATTTGCTAATTTTCTTATTTGGTAAGCAGATGGAATTCAATACTACTTTAGTGTAATTACTTCTATTAAATGTAAATTTACTTGGTTTTATTGAACCATTTATTTTTCTCTTGAACTGAAGTACATTTATAGTTGTGTTTTTTTCTTCGTTTACATATCATGTACCTGAGAAAGAGGTAAACAGTTATTATCTTTTTTTTAAAGAGGTAAACCTAAAAAAGACATTTAAAAAAATCCAACAGCTTTTGAATCCTGTTGTAAAATACAATTACTTTAATTTGTAAAACATTAAATCAAAAATAGAAACATGATATCAATTTCAAGTAGCAATATATATATATATATATATATATATATATATATATGTATGTATGTATAAATATATATATATATATATATATATATATATATATATATATATATATATATATATATATACAATGTATAATCTTCCTTTCCTTTAACAATAATAAATATCCTCAGCAGCTAGAATGTGAAAAATATTACATTTCTGTTATTGCTCATACCTACAATGGAAGAACCCTACCCATATATATTATTATTACTTCGTAATGATGTTTATCTTCCTTTCTTAAAGTGATATTAGTGAAAATTGAGATTTAAGACGCCATAATTTAATTACTGAAATGAATTCGGTGCATTGAATTACCAAGCACGGGCTACAAAATCCAGTAAGTATAAATCATGAAATGTGAGAACAATTGCATAACGCAATAATTACGTAACGTGTGCTTAATAATAATATTATTAAAGCAATCAGACGATTTAAGTATTGTTCGTTTCAAGTAATGAGTCTTAAATTCTTTATTTACTTAAAAATTTTAGACAAATAAAAATGTATAGTATTTAATTCGTAATGCTGTTTATTTTCTTAGTGTCCTATTTTTAGTTGCAAGATCTAGATGTATGATAAATGTATGTTAAATGCAATAAATGTTTTTATTATACATTATTTCCCATAATCCATGAATTAAGTTGATAATAATTGTTGTAGTATCATTAGCATAATTTATATACGATAAGTATTGGATGAATCCATTTTGTATAAATTAATTAATTACAGCATTCCCATATCAATGAAAATTCAAAAACTTATTTTTCTTAAACTAACCATTATGTTAAAAGTACAATTTACTTTAATTTCTTCAGTACTCTTATTGATTTTCTGTTTATCTAAAGTACAGTCAAATAAAGGATTAGTTGCAGTTTCTAAAATATATAAGTATGATTAATGAACAATCTTAGGTTTTTTTAGCGATAAATGATTTAATATTTCACAATAAACTCGATTTCAATAAATAATTTTAGATTACAGTTTTTTAGGTATATATTTAATTTGTCTTATCTAAAAGAGACAAATATTTAATTTTATGGAAGAAAAAAATATTAAAAATAACTGATAATCAAATAAAATTATAAAAACTATAAATGAAATTTTCAATGTCTATTATTAACCAAATGCATTATCTTAAGTGAAAACAATTTCTTTCCGAAAAATAAGTAAATATAAACCTATTCTGACTGTTATTTATTTTTAAAATCTTTCAAAGTAATACATATAAAAATTAAAAGGCTCACTTTTCTTCCTATTAACTATTTCTCTTTCAGAAAAAATTAAATATTATTAATATCTTATTTATATGTAAATATAATATTCTATTTAAAATTATTCCTACCATATATATTTTTTTAAAGTTGTCTTTTGAACTGACGTTATTATCAAGTATCTTTCAATAATCTGGATCATACAAATTAATTAAATTAATTAAAATCATTCAAATAATTAAATTAAGCAATTAAATTAAAATTCAATTTCAAAAATAGCTAAAAAAAGAGTAAGAAATTTTAAAGTAATAACGGAATCGGAGTTTTAAAACATCATATAGTATATAAACATATTTGCATGCTTTTATTTCATTGCTTTGACATGAATTCAATTACTTCTTTGAAGTCATGACACCCTGTTTCTAATTATGTCGGTATGAGAGTTTAAAGAATGAGATATACTTCTTCTTTCTTTTTTTTTTTTTTTCATTTTTTCCTTTTCTTTTTTGTAAAACGATGCTGCTATAACCAGAAAAATTTTCTTCCTGATTTAGCATTCCTGCTTTAATGGGGTAATTAGGGAATCTAAAAATGGTTTTTAGAATCTTTTCCTGTAACCTATAAAATCTTTCTCTCGATTTCCTTTTCTTTAATGTATAGTAAAATATTGAACTGCATTAAGTCAAATCTTTTTTATTTCCTACGGTGTTTTATAATGTAATGTAGGAAAACATAGTATTTTTAAGATTGATTTTCTAAGTATATAAAGCTTTTATGGTAAAACAGTTGCGTTGGAGAAATTTGTTGAAATACGTTTTATTGTCATTTTCAGATTCCTTTTAGGAAAAGAGGAAATGAGATGCATATAATGCAAAATGTTAGTCCATTTAAATTTATATTTATCTTCTCATAATAATCTTTGGTATTTTTTAAACTTAAAATGCTGAAGAGAAAAAACTTGTTAGTGAAATAATTATAAATATTCAAAATTAAACCTGGAATTGGAAACTTTTGCATGTGTGTTTTAAACAAATTTAAATATCTTTAATTTTAATTTCTTATCAAGTACTTTAAATTTAGATTAAATCATTTAGCCTGACTAAAATTAAGTTATGTTCATTTAATATAAGCACACATGGGAATATAATGCATATTTAACATTTGCATCTAATATTTTGTAAATTGTACATTTATTTAAAATAATTGCTAATCAAAAGTTAATAAATCAAAAATTAGAACACATATAGCCAAAACTTGACGTAAAATAAATTATTATACTGTAACTAGATTAATTTTTTCAAATGTACTATTATAAGTATAATACAGTTTCTGTGTTTCTATGATTCAAATATATAGGAGCATTAGAAAATAAAATGGCAAGAATTTTTCGAAAAAGTTGATATACATGAAATATTATTTTTATTACATTAGCAATATTAATAATGACTGGTATTAAGTAAAACACTACTGCCATAATATTATTTATCAAATCATAATTAATTGATCTAATTTGAACAAGTTTATTGCAATTTTTTAAAATTTATTTTGCCGTTGGTCTATAAAAAAAAGCATAGAAATTAGTGGTTTATATTTCAAAAACGGCACTATTTTCAGCAACGAAACTTGACAGTGTTTTAACTGTTTTAAATTCAAAATTTTGAATTTTGATAAATTAAATTATAAAATTAAGCGAGTATTGTAACAGAAATGCATATTTTTATATCAATTTTAGGCCTTATCAATTATGTATCCTCTTTAGGTTTTCGTAACATTGCGTACTTGAAACTTTATATTGCTCAAAAGAAAATGTATACAAATTTAGTTTGTTGTAGGATTCCCATTTGCCCTATAATAATAGAATATGAAGTGAACTATATATATCCCAATATGTATAGTCTCTGATAAAGCATATACAGATAGTGCATATTCTTTTAAAATATCACATCTCAGTAATTTCTAGAAATACATGATTAATGGAGCTCATGAAGTAGAATCTTCGGTATTTAAAACATCCAAAATTTTGCTCGGAAATGACAAACGATTCTGAGTCTATAATTGCGGCCAGATATCAGAAGGGATAATGTATTACTTCTAACAGTGCAAAATATGTTCGAAAAAGGAAATTGTGAGGCATCAATCACGTAGCAAAATGACACGAGTTATTTTCGAGAACCAACAGAACAGCTTTGCCTCATATTTAATTTTTTGGTATTACTGCTCTCAGTGCAAACTCGTCATTACTACCATTTATGCCAAAACGCATACAATGATGTGGAGGACATTAAGAAAGAAAACAAAACTCTGACTGGACATAATGGTAGGACGATATGTCGTTCACTTAGTTTCTCACCACATGAAGGATTACATTTAGTGACTTCCTTCAGAATCCAGACTGCGGCACAATCTTGAGTGTGTTACGTAAAGAATTAGGAAATTTGAGGGTGTGGTGTGCTATTTTTTGGTATCGTTTTTAGGGCAAATTGTCATTCTGAAGGATCAAGTAACAGCTTAAGTCAGTTTGGACATACTCCAGGATCAATCACATTGTGCAAAATCTTCGCTGCTGACTGTCTCTTTTCTTCAGATGGATAATACTTTCGTTCATTCATCAAAGTTAACCAAAATCAGTTTAGTAAAAAATTGAGGATGACGTGAAGGTTATCTTCATTTGCCAGACCTTCACACTGCTGAAACTTAAAGAGGTTATCTTAAGGGACAAGTGAAAGGATGATTTCCTCCCCTTATATCAATTGAAGAAATTGGAAATAAAGCCAGACTTCTATACAAAGAAGTCGGTGAATTCTGAAACAAAGTTCGCTACATGGAAAATTCGTTATATAGAGGTTATCTTTCAATTTTCTTTATAAACCACATAAAACAAATTTTAAATTCTTAAACACTATATAACCGAAACAGTAATTATTCACACATTTTTGTAAATAAATATATATTTGTTTTATATGCATTGCCTATAAAAAACAATTGCAAGGTAAGTTTCTTCACTCCTTTATCCATTTCCTGAAGAATTAAATTTTGTTCCTTGATACTCAAGTTCTTACGTTTTGACATTTTTGAGCTATAAGAAACGAAGTTACCAGTATGACGTATCAAAATTTTAAATGAATGGAGAATATTCGAAGACATAGGGACATGATACAACTTCACTAAGGGGGAAAAGGGGATGCCAAAGATGTTTCCAGTGAACAGGATAACGGGGTTAAAGATTGCACTGCTTGGTTGAAATGCCCTGAATTATATTGCTCTCGGTGAGTTAAACACCTAATAAAATCAGTTCAAATTTTAAGACCACCATAACATGTGTTAAAAAAACAAAAAATCTTGAAATGTCCAGAAATACTTCAAAAATAGGAGAAAAAATTGAGGTCACAAGAGAAAAAGTTCGTTATATTGAAAATGCACTTCGCTATTGGGAGGTTATTTTACGAAGAAAATCGTGAATTGTTCTTGGTTCCAGGAAAAAGTTCGCTATATAGAAAACTTCGCAATATAGAGGCTCGTAATATAGAGGTTGGACTGTATATTGCAGTAGGAATGAGTTGTTAAATACTATTCTGATATTTTATACGATATATCTATATAAAAATATCTTGCTCTTCAAATTCTTCCTGCAAATAATGCTCTCTTAACTCATATAAACAAAAAAATTGTAATTCAGTCTCCATTAATTTATCTTCCACATGTATATAGTATTCATATATTGTTTTATATGTTCCATTAAATAAAAATCACTTATAGGTGGATCAAAAACTGCTGCTATAAATTCTTCATACTATCCTCCAAGTACAGTATACCTACAATAGTTTGAGGAACACTGTGTATGAGCAAAATAAGATTTGTTTGATTTCCTACTCACACATAGTCCGTGGAAAGTTCTGGTGGTGGTAACCTAGCGGTTAAAGTCGCTGATTCATAGCTGGTGTGTCGTGAGTTCGAGACTATTTACCGTCTTGTAACTGGGGCTACTGCACGTTAAATCTGTCTAGGTTTAAACTTTCTACCATTGGTGTGTAAGTTAGGAGAGGGGAATGCCAGCTCATGCGTCGTTTTCGTCCCTCAACCTAGGTTCAAAATTCCGAGTTTCGTCGTCAATAGTCCTCGAGTAGCTTTTTAGTGTGACGATTTTTAGCATCATTCTCACTCCATAAAAAAACAGCTACATTCACTTAAAAAAATAACAAAGATTGCTGTGCGAATTCTTATGTATCGTCATCCTACTGCTCTCAAAATCAGGAATGAGTATTCTAAGATCTTTAGAACTTATAACATGTTTGTTTTAAAACCTTCTGTGAAAGTTAAAATTTGTTAGCCATTGAATAACATGATTACCTAAACTGATTATATAGATCGTGTTAATTGTGCTTCCTTACAAAATAGTAATGACTCTAAACTATTATTCAAAAGAAGAAAAAAAGCTGGACAATACCTTAAAATGCATTAGTGTGGGAGAATAATGATTTAGTTTTTCGTTTCTTGTTCACTTAGAGAGTGAGAAAGTCATAATCATTTAAACAAATTTTAATGCAAAAAGCAAAGTAAATTAATTCAACGGTCATAAATGTTTGTACTGATATTTATTAACTGCATGTGTATCATAACACTTAAATTAAAGTTGAAGAAATCCAGCTGGTTTTTTGAGAGCTTAAGGTATGACTACCTTCGGACCACTTTTATTGAAATATATAAATTTTCAACTAAATAAACACTTTGAAAGGGGGCATAAAAATAGAAATTCAAGTACAATTTCGACAAAATTAAAAAATAATTTTGGATTCATTGGAAATTTTGAGTGAAAATTTAGTGAAAAATTGCAGTTACGGTAATGCTTGTATTGAAAATTCTAATATATTCGAATAATATTTGTACAGCATATAAATAACATCATTATTTGTGCTTAGAACTATAACATTTTTAATATTTTTGAAAGTTTTTGAAATATGTCATTTTTTATGCAAGAACTCAGTTTTTTACAAGAGACTAATGTTATTTTCTCACCAAAAGTGCAATAAAATACATAAATATATACACAGAGATTAGATAATAGTATATACTGCAGATAAATCTAAATAAAACATTTTTGAGAATTTCAATTCAATATCTTAAAAGAAAACCTGTAGTGAACTTTACTGCGAAGCAAAAAATTGAAAAACATATTCTCAAAAAAAAAAGGCTTTTAAAGATTTTAATACAGTATAAAAATTTTCTACTAATTGTACAGTTTTTAAACTCACCATATTTATATCTCAAGTTCTCTTTAGCTTCATCTTTAACTAATTCGGACTTTTTTTGCCTTTTGGCTGTTCTCTGGAGAGTTTTTTAGACTATAACAATTGTCATTTTTAGTGAAATATTGATGAAAATTTGCAGTTACACAAAATTATGATACATGTATTCAAATAATATTTATAAAGTACGTGTATAACATCTTTATATGTACTAGAAATTAAAATATTTGTAATATTTTTGAAGGTTTTTCAAACAGGCCAAATTGTATGCAAAAAGACGATTTCTTAAAATATTAACGATTTTTTTTTTCATAAAAAAGCAATAAAGTACATAAATATATACGCAGAGGTTATTTTTTGATTCATAACACAGATAGAACTAGATAAAACATGTTTTGAAAATTTCAATTCAATATTTTAAAAACATTTTGTGTATGGATCTACTTTCGGTTTTGTAAACTCCATTTCCGGTTTACTTATTATGCTATAACTTTGTTTTTAAATACTGTATGAACAAAAATAGTGTGTTTTTTTTTGGAATATTAAATGTATGGGCTATTAAATGAAAGCCTAAAAGAAATTTCGAAAATTTTCATCAAAACGGCGAATTTTGGGTAGTCATATATCTTAACAATCAAATTATTTTCAGTGATTGTATTTTCTATTTATGTAGTCAGTACAGTCATGTTTTCAATTGTTTTTTATAGTAATCAATACAGTAAATGTATTAACTTTAATCTGAAATCAATACGGTATGAGTTCCCATTCTCTCAATGAAATAACTGAAGTGTTAAATATTTCTGCTATTCTAAATCAATTCATTTGTATGTATTATATTTTCCCTATCGGCAAAATAATCTTTTTCGAGATCTATAATAATTTGTTAAAAAAAAAATCTTTATAATATTGTAGACATGTGTCTTATATATTTACATATTCTCTAGAGTAATATTTTAAGCATAAAAATTTATTACTTTGGCTTATGGTCACATTGTGAATGTTTGTTACGAAAAAGGTTTGCTAAATATCTTTATAATACCAATAACTCATGTTACTCTAATAACCAATAAACAGTTAAGTGTAATAAGTATAATGATTTCATGAAAATAAATGAATAATATTTTTTGCTCATTATTATATGTGAGAAAGTTAATTGGAAACTATTTTAATGCAAGTTTTTCATGTTTTAATCAGAAAATACTTTAAATATCGTTTAAATTACTGATGGCAGAAAGAAAGAGATATTCAACCTGAAGAGCATTCTACAAAAAGGCACACCATTTCAAAAGGTGCTTCAAAACTTTATAGGAAAAAAGGGAGACACAAAAAGGTACTTAAAAATTTCAATTATATTTTAGATGCCAAAATAATATTTGCCTTACTTATTGGCACAATTTTCATATATTTTAACATTTTCCGCTGCAAAAAGCTGTCATAATTTAAGAAACTTTAAAAAATTCCCGAGCAATGAGTTTTATAGATCTTCGAATTCGATGTAACTTACAGGCGTTTCAAATACACTCGCAAAGACAATTAAAGAAACAAAAATATTTCTTTGTAATGAAAAGAAAACTAATAAAGCAAATAAAATCAATCCTGTCTAAAAAATCATACGATTTAAGATAAATATATGGGAAAACAAAAATGACCACAACCTTCATCCTAAATAAGGAAATTGTTTACTTGTCCAGCACAGCAGCTGGTCGACATACTGTCAGTCAGAGAAAAATATGTCTAATCGGGTATATGATTACCTCTAACATCTACATAATTCTCGTATCAGTGTTTTCTAGGGTCCTTATCAACATCTGTGGAATCCAAAACCCCTCTTGCCTGTGGTATTCTTGAGCTCATTGATGGTCGTTGTAGCTGGTCTTTAAGTTGCAATGGAGCGCCAAAGAAAGTACCATGCGTGTTTATTGGCATTAAGGTCAGAGGACATCACGGTCCAGTACAACCATTAAATATCCTCCAATTGGAGGTATTCGTCCCCAAACTGAGCCCTGTATGGGTGTGCATTATCGTTCATAAGGAAGAAATTCAGTTTATATGTTGAGTGGAAAAGTCTTACACAGCATGCAAGAACCTCGTCAATGTCCCCATTGACTTGTCAGAGTATCATTATCGAACATGTGAAAGTCTGTATGCACGTCTGTTCTGATGCCTGCCCGAACTATCTGACCACCTTAACCATAGTGGTCGATTTCGACATTGTTAGAGGGCTGATATCCACTCTCGAATTCTCTCCAGATGAGAACAGGTCTCGAGTTGCTACCCAGACTTAATCCCGACTTCTCACTGAAGGGAATCAGCCCTCAATCATCCTCTGTCCTAGACAGGTATTTTCGGAAACATTCTAGACCAATGATTCCCAAAAAGGTCTATATCGACCCCCAGGGGTGTATGAAAATTTTCAAGGGGTCCACATCAGCAAAAAGATAATTTGGAGGTACATGAGGTGTAAATGGCAATCTATGATAGTATCTCTCATTAAACCATATCATAACATTAATTTTAAACGGAGATTTAATCAAAAGGAAACCAAACATACCCTCTTAACAGATTCTTTTACTAAATTTAATGAGGTTAATTTGCAGTTACAAGACAACAACACGAATCTTATTAAAACAAGGACTTCATTCCAGCGTTTTTTGCCAGAACTAACCTAAATAAGTATAATGTTGGATGTCGTGAATTTTACCAATTTCTCAATTGTCACAGACTATCTGCCCGGAAAAGACGTTTTAACCTACCTTCAACATTTAAATGTCCAATTTATGGATTCTGACACTAGTTTTGGTAATACTTTGACTATAGTTATACCACAGTAGACAATTATTTCATATGGTTACATTGAAAAGTAAATCTCAGATTATATACAAGAATTAGCTGCTATTAATAGGCACTAACGAAAATATTAAAGTAATGTTTAGAAACGGATGTCAGCAACTTTGACTTTAAAAAGATACACCTGTCATTAATCCCAAATTATGGAATATCTTAAGGAAATTTGTAATTGATTCTCCAATTGAGATGGAGTTACAACGCTTTTGTCAATCTCCAAAACAAAAAACAAAAAAAAAAAGAAAATGAAAAAGACTGGACACTATTAACCGAGGACATATTTAAGGTTAAACCTAACAGAATTGATGCCAAATGATGATAATTTGTTATTGAGTCCCCAGATTCATTCCTCCCACTAAAAGCATTTGTTTGCTGTTCAGTTATTTTATGTATTAATTAAGTTTTAATTTAATTTATTAACACGTGTTTCTTAAGTTTTAAACACTATACTTCATTACAGTTCGAAATTTAAATCTTTAAAATAAATAGCTCTATACCACCTTTCAAAAATACATTTAAGTTGATGAATTAGCAAAGATTCATTAAGTAAGAAGTGGTTTACTCCAAACCGAAAAACCTGGTAAGGGGTCAATGGCACAAAAAAGTTTGGAAGCCTCTGTTCTAGATGAACCACTTTCTGGTTTACATTCATTGGGTTGCAGACTGCAAAGCGCTTGACATACAAACCATCTCCTTTAAATTTCTGGGAGACTGATATCCTTGAAATGGTGTCCCTGTTGCATTAAATGGTTTTCTATACAGTTGTGTCGCTGTCACGGACTAATCCCTTTTGGTTAGAAGTCTCAAATAACGGCCTTCAGCTGGCATTGTTGCCCTTTTGCGTCTTTGCCAGTTTGATGGATCACAGTTCCTCTCCCTTTGAACTGTTATCATATTTTTTGAAAACCTGAGGTCTCTACAGCAGTTGTCCTGTGATTAGTCCGTCTCGAGTCTCTCTCTCTCTCTCTCTCTCTCTCTCTCTTTCAACTATCCACCTTCTTAAGGCATTGTCTAGACGATGATGACTTGCCATATTAACGATCGGTATACAGAGACATTAAAAATTTTTAAAAACAAGGATTTGTCTAAGCTACGAGGTTTTGAAACGTCCTTACGATACAAACTTCAGCGATTAAGTAAGGTACCTCTACATAAACTCGATCACAGCCACATAGTCTTACAACGCCAAAGGCCACTGCGTAGCCAAGGTGTCCGCGGAGTGCTCAGCTATCATCTGATATATTTTTTATTTGTGTATAAGAAATTATTTTGTTCTTTTTTTTAAAAAAAAGTTCTTATCTTTAATTGTTTTCACCAATGTAGCTATGTGCAGTACAAAGTATGATGGTATTATTCAGAAAAGTAAGTTTATGAAAAAAAACAAATATGAAAATTTAATAAAATGCGTATTGATTCGATGGAAATGCTAATTCACTAACAAGTTTGTGTAATTATTTTCATTGTTTGTGTGTGTGTTATTAATGGCAAAATGCTTATAACTATCGTTGTAATAAGTGTTGTTACAAAACATATTGTTGTTTTTTCAATACATTATCTACGTTGGGTTAAGTTTTGATTTTTCTTATCGTTATGAATATTTAGTAGTATTTTGTTCTAAAATGCCTGTTTGGTTAAGTGATAATTTGTTAATTCACTGTATTGTTAACATTATTGTTTTGTTTCATAATTTCATCATACTTTACCGTCTGCTTTACCATCCACGTGTGTTAAAAGTAGGCTTAACTTTTCAACTTGGCTCTGTTTTTTTTTTCTATCACATCGAACATTTCTGCTGTTCGGGGAAGGTGGATCTATAAAGCATTGATTAACCCTAAAACGCTGGCCTAATTCAGCTACAGCTTTAGAAATCCTAATAGGTCTCCATTTTAGTATATATATATATACATACTAAATATATATATATATAATGTCAATTCATTTTATAAATTGTGTTTACAATGTGAATATCCAAATAGCTTTCTATTCAAATATATTCATAATAATAAAAATAAATATTTTTGATTTTTTCAACAACCTCTCTTCTATTATTCTATTCACTTACAATTAATATGTTAATATTGATTACAATATTCATGTAGATGGCATTAAATTGAGAAAAAGACTGTAACATTTTTTTGATGTATCATCACTTAGAGGATGATGTTGATGCACTCTTGTACTTTTAAAGTTAATTTATTATTTAAGTACTTGAAGAATTTTTTGGTAATTTAAGATGTTATTTTTGGTTTATTGCTTGCTTCAATATGTAGCATTGAGCACTATTATAATAGTCATTCACTTAAGTTTATGGTATATAAATATTTTTTTCGCGTACTTGTGCTGTTATTAGGCTTGTCTTCATTTTTCTTTCAAAGTTTTTTCTTCACTTTCTAGCACCGATATGTTAAAAATTTCTGCTGGATGGGGATGTTAAGGTCTTGTAAAACAAACTTAACCGTATTTCACTGTCCTTGTTCAGTTACAGCTCTATAAAACATAAATGTTTTCCATTTTGGTCTATTGACTTTTTTATGTCTACTTATATTTTGGCGGGTTTTGATAGTTTTTTAAAAATCCAATTTCATTCATTCTTTGCATGGTAGGAACTACAATTTGTCTATCATTGTGTTATATTACTATATATATATATATATATATATATATATATATATATACAGAGAGAGAGAGAGAGAGAAAGGGATAAGGAGATCATTTATATATACATGTACATATTAAAATATATACAATACTAACTTGCTATATGGTGTTCATTTCTATGCTATTAAAAATATGTTATGAAGATTTTTCTCGAAACTTTTGGTTTATTTTTATTTAACTAAATTTTAAAGCGAGTTTTTAAATATTTTTTTTTAATTTCTAATTCTATTAAATAGAATAATAGGTTAAGGTTATTTTTGTTCAAGTATTTTACGTAATATAAATTTAATTTTTTCAGATTACCAAAGATAAACAATTTTACTTGTTGAGCTTTTTTTTACTTTTACTGTTTCAGTTTTGCTCTAGACAAGTATCTAAGAAACTCTCGATTAATATGAAAATAATAATTGTGTATTTTCTTAAATAGCTTAAGTGATTTCTATTACTTTTTATTGTATCCAGTTTGGTATTGCCTATTGTGATTTTAATTTTATATTTAGGATGCAACCATTTTAAATATATATATATATATATATACTCTGTCGCAAAAAATATATGCACCCAGAAGAAATTGAGCTACATTCACGAAATTTGGTATGCATGTAGTGTATATGAAAATAAACAAATGATTAAAAATTCAGAACAAAATATCATTTTATTAAGCGGTTACAGCTTGCAAAAGGTTAAAAATCAGTAAGTAGTAAAGCCACCTCTGGCAGCTATACAAGCCGAAATTCGGCGTGGCATCGATTCAATTAGATCACTTATGACCCCCTGTGGAAGATCCTGCCATAGTCTTTGAATCTGCGCAGTTAATTCTCCTGTATCTCGGGACGACTGCAGTTGCCTTCCCAGCGCTTCCAGACATGCTCTATTAGCGAAAGATCTGGTGACCTGGCAGGCCATGGTAGGACGTCATATCCTTGAAGACATTGTTGGGAGAGTCGCGCAGTATGTGGACGAGCATTATCCTGTTGATAAATGGCACCTGGGTGACTTGATAGCATGGGTAGCACAATCGGCGTTAAAATATCGTCCACGTATCTGCGAGCTGTCAAAGTGCCTTGAAGGACCACTAAAGATGTTCGTGTGTCCCAAGAAATTGCTCCCCACACTGTCACACCTTGTGAAATTGCTGTATGCCGCTCGACAATAAATGCCGGATCGGACCGCTGGCCGGTGCGCCTCCAGACACGTGTGCGGTGGTCATCAGCACTGAGACTGAATCGGGATTCATCACTGAAGATGACACGTCTCCAGTCTGTCACACTCCAAGTTGCCCGAGGTCGGCAAAAATCCAGTCGACACTGCCTATGATGTGGGGTCAGTGGTAAGCGTCTTAGCGGACGTCGGCTCCTCAAGCCAACTTCGGTCAGTCGTCTCCTTATGGTTTCTCTTGATGGCACTGGATGTCTGGAAGGAGGTAAGTGGCGTTGAATCGATGCTAGCGACGTTGTTGGTGCCGAAGTGGCCACTCTTCTGATTGCACGATCCTCGCGATCATTTGTGTTCCTGGGACGTCCTGACCCTCCGCGACGGTACACTCTACCTTCTGTGATCCACTGTTGCCAACACCGAGCAACTACCATATCGCTCCGACCGAGGGGCGGCCGATACGTCTATTCGACCAACCTGCTTCTCTGAGGCTATTATACGGCCCTATCAAAGTCCGTCAGCTGCTCGTACTGCCACCGGTTACGTCTTAGAGGCATCCTAAGTCTCAATATCGTCTATCAAAGTTATATTCGTTTGGATAGCCGTACGGCGCTCGTACTCATGCTTTTAAACTCTCCCAGTTGCGCAACTAATATGCGCATTTTATAGCCTTGTCTCATTGGCTTCGAAATTTTAATCATTTGCATATCTCTTACCAGACTACATTCTAAGTTTCGTGATTGTAGCTTGATTTCTTCTGGGTGCATATATTTTTTGCGACAGAGTGTATATATATATATATATATATATATATATATATTTGGAGAGAGGAATTATATAGGAGGATTTGTATTGCAATCTTTTCATATCTCTTCATGTATTATTCTTATTGATTTCACATTTTCTATTGTAATTGTTATTTTGAAATTATGTAGCTTTCCAATTATCTGATTTTTTTTCTATTTTTCATAATATTCATACCTTAAAGTACACATTCCATATCTGTAAACCTTTTTTTTTCTCATTATTTCTCGATGTGGTATTGCAATTCGATTTCAAAATTTTTATTGCATGGCTTGTGCAAATTAAATTAAATTAATTATTATCTAGACTCAAACTAAAATTTGTTTCGATCAAATTATATTATTATAAAGATTAACTTCTCATTTAAATGTCTAATGAAAGAGATACAATTATTAAAAATATTCCAATTAAAAACTAGTTCAGTTTAGGATATTTTTTTTTTTAATTTCATACATCATTAAGTTGTACTATTACGAATAATATTCTATTTTTATAGAAGTTTAAAAAGATCAAGCTTTTGTAAACGGTAACTTAATATAGTTATCGTAGTTATTTTATGTATCTATATTTAGGTATATATAACTATTTTCTTACACAATTAAATATTTTTCTTTATTTTTGAAGCTTAATTATTTCTATACACTTTCTTTTTAAAGGTAAATATTGAATTTACTTTAAATTTGTACTAATATGAGAAATACACGAGGCTTTATTACCTTTTAGATGATTTGTGACCCTCAACTTCCAAATTTATATATTAGTGTTCATTTTTAATATTTTAGGAAAACTTAGAATTCATATCGTAAAATGTATAACCAGTTTTATTTTAATGAAAAATTTCGGATTGATATTATTTCTTCTTAACTTCAAATGATAAACTTGGAATCAATTAAAAATATGTTAAACTATGTAATAAATTATAATTATGTAATATGTATATAAAGTGTAATGTATGTAATAAATTATAATATGTAATGTGTCATTTATATATTAGTGTTCATTTTTAAAATTTTAGGAAAACTTAGAGTTCATATTGTAAAAAGTATAACTAGTTTTATTTTAATGTAAGTTTCAGATTGACATTACTTTTTCTTAACTTCAAATGATAAACTGGGAATTAAATAAAATTATAATGTTAAAATATGTAATAAATTATATAATAATTTATAATTATGTATTATGTAATAAATTACAGCATTTTATTCGATGTTTTATTTATCTCTATATGCAAGTGCAGTTATTAACTCTGAAATGAATTTCAAGCTGCCCATGTTTCACATTTGTTGAAATTAGTATTTATTCAAGCTTGACCTCCTTTTATTCATTCAGACAGTTTGGTGTAACCCCTTTCCATGACAGGACCTCAACTTCAGGAAACTCCTTCAACCAGATATCACTGTCTTCTGGTGGTTTGGAGCTCAAAATTTGCATAAATCAAGATCCTAGACATGTGTTTTCTCTAACTGAGACTAAACTATTTCTGAGTGAGCTAACACTCAAGTTTGACGTAATTATTCACTATTATTAAAAAGTGCAGACACTATTTATTATGATACAGTTCTGATTCTTGAATTTAGGATTTTCTCTTTAATAGAGTAGGAAATCAGAATTAGTTTATAGACAATTAAATGTTGAGTGTGTCCTCTTTCAAAGCAGAAACCAAGTAAAAAACTACTTCAAAAATTAGGAAGAGCAGAAAAACTACTACGAGTGATTTTTTTTCAGAGTATAAAGACATAATTGTTAATTTACATTCTACTTTAATTGTCTTTCTTTTAATTATTTATTTTTTTGTACAAGTTCCATGGCAAAAAACTTTCTTGTTGCTTACAAAAACTTGAATTCTAAACTTATTTAGTGACTTTTTTTAGCTTAAAAAATTAATGGTTAAATCTTATTTTTTTCGTGGATTAAGAGGTTAAAAGAAGCTTATGTATATATTTTTTCAATGTAATCTCATTCTGTAAAACCGTATTTTATTCACAATAAAGATATATAAAACCAAATGGTTAGGGGTTTTTTTAGATTTGTAGCTAAAAAATTTTAGGAAGCTACACTTAAAAAATACATCGTTAGCCTGCAAAACCATCTGGAAGAAACACAATTAACCCATTAAAACTACATTTTTTTCACACTTTTAATACATTATAATAACATGGCAAACATTAGCAGAAATTAATCAAATATTTTCTTCAATCAAGTTTTATTTTTTTAAACAAGCGCTCTATTCATTTGCATTAAAGTGTGTCGGTTTATTTAATTTCTTTTGGTAAAAACCACACATGCTTTCAATTCATAAATTACAAACAGAAAAAAAAGTACTACTTTAATAATGCCAAAAATATTTTCTAAAAAAATCTTAACTATATATTTTTTTATATTTATAAGTATCAAACTAAAAAAACTAAACTCACAGAAAAATGATTAAAAAAAATTCACCTATTTATATTTTAAAACCAACGTTTCATTTTTATCTGATGTCGCAGTTATTTGCTCTAAGAGATACGTCTGATCAAATATATCTGTGGTTTCTTCCTAATGTTATCTGACAAATAATCCTTGCCACTGTTACAAGAGTAACGTTGTCATGATGTATTAACTCATAATTCTCGATCTGTTATTTACCCAAAAGTGGGCCATTTCTCATAAGCACAATAAAACTAAAAGATGAACTTAAGCATATGATGCAGATGATATAACAAAAAGGAATTTTTTTCAAGGAATATAAATGTATTAACTATATGATTATAATAAAAAGAAGAAACACGTGGAATTATTTTTTCAGAAGACTGGCCATTTATAAAGTTTGTGACCCAAGGCAAGTGTTCTAATATATATAAAATAATTTAACTTTGGTTAGCGGAATTTTATTACTAATTATATTGATTATAAAATAACTTATTTTTTTATCAATATGATTAGTAAAACACCTGCCACCCATCCAGTGTGGTGAATATGACCCACGACTTGTAACCGAGTGGGTTCGAGTTTGAATCCCGAGTAAGGCATGGTTGTATTTTCTTCGGGAAAAGAAGTCATACGTTCGCCTGTAATGGATTCCCGTCTGGAATGGAAAGCAGGGCACCCCTTCTTATCATATGCTGGGATCATCATCTGTAATAAATGTCTATATTCTTCTGTTTGTATTGTATGTCTCTGTTCTTCTACTTGTATTTCATATGTATCCCAAGATTAAAAAAAACACGACTACAACTATAATAAAACACCTATTGACAGACCGGAAAAGGTAACAGATTCATTTTTGGTTATATGGATACATTTATTCATTATTTCCTGTTTAATCTGTAAATCTGTTTCCTTTTCTATCACTAGATAGAAAATTAGTGCCGACTATTTAAGTATAAGATTCAATTCATGTACTTATTTGGGTCCTTATTAGAAATAATAACTACACAGCCAACAAACAAAGGGTATTGAATGCATTATTTAACAATATCACGTGACTCTGGGGAATGTCTCTAAATTTTTCGGAAAAATTTGGTGTTTTTTTATTTTTTGCATTAAAGCAACAATAAGAAGTAAGTTGTCATAAAATGATTTGTGTCCGTAAATTAAATAATGTTCGAAACCGTGATTTTGCAAAAAAAAACATATAAATGAATAATATTTTTCAGATATATTTAGTGAAATGAATTTGAATACACATACAAACTTATGATAAGGATACTATTGTAATAAAAAATGTATACATGGATTCTTTTAGCAAAAATTGAAGGGAAAAAATGATATATACTCAAACCATTCTCCTTTTATGAAAAAAAACTGGTATCATAATAAAACGTTTCCTATAAATAACTCAGACTTATCTACAGAGGCTATAAGTTAAGATATTTAAAAAAATTCTTATTAATTTAAGAGTTATCATCAATTGAAATAATAACCGGTTTTTGTTTGTTTTTTTGTTAGTTTATCTACTTTGATACATTATAATATGAAAAACTCCACTTTTCTAAATCCTATAATTCAAAAATTCTAGTGCAGGTTTTGTACAGATGTCTAAGCTATGTAAATGCAAAATATTATTATATTAGAAGTACTTTTCATAAATTGAGAACGTTTTGTATATTATTTTTTCTTCTTTCTTTTTGCCAAAAAACTGTATTTTACTAGTTTTTTTTTCTTGTAATGATATTTTTAAAGCAATTTTATATGTATATTTTAATTAAAGTGACACTAAATGTAAATACCAAAATAACCGTTTTATGTATGCTTTTTTTTTACAGTTCCTAACGTAATTAGATTCCTTAAGATTAGTTGCTATATTATTTCTATTAATATATTTCTAAATTTTGAAATGTAAGACTTATTTAAATTTTTGAATTGAGTATGAAAATATTAGCAATTTGATTTAGGTGTTTTTGGATAAGGTAATTTAAATTTACGTGTAATTACATCAAAACAATTCTGAATAATCTTCCTCTGTGTGATTAATGAGAAATATACAAAAGGATCTATTTCATATAATTCCTTCTCGTCCAAGAATTAATTAAAATTCACTCTGCACTGAATGATTAATTGTTCAATTTCTCATTAGAAATATATTATGCTCCGTTCTTTTACTTACAAGTAGTCATTTACATCCATTTCAATGAATCAATTGCTTCTAAAAGGCAAACCTTTTTCAAGTTAGAAGATAGACCGAAAAAACTGTCCCATCTGTCGTAACAAAAATCTCATGCATGATTATATGCAAATTACTAAAGAACATAATTAAAAAGACTATAAACTTTCTGTTTACTGATATTTGCGGTTAAAGGAAATATTTTTTTCCATTTGTTACTTCCAAATTATGCAACTGCTCATGTTGAGATTAAGACGTTATTAGAAGTTCCCGAATATAAGTTTTAAGGTCCCTATATATAGAAATAATTTCCAGATTGTTTTTCTTTCTACCGTTCTCATTTCCTCAAAAAAATCATATTTTCTAATATTTCATATTTCGACATGCCCGCAGTTATCTCCATCATTTCCAGTGAATTAATTTCATTCAAATGAGTCTATTTCCATTAATTCACTTCCTGCCAGAATGAATTTTTAAATTTAATATTTTAAATAGTATGAAATTATACGAAATAAGGCAAACTTGTTTCAATTTGAACACAAGATTATGTTTCACTCATTTTAAAGGTAACTTTTGTGACAATTTTTAAATGCTTAATTACAGTTGGTAAAGAAATAACATTGCTATTTATTTCTTTCAGAATGAAATGGATCAGATTTTATTATTTTGCTCTCTCTGTATTTATATATGCATGTATGTGTATGCATATATATAGGAAGAATGAAGTGAGTAAAAATGAAAAACAGAGTAAGCGTGGGCTATTGGCCATGGTTTTACAAAATAATATTTTATATTATAGAATATCTAAATACATATAATTTCAATTAATCCCATATATTTTAGGCAGTTTATAAGTCGGTAAAAATGTTGTTAAATCCTTCTAGCATAAGTACAATATATTACTCCAATGCTTATATTCTGAAACAAATACAAATAACCTATATAATGTTTATATATTATGTAGAGATAAACTTTTTTTTCTTTTTTTGCCTTTCTCCCTCCTAAATATTAAGTAAGTTTTCAGTATATTCAACAAATGGCTTAACAGCAGCTTTAAAAAATCTTAATAATATTTGCAATTAAATCTGGTATTGTAATGCAAATAGAAATCAGAAAAAAATATTATTTTCCTGATTAGGAAATGAGCACTATATTACAGGAGTCTCAAATAAAAGTAAATAAGCCCCCTCCCCAATATCCAAGAAGCTCTGTTTTTACAATTAATCTGCTTATGTAATTAAACGAAACAAAAGTTTATAAAATACCACAATATTTAAAATTAATTATGGAAAAACTCCTTATGTGCATTGTAAAACGGAATTAAGATTACACTGAATGTAATTTTAGTAAATGGGTCCAAATTACCTCAGAACAAATGAAAGACTAGTAATTCAACACTTCTTTAAAGAAAGATATATGCCCCACGAAAATGCCCATGCATTTCATAGGAACACGTAAGCCAGTATGAATGAAGAAAACGATAAAAGTTAAAATTTCTAAACTATCTAAAATGGTATTTATTTCAAATAGTGTTCTCAATATACTTTGAGGCTGTATTCTATACTCTTGAAAGATATTTCACACCTGTATATTATAAGCATTTATTTATCTCATTATATGCTTATTTATTTATCTTTGGCATCATAAAATTGCATCAAACTTATAAATATAAAGTTATATTAAGCATTTATCTTTATTTATCTCATTTACCATAAATATAAAATAGTTTGAATCATAATAATTGGATTATTTCTGCTGCTTGTTATGTTATAAAATAAATTTCTGTGTTTTTGCATGTGAAAAAAATTCAAATATTTATGTACGCTTCGCTGTATTCTATTAAATTTTCTATTTTTCTATCCTAACTGCCCAGAATATCGATGAGAATAACAGCATATAATTTGAAAAAAATTGTAAAAATTCATAAAGAAATTATCGAACTTATGTTACAAAATTGTGAACTTCATTCCTTGTACATTTGCTGGAAAATAATGAATACAAAACCTTTTTTACGTTTGATCAAATTATAAAAGCACTTTTAAAGCGAAACATGCAGAATGCATTCTTGCCCATGTCTCAAATGAATAAAAATACCATTTTAAAATATTTGGAAGGTTAATGGTAAAAAAGTGCCTCTATTTTTAAGTATTCATCCATCTTTTTTTTTCTTTTTATTACAAATATTAATTATATTTTAGAATGTATTACTTTTTTTATATTATAAACTTATATTATACATTTATAAAAATAAATTGATTTTTTTTCATTTGCATGTAATGATTTATTTTTCTGTTTATTTCAAAAATATATTTACATTCAAAATACCATGCATTATTATCAGAAATGTACAGTTTGAAATCATTACTAACCCCACACATCCTGACTGTAATTTTTATGTGAAGCATTTTATATTGTTTAAACAGCATTTTTTCCTATTTTTCTTCATATTTTGATTCAATGGTTTTGTAAATAATTTATTTCTTTAAGTTTTTGGGCAAATTTATCGTTATGAAACCATTAGTTTTGTACTTTTCCTTATTTTAAAGTATGGTATAAAAAAAAACATGCACAAGAAAGTAATATTTTTAAAAAGCTATATCTTTAGAATTTATTTTTAAATTAATAAAAAAGAAATATCAATTCAATAAATATTTTCAGCTGATCAAAGTTTCAGTCCCTATTCTGTAATGAAATTTATATAATCATACACTTTTGTATAAAAATTCCCCATTGAATTTTCAGAGCTAAGTACTTAAGTGATAAGGAGTTTATGCACAAATAAAAAGAATACGTATTCCAAGTAATTCAGATTTTCTTATTTTGATAATTTTTATAGATTTGATATGCAATACAGTTTATCAGTTTGAACATTTCATTTACATTTGATTATTTTTAAGCATTGGCAATCAACAAGCGGATATGGCTTCTAAATGTTTGCTTTCTGTGACTGATTACTGAATAATTATGCAAGGTGGTGAAAGATAAAGGGATTAAAACTATCTATTAACGTTTTTTTCAATGAGTAAAAAAGTTTCATTATTCATTTTGGTAGTATAATCCTCACATCATCATTATCTTAGTAATGGGTAATGCGAATCTATCATTTTCAGACGCATAGATATTGCATGTTAATCAATTTGAAGGTACATTTTTTAATGTAGAAATTAATGTAAGAAATAATGCCACATTTTTTGAAGCCTTGACAACATTTATTTTTAGTGTGTTCTTTAGAAATGTAAAGAAAGATTGACGTTACATTAATTAAAACTTTTTTTGAAAGAACACTCTAAAAACTTTTGCAAGTTTAATTTTGTTTAGATCTTTTTCTAGAAAAAAGTGTTGAAAATTTGAATGCAAAGTAAAGGATATAACTTCAGAACGTCATACATTAATTCAAAGTATTTAATGTTTAAAAATTACCTCACCAAAAAAATTTCCCCTCATATAAAACCCGTTTTAGAGGACGATAAATAAAAACTAGTTTCCAATTCATTTATTTTCCCGCTGTTAACAACTCTGATTCATTTTATTTCCTTATTATTATCACCATATGTTTAACCACATCAATGAAACTTACTCTTCAGTATATTTATTATTAGATATAAAATGAAGGAAAAAAGTACTTGAGCCCCTTTAATTAACATTTGCTATTAACTTTATAAAAACAATGCTTTGTTTTTGAATAAACATTTTCCAGTCATTAACCAACCATTGTTGACTAAGTTACAATATAATCTTTCATGTACTTCTTTTTATGAAATGTTTACCTTTCATTAAATTTTTTCCGTTATATTTCGAAACATAAGCTTATGTACATTAATTTCTTATAAAAATGATTAGTAGAAAATATCAGAAAAAAAACTGATCTTGACAAGGTAGAAAGTTTCTAAATTCAATTAAAATTTCAGTAGCCTTTAAGAGAGTTACTGAATTATTAGTTACGTGGCATATAATTTTAAAGATGTTTATGCATGAAGTAATTTAGCAAGAGTAATATTTATCGAAGTTTTAATAGACATGATAATTACAATGTAACATGTATACAACCTCAGTTGAAAAAGTTCGGTGAATGACCTTAAGGGCTGATAATAGTAGAAACGTTAGCTAATTTCGCATGCAACTATATGTGCGTAATTGTTTAGACAAGAACTGTGTGTATAGTAATGACATTTTGGTTAGCTACGTGTAAGTTGGAAATGCAGAGTAAAAAGTAAAAAGAGGAATCAACATGTCAATACGCGATTTTGTTTTAAGTCTTAAAATGCGAAAGGCAGCAAAAAATTATCATGAAATGCTTTTAACGCTGCATGAACAAAGTACTGTATCTTTAAAATATATATGTACCATAGAATAGCTAATTTGTGGTTATGTTAATCGGCAGATTAGCTAAGTAATCTGAAGATTAACTATGGTGATTCATTAATGTGTGGAAAACTGTTTCATTTCTTCAATTACCTAGGTGATCTGCGAATTACCTAGATAATCTGCACATTACCCACTTCATACTCATTAAACTTAACACGTTAGCCACTACACTCTCTTTAAACTACGTATTACATACTGGGGACTCGGTAAAGTGAAAACAAGGTCTTTGGTGAACAACACACAGCAATGTTTCTTTACGCTGAAATTAAATGTTGTTTATATATGTTTTGATACCTAAAAATTCAGTTAATACTGTAACTAAGGATATTGATATTAGTCAGCCCATGCAATTCTGTTGAACTCTATAATTTCTATTATAATGCTACGATTGTGATATCGATATGTGCAGCTATACTTTGTAATATTGTAACTTTTAACATTTAATTTGCTTTTAGAAGATACTGACCAACGCAATTAAATATATTATTAATTAATTCAAAAGGAGTCTTTTATCAAATACCTTTATTGTTTCTGCCACTTTGTTTCTAAATGTTCAGTATAAATTATTTTGCAATGAGTCAACGTTATCAATCAAAATTCATAACATAAAGATAAAACGATATGAAAACCGATACTGTGAAGATAACTTAGTTAAAATGTACAAAAACCTTGATTTCGCTCTTTAAATAAGCAAATCAGGTAATCTGCACGTCAATTACTTTAGAACTTTAACAGTAACATATATATATATAATGTACTAGTGGTATTGAAGGTATGGAAGGATGGAGTTTTTCGAAAATTAAGAAGATTCAACAAAACGTGACCACCGAATTGGAGTGCATCATCACACAAAAGGTGTATTCTCGTGTAGTTTGACACACAGAGCCTTGTACTCACGTAGGCAAACATGAAAAATATCAGATTGCAATTACTTAAAAAGACAATTAAACCTGAATATAGGCACGTGTGAATATTTTTCACAAAATTTGTGTTTCTCTAAGTTTTTTGAACGAAGATTGTATATTACTGAATTTATTAATGAAGAAAAAATAGAGCTAAGATTATTTAATTACCTTATATTCCGGTGTATAACGCACATTTTTAACTCAAAAAGTAAGGTCGAAACTCACGAGTGCGCATTACACGTCGGTTATAAAAGAAATAGCCTTACAAATTAAGAAAAGGTGAGTATATAAAAAGGTCAGACTTCTAAATATATCTAAATACTGATATTTTCCCTTAATTTTTTTAAATATTTTCAATCTTATTATTCATACTTTCATTATTGGATAACATGAAAAGTTTGTCATATTAGTCTTCCATTACATTTTTAGGCACATCATAAAATTCTATTTCATTTTATTTTCACACTATCACTATTCTCCTAATCATACATAAATTATCTTCTTTCGTTTCATCTATCAATGGTCTTCAAACTTTGTCATCTCATGGAACCCTTAGAACTATAAAGAAATTTCGGGAAACTCATTCCATCTTTAGCAGAACATATTTTAGTAAAATATTTATAAAAGAGTTTCCTAATCGAAAACAATTAACAGCATCGTATTTCTTATTAAAATGTTTAATATAATGTTAATCTAATTTAACTATTAATATTATTAATCTGTGTGTGTTCTACATGTTAACTTACCCTTGCATTGCATTTAGGAAAGGAGATAACATTTCATAAAACATTAATGTGCTTTATAACACTTTTGTTGAGGTTAATTCCATGAAATGGTACCTGAACTCACGTATGCAACGAAAAAGTTGTCAGAAATCACTAAAGGTATCCGACTACGTTCGGAACTGTGATTTTGTAAAAGCATATAAATGGATAATATTTATGATATTTAGTGTCACTTAGATTAGAAAATGAATATAAAATTGTTTTAAGAATAGTATTAGAGTAAAAAATTATTTAAGTACGATATTATGACAAAAAATGAACATAAAATGACCAATTTAAAAAAAATATTCTCCTTTTGTGAAAAAGGCTACTATTATAATAATATTTTGACTGTATTTAGCTCAGATATCTGTACAGAGGCTCAACTAGAATTTTTGAAATATATAACTCAGGAGTGGGTTTATCTATGTTTTACGACAACAGAGAGGAGAAAATTTAAGAAAAAAAACTTCGATAATTATGTCAATTGGTTGTAACTCTGAAAATAATGTGAATTTTTCAAACATTCTAGTTGAGCCTCTGTAGAGAGGTCTGAGCTATATACAGGCAAAATATTATTATAATAGAACTATTTTTCACAAAAGGAGAACATTTGGAAAAAAAGATTATTCCAAGTTAATTTTTTGCCAAAATATTATATTTAAATATTTTTTTTTTTTATCAAAATGTTCTTAAAATAATTTTATACATGTATTCTAATCTAAGTGACACTAAATATCATGAAAGTTATCCATTTCTGACCTTTTTTTAAAATCACGGTTCCGAACGTAGTCGGATACCTTAAAACAGAGAATGTCTGCCACCGAATTTCTTTAAGTTCCTCATACTTTTGGGAGATAAGACCCACGTTGGAAAAAACGACATATGATATTCGTGGTCATACAAACTCCTTAGAGATTGTAAATCTTTTTTAGAGTTTCTCATTTGCAATTTGCTTTTCGAATTACTGTTTTGACTTATGGAAAACCCTAAGGTTCCGTAGAACACAGTTTTAATGCCATTGATCTAGATATTTTGTTAGATATACTACATTTTTTAATGACTTCTTCATTTCATCAGATTTAATAATATTCCATGTTTTTTATCCACTCACTAGATTTCAAAAATTATTTGTATAGCACATGTACACTTCAGGTTTCTTCGTAAGAAATGGTTAGTGCTATACAGGTGCAAATGTACCAAAATCATAAAAAGTGCAGTTATAAGGAATAGGTGCATACTATACGTTGGAGCGTTTAATACGCCAGAATGTACGGTAAAGTATTTGTTTTGTGGAATTTACTGGACTTTATAAATGACATTTGTAAGTAGTTCGCAATTCTACAAAAGAAAAAAAAAAATCTCATTCACCAGTTGTGTAGTGGGGTGGGGGTGGGGGGAAATGGCTTAGTAACTTACAATTCCACTTCTCTTTTTCCATTAAGTGTTTAATATTTTTTGAGAAAAAAAAATTAATGAGAAATGCGTGTTTAATTTGGCTTTGCATATTTACTTTATTATTCTTGCGACCACAATTTTTATATTCAGTAATATCTCAAATAAAATATCGAAAACATCAGTAGCATTGATATAACTTAATTATTCCACCTCGATGAATGTATGCTTTTTCATTGGAATTTAGTCCAAACATTTATGTACTTAGAAAAAAAACATGTACGGAGAAACGAAGAAATAAAAACAGCGTTTTTGCCAAGCTGCGCTTAATTTATTGTTCTTAAACAAAATCCGCTTAGTGTTTTGTGGCCACATAATTACATGAATCGATTATATGCTTATGTCTGGCATTACATTTTTATATGAACAAGGCAGTTTTGATAAATAGACTTAGTGGTATTTCTGTGCGCATTATTGATTATTATCCCATAATCTAACAGGACTGAAATCAATAATCATTTATTTTGAGTTTCTAAAGATTGGAAGCTTAGATGATTTAGAATATTTTCACAGTGAAACCTTTTTATAACAGTGAGTACACGTGAAAAAAATGTTTACGGCTTTTAAGCAAATACTTTCTTTAAATCTATCTGTTCCATTAATTTTTGATTTAGTTTGACTGCATTGCATTTCCCATCAATAAGTTATTAAATATTTATAGATATCAAAAACTAGTTTAATATTAATCAATTAAGGAAAAAATGTAATTTTTAGCATTTCATAAAATTATAAGAATATTTCACATACGTTTGACTTTTATAACCTCAATCTCATACAACTGTACTATTCATTCAACTTCTTAAAAGTTAATCTTAGGAATTTGAGGTAAAAGTTGTTTACAAATACTTTTTTTTTGTTTTGAGCTATTGCCAGTTATCATATGTTGTTTTCAAAGTGATTTAACACCATCAATATTACCACCATGTCATTGTCCACTAATCACATTATAAAAAAAACAACTGAAAGTTAAATTTGATGTTGATTCAAGACATGCTAGGGGGACACAAACAAATAATAATGTTAACTTTTTTTAACAGTCTCTATTTTTATAATTAAAATTTCTGATATTTCAGTATATTTGATTCATATATTGCAATCTAAGAATATTAAGATTATTTTATTATTTCATTTAACCTATGAGAGTAGTTACTAAAACTTGATTATGCAATTAATACAATTATAATAAAATTTGTATATATCGTACAAATGACTGTAGAATAAAAAGTAATACATATAGCTATGTAGTGTGGTTAATATATTTAAGAAATATTAATGTAGTTTGGCTTAATTTTTATACAATAAACTTAATCTAGTTAGTTCTTCACAGAAAACGCATTGGCAGATTGTTTGTTTGAGCTTAAGTTTGCAACCGATATTGTCACGGAGTTCGAAAGAAGTACACAGTTCAATTAAACAAACAATTAGATTTATTCTAACGCTTGGAGCTCGATACAACACTGGACTGAGAACATGCCCAACTGGCGATGAACTCTGCTTTTATACACTTCGGAATATTCGAGAAATAACCAGTATGCACTCTAAAGAATGATCTGGATTCATCTAGAACCTAGAGAAACAATACATTAAAAACGGAAACAAAATTCCAGTCTTTGGATAAATCTGCCGGGGCCGGGATTCGAACCCGAGACCTGAGGAAGTTCAGTCCAACGCTCTGCCAACTCGGCTATCGGGACTTGTAGCAAATTATGCGTGTGGCATTGCTCCCCTCGAAAAAGAAGACAGCGCCCCGCTGTCATTTTGTTCAAGGGTCTTTATTCTGGAACGAGTGATGGGTCCTTTGTATGATTCTTTGGGAGGAATATCCTCGGTTTCGATTTGCTCGGCGGGATCATGGTACGGTTTCATACGCAGTACATGGACAACTTCTCTTAGTTTTCTTTTTCGAGGGGAGCAATGCCACACGCATAATTTGCTACAAGTCCCGATAGCCGAGTTGGCAGAGCGTTGGACTGAACTTCCTCAGGTCTCGGGTTCGAATCCCGGCCCCGGCAGATTTATCCAAAGACTGGAATTTTGTTATTGCATATCGTGTTGAGTAATCCGTGCAGACTATTATCCATTTGTTTCCATGAGCAGACTTTGGAAATCTCCCAAGGAGATCAATTCCAATGCGATGGAAAGGAGCTATAGCTGGAGGGGATGGGAACTAAACGTCAGGTGGTCGTTGAGGAACGGACTTTCTCCTTTGGCACTCCCGACAATGCATGACATACCGAACGACATTTCGGTACATTCCCGGCCAGTAAAATCTCTTGCGTATCCTGTCATAAGTTTTCGCGAAACCAAGGTGTCCTGCGGTAGGGGCGTCATGAAAGTGCCTTAGTATGTCTGCTCGTAGATGTTTAGGAATGACTGGCAACCACAACTTTCCATCTGGATCAAAATTCTTCCTGCAAAGGATACCGTCGATAAATCTGAATTCTTCGTTTTTGGATGAGTTGCTCAAAAGTTTTAATTTCGCAAGGTCTTGATCCTTTTTCTGTTCCATCGCAAGGTTCATACTCGTCGTGACTGCTAAAAATTTGTCTGATGTTTCCGTTTCCTCTTCCACTGGATTTCTCGAAAGAGCGTCGGCGTCACTATGCTTCTTACCGGTTTTATATTTTACGTCAAAATCATGCTCTTGAAGTCGGAGGGCCCATCTGGCAAGCCTTCCTGAAGGATCCTTTAAATTCATGAGCCAGCACAAGGAATGATGGTCAGTTACAACAGTAAAGTGTTTTCCGAATATGTACGGCCGAAATTTGTTGGTAGCCCATACGATGGCAAGACATTCCCTTTCTGTGGTGGAATAATTCTTTTCGGCTTTTGTCAGAGTTCTAGAAGCGTATGCTATAACTTTCTCGACATTATTCTGAATTTGTACTAGGACAGCTCCGATACCGTACCCGCTTGCATCAGTATGGATTTCTGTAGAAGCTCTTTCGTCGTACATCCCCAATACTGGATCCGAAGTAAGTGCTTTCTTAAGACTGTGAAATGCTTCCACCTCTTCAGGACCCCAATGAAACTCCACGCCACTTTTCAGCAACGACTGCAAGGTTCGGCGAGATAACAGAAACCTTTAATAAATCTTCTAAAGTATGAACAAAGGCCAAAGAAAACTTCGTATGTCATGTATATTCTTTGGAGTGGGAAAATTTCTTACGGCTTTTATTTTGTCGGGATCGGGACGAACGCCATTACTAGATACAAGATGGCCCAGAATCTTTACTTCTTGGGCAGCAAAAAGACACTTCTTTGAATTTAATTTAAGACCAGCTTCCTGAAGACATTTTAGAACAAGTCTTAATCGTATAAGATGGTCTTCAAAAGTTTCTGAGAACACTATTATGTCATCTAGGTAACAAAGACACATAGTCCATTTAAAATGGCGTAGCAAATTGTCCATCATTCTCTCGAAGGTCGCAGGTGCATTACAGAGACCAAACGGCATGACTTTAAACTCGTATAAGCCTTCGGGGTAATAAATGCCGTCTTTTCACGATCCGCTTCGTCTATTTCTATTTGCCAATAACCAGATCGGAGATCCATGGAAGAAAAGAACATGACACCTTTCAGACAGTCGAGCGTATCGTCAATACGAGGTAGAGGATAAACGTCTTTTTCGTGACGCTATTCAGCTTGCGATAATCGACGCAAAAACGCCAACTACCGTCTTTTTTCTTACGAGCACAATGGGTGATGACCAAGGACTTTCAGAGGGTTGGACGATACCTTCATCAAGCATTTTCTGAACCTCTTCATGAATGATGCGTCTTTCAGTCGGCGAGACTCTGTAGGCTCGTTGGTTGATTGGAGCATGATCACCAGTAAAAATCCTGTGTTTCACATTCGTCTTCGCGGCTGTCGACTTGTCGGTCTTCGTGAAAAGCCCAGAAAAATTTCCGGAGTAGTTCGGATAGCTTGTTTCTCTGTTCGTCACTTAACTCGGGTGACATCATTAACGAACAATTCATCTGTGACTCCGAAGTTTCTTGCTGGTCATCCAAGCAACCCGATGTGTCGGAAATAACACATAGATGCCCTTCATTTAGTGGTTCAGCTTGGCCTATGCACATTCCTCTAGGGATGATTTGGTTTCGGAACTGCAGGTTGGTAACCCAGACATCACTTTTCCGTTACGATATGTGGATACCATGGACGGTGTAGCAATATTTTTCTCGAAGAGCAAATGTTTGCTGCCGTCTAGAACTACATTTATGTCTCCTCGGGTTTGATATCCTGATACTGTTATTCTAGTTAAAGAATGCGGCTTAAGTGTATAGTCCCTGGTGGCATACAAATTCCAGGCGTCAGGCGCTGTGGAGTCGCGACAGATGTCTTCTAGAACAAGTTCATTTTGTCCACAGTCTATAACGGCTTGAGACGCCTCTAAAAAGTCCCATCCTAGGATGACGTCATGGCTACAATGTGATAAAACAATAAATTCAAAGGCAGTTCTCGATTGTTTATACGGACACGTAAAACACATTTCCCTATCGGCCGAACAAAATTTCCATCCGCAACTTTCAGCATAACGCTCTTGGCATCAGCAAACAGAACTTTCTTTAAAAATCGGCGATACTTATCGGATATGACAGAAAACGATGCCCCAGAATCTACTAGAGCACGTATCGGCTTCTTATCTATTATTACGTCTAGTTGGTTACCAGTCATCTTGGCGGTCGACGGAGGATTTCCAGTACACGCGGCCTCACCTCCTTGGAAGGTCGCTCTCCTTAGTTTTCCTCGCTCCTACGGCCTGGCGACTGACTGGATCGGCGATATGGCGACGGGGATCTGTAACGACGTATTGGGGATCGGCCTCTCGTGGGACTTGGCGTAAAACGGCGAGAAGAGTTTGGTCGGCGTATTTCTTCTTCAGTGCCAACGTCGTCGAAGTTCCGTCGGCGGTTTCGAGAGTTGTCAAAGACAGCCTTTCTCTCTCGGCAGTAGCGCATTACATGTCCAGGACGTCCGCAGTGGAAACAAACAGGTCTGTTGTCAGCCGTTCTCCACACATCTGTTTTTCTTGGTTCAGGTGGGAATTTCTGAACAGGAGCTCTGTATTTCCTGGTTACAGAGGCGTATGTTGGTCGTGGTCTAGTTTCTGTAGGTTTTGTTGACACTGGGGCCAAAACCCTTTCAACTTCGTCTTGAACGATCTCTTCTAAGGATTGGGGATCGGAGTCCAAAGATTCTTGCGTCTGGTTAACTAGTCGATGGACTTCTTCTCGTACGATTGTGCGAATAAGAGAGACCAAATCAGTCTCATCCGTCAGGGATGCAACCGGTACGACGTTTGGAAGCCTTTCAAATCTCGGTCGACCAACTCTCTTCTGCTTCATATCTTCGATATAGTTGCACCATTTGATAAAACTTGCTGTGTCGTTGATTTCTCTCGTCAACAGGGCCTGATAAATATCCTCAGCAACACCTTTCATTAGGTGTGACACTTTTTCGTCTTCTTTCATCAGAGGATTTTACCTCTTGGCAAAGTCCTAATACACTTTGTATGTAGGACTGTGTACTCTCGCCTGAACGCTGGGCTCGGCATTTTAGTTGTTCTTCTGCCCTTCTGGTATATTTTGACGGTCACCGAAAAGTCCACTTAGTCCATTTTTAAACGCTTCCCAGGAATCTAAGGCGTCTTCGTTGTTGACATACCACTGTCTCGCAGTTCCGTCAAGAAAGAAATAAACGTTAGCCAGGCACATCATGTCATCCCACTTGTTAAAGTTGGCTACTCGATCGTACTCTTTAAGCCATTTGAGAGGGTCTTCCCAGGCGCTCCTCGGAAGGTCGAGGGGCTCCTCCATTGCTGTAACGAAGGTGTTACTACAGCGGGCTTGGCTTCTTGCTCGGTCGGCATTTTTGTCCTCTTCCTACTATTTTCTTTTAACAGTCCGAATTTGGGGGATAATCCTCTTAACCGGAGGCTCCTGCGAAGGTTGTCACTATTATCCACGTTTGACGTAATTGTACCCGGCGCCTCCACCAAACTTGTCACGGAGTTCGAAAGAAGTACACAGTTCAATTAAACAAACAATTAGATTTATTCTAACGCTTGGAGCTCGATACAACACTGGACTGAGAACATGCCCAACTGGCGATGAACTCTGCTTTTATACACTTCGGAATATTCGAGAAATAACCAGTATGCACTCTAAAGAATGATCTGGATTCATCTAGAACCTAGAGAAACAATACATTAAAAACGGAAACAAAATTCCAGTCTTTGGATAAATCTGCCGGGGCCGGGATTCAAACCCGAGACCTGGAGGAAGTTCAGTCCAACGCTCTGCCAACTCGGCTATCGGGACTTGTAGCAAATTATGCGTGTGGCAATATTAGTAGAAGCTCAACAATTACAAGCAAAACGCTTATTACAGGAGTATTTCATATTGCTTGTTATTATGTAACTTTTTTGTTCTTTTCCGTATTTTTGTTATCGTTTTGTCTTGTGGAATAAGAACCTGTACCATTAAAATTTACAATAGAATGATCACGAGTACTTAGGAAATGCAAGCGGATTGCTCATGCATTCAAATTATTGTATCTTCTACTATTCCTCAGTGCAAATTTTGATCGTTGGGAAGAGGGGTTCGTGGATTGCGTGACATATGTATGATGTCTTTCACGTTTTGGCAAGCAAACACGAGGAAACGGGTATTCTTGCATATGTATTTACAAACCCCCAACTGAAGCTTACATGAAGTTAAAATGGAAAGCAAGCTGGTTTCTGGGATTATCCAATTAATTCTGAAATGCCGCAACATTCACGTTTGTATAACATATATTACAGTCGGATAGATAAATCGAAAACTCAAAAAGCTTTTATAGTTTTTTGTCAGGTGCTTAGCATGTGAAGTATTGTGATTTCCTGCTCCATTTAGGTTTTTAAAAAATAATATTTATTTACAATTAAATGAATATATGTAGAGATATATCACTATCCTTCCCTAAACATGTCATGTGAAATCAAAAGGTCATGTTAACAAACTAAACACAAAAATATATTAAATGTGTGTGTGAATGTGGATTTTTAAAATTATATACATTCTAAAAAGTATTATTTAAGCTAACAGCTACTTTGAATAACTGTACTCAAAAATATAGAATTAATTTGAAATTCATTTTTAGAGTGCATGGAGAGTTGAAAAATAATCTTGGAAAATGCCTTAATTATAAAACTTACATCCAGTTTTATTTACTTATTTTTCTGTCTGTATGTTACCGCTAATTCACGAAAATCGTTAATTTGCATTATATCGAACTATTTTGCAAACGAACTGATTTGCTCTATTAACATGTGAGAAGTCTAGAATTTTCCACATTTTACCAAGGTAGTATGCACATTAACGGCTTCCATATCGTTAAGGTTCTTATACAGTGTCACCTGTTGCTTTTATTTCTTATAATTTGCGTACGCTGCAAGTGCATAGAATAGCTGATTTCATTTTGATATTTATTTCTACCTGTTAGCTCGTGAGTTTATATGGTGATTTTTTAGAGCAGTTAAATTGATCTTCTATTATGCAAGAAAAAATCAAATTAGGGAATAATTATTTTTAAATAAAAAGCTTCACAAAACGCTTCAGCTAAGAGATTTAAAATATAATACTATTTGAATGATTAAACAAAATTATACTTCCATAACTTAATATGTAAAGCGAATAAAAGTTTTCAAGAAAGAATAATATAATTTTATCAAATATTACATAAAATGCTTCAAATACACTAAACTAAAACACGAAAAAGCCTTGAAAAACTCACTGAGCCGTTCTGAGATATGCGAAAGAGTGTGAAAAACGTTTTCATGCTGCATATTGTATTCTATTCATTTATCAATTGGCTAAGAGGGAAACAGACAGAACTATCAAACAATTAAATACACTTTCTTAATATACAAAAATATTACCCAAGCCCTCCCCCCAAATGTGCTTAGATTTATGCGAATATTGTTTCATACGAATAAAAAAGAATAATTGAGTCAAATAATAAAATAGTCAACTTGACTATTTTATCGCATTTCAACAGAATATGCCAGGTAGACCTCATTGAGTACCATTATCAACAAGATGACAAGTTTAAGTTTCTTCTCTTATATCAAGACCACTTAACTTAATTTTTAGTATTGAAGCCACTCGCAACAAACGGTAGGATGAAGTAGCCTAAAACTTGCTTAATATTGTTCTCCTTTTTGGTGCTTCCAGTATGTTGTGTTCTAAAAGTGGACGTACATTAAGCAATAAAATCTTAGAACGTATAACATAGTTATAGCTAGAAAATAAAATGGTGAGTAGCAAACCTAAACATAGTCAAAGTTAATAAAGGGTGGGAACGAGGGAATCAAAACATTGAAAAATTTAACAACTTAAAGCTGGCTGGAAACTAAACTAAACCCACTTTAACGAGTGCCTAGTAGGTAGAGTGCAGACTATCTAGATAATTTGAGAAAGCACAAACAATTTTCGCCACTCTAACTTATTTCACCCTAGTTAATCTGCACATTATCATATAATCTTAAGAATTACAGAGTTGTGCACTTAACAGCAGTATATACATGTATTACCTGTATTTTTCGGTGTCATGGGCTTTCCCAAATAAGATAAGCCTCATAAAATGTAACAATTAAAATATTCTTCTAAATGTAAGCTCTAAACTATGAGGTAGTAATAAACTTCAATTAGAAAATTATTATGTTCGTTATTGTTTTCTATTTTTTTTAAAAACAAATCATGATATTATCAATTATACGATAAAACTTATACTATTACTTTTACATTAAATATTACTTTTAATCATAATATTACTACATTACTTCTAGAAGTCTTGAACACATGTAAAAATATGATTATGATATATGCTGTGAGAGAAAAATATCCTTATAAATTTCAGAATGACAGTGTACTTCTAAAAATATTTTACTTTTTATAGAAGCTTATGTTTTGTTTTTCTTATAATACAACCTAAATCTCATATCGAATCCAAGGTATGTGTGGGGACATAGGAATGTAGAAGACGACATGAGATATTCTTAAGAAAGAAACAAAATCAGAATAAAAGAAACTCCAGTGTTAGTTGAAATAAAGTAAATGGTATTACTTCACCTTTTAAAACCATATGCTTGTCATTGTTCGTTAATTTAAAAAGTAAATTTGTTATAAAATTATGTGGAATTGATTTTGAAATAATATCAGCGTATCTTGAAAATTAGATTCTGAAAATGCTTTTATTTAATTTGTGTTTTGGAGTCTTTTTCAAGAAAGTAATTGTTTTGATTCAGATGTCTTCTTTCTAAGTGTTTATTAAAAAGGTTCGTTTTATTACTATTATTTTTTTTTTATTATTAGAATAGGATGCTGGTAAAAAAATGGTACGGCTTAAGTTAATTACTTCATGATTTTTTTGATGAATTTATTTTAAATATTGAGATTTCCTAATTTCAACGATATTACACGTAATTAGAGTGAAAAATCATTTTTAACCATAAATGAGATATATAATTCACTTTCTTACACAAAAGTAAAGTATTTAACTCATTAAAATAAGTACATTGTTGAAGAATATGTTTAATTTACATTGTATCTAAATGAAATCAATCATAATCTGGCATGGATTATTCGCATTTGATCATTTTGAATTCAAACAAATAAAAAGTTGACCTAAAATTTTTCATGGAATAAAATGTGTATATATAGTAATTTCTTAAAGTCTTTATGATAACTAATAAAACATAACATCAAAATAAATAAGCTAATTGTATTATGAGACACCAGCTGCATTTATAATATGTTGGGAAAATTTTATTCAAACCCTTCTATACCTTAAATTCTAGAAAGCTTTTCCAGTTGGCAACCGGCCAGTTGGTTCTCAGCATGATATCTTTCCTGACTTGGTCATTAAGCGATTGTATTTTGAACGGAAAAATATGCGGCATTTCAACGCAAAATCTATGACGTTACATTTTCTAGAATTGTTCCGAGAAGTATAAAGGGTGTATCCATTGCTAGAATAACTTTTCAGAGACAATAAAAATGTCTCAAAATGTGTGTGTGTTTACGAGGAAATATTTTTCTAAGGTATATAAATGTATTTAATTATGTACATCTTTTTATATGAAAAATAAAAATGAATTCTGGGAAAAATAAAGATATTATTTAAATGAATTCAATGTGCGTCATCCTGTTCGATTTTTATATGTATTCTTTACGATGTTTCTAACAAAATTATTTTGATGTGATACTAAATGAAGACACAAATTAAAACTATAAAAAGTTACAAAGATCAAATTCTGCTTACAGTTAATATCCTTAAGTGGGATTTGGAGCAACAAAGACTATTATCACAAATATTTGCTTTCACTTACCAAACTAAATATTTCATTGAAAATATACTTCCTCAATTTAACAAGACATGCTTTTTTTTAAAAAAAAATATCGATAAATTGTAACATATTTTAGATACTTAAAACTTGTAAAAGGATAAATATATTCTACGGATTTTATTACACATTAAATTGAATTATGTATAAATATATACACTCAGGAACCTTGAAAATAGCGACCCAAGAAGGAAGCTAAGTACAATCGCGAAACTTTGCAAATAAGTACAGCGTACTGTGATATGCAAAGGATCCAAGTTTTGTGCCAATACGCATGCTCATACGAGGTGGTGCCACAATCAGGAAGAGGGTGCTATATAAGCCAGCGCAAATTCGAAAATTCATAAACGTGACGATTACCCGCCAATTGTAGGAAGACTTTGGTAAGCGAAACATGCCAGGTAAACGTGCTAGAAGACATTTCTCACAGTTAAGCGAGTTTGAGAGAGGCTTGATCATCGGGATGAAAACTGCAGGCTGGTCTACGCACCGTGTTGCTGGCCAGGTGGATCGTTCGGAGTGTGCCGTTAGAAATTGTTGGGAGCAGTGGACACGAGAAGGTACCCACGCGCGGAAAACCGGGTCTGGAGCGACCAGGAAGACCACGAAGAGAGAGGATCGAAGGATCGTGCGGCAAGCACTTGTGGACGCCACACTGACTCGTTCAACGATACGAGCAGACGTAGGCGTAGCAATTGTTCCACAAACAATTTTCAGACACCTTGCAGAAACAAATCTTAAATCCAAGTGCCCTTTCCGTGCACTCTCTTTAACACCGGAACATCGGCAACTGCGTCTACAGTGGTGCCAAGCCAGATCAATGTGGAATGTCACATATTGGCAAAAGTTTGTGTTTAGTGATGAATCCCGGTTTGTTTTGGTGACAGATGCTAACCGTGTACGGGTGTGGAGGTGCCCTGGTGAGCGGTACAATTCTCCCCACACTGTTTTACGTCACACTGCCCGCACAGCTGGTGTAATGGTGTGGGGGGTCATAGCCTATGATTGCCGGTCCGCTTTAATTGTGATGCGTGGAACCTTAACGGACCAACGTTACGTTGATGATATTCTTCGACTCCATGTAAGACCTTTCCTAAATCGTCTCCCAGGGGCAATTTTCCAGCAAGATAATGCTTTTCCTCATACAGCTAGAGTTCCTCAAGACTTCCTACTTCATTTTCCGACTTTTCCATAGCCGGCTCGCTCCCCCGATTTGTTCCCTGTAGAGCACATGTGGGATCAGCTAAACGGCAGATGCCATTGTGTCACTCTGTACATGATTTAGAGTTGGCTGTTCAAGATTTGTGGGCCCATCTGCCTCAAGACAACATAAGGTGTCTAATCAATTCAATGCCGGACCGTGTGGCGGCATGTATTGCAGCTGGAGGTGATTCAATGCGTTATTGAAGTTGCCCAGTATTTGTGTCGTTGCACACCCTGTATTGGTTATATGTCTTGTTTTGTTTTTGAGATCAAGTGAATCTCTTATATGTGTCCTTATGTGTATTAAATTTAATTTCAATCCGATGCTTTCTTCTTGGGTCGCTATTTTCAATGTTCCTGAGTGTATATATATATATATATATATATATATATATATATATATATATATATATATATATATATATATATCGATCACAGTTTTGAGCACTGTTTTAATTAATTCTGCTAAATTGCTTTACATAAACGTACATCATCTTAAACAGCTAAGAAACGAAAGTATGTTATGGTATTACCATTCCTATTTAAGCAGGAAGTATTGAATACACACAATTAAATTCATAAAACAAATAAAAATTCTTTCAAAATTCAGATGTTTTAACAGTTACTTAAGGCCAGTGATTTTTAACAACTGTGCCGCGGTGCTTTAATGTGCCTCAAAATTCTTGAAGTGTGTGCTACATTTTTTTTTAAAAAAATTATTAATTATATTTTGAAAAAAAAAGTAAAATCCGGAACCGAATAATTCGACTATTTTTTTAGAAATATGCTAAGGGTATACTTAACTTATCCTTTCCTGGATAGATAAGTATAATAAAAATTAATTGGGTTCGTAATTCATTTGTGTACGGATATATCTATGTATGAACTAATCTTGAATGTAGTGGAAAAACTAATTTTGCTTTGTAATAATGCAGATTTAATTTCAAAACATTCGAAACAATCAATTAATTCATTTTGGATTTTAATTAGAAGCGATTATCTTATAATAGCCAAAAAAGCTTTAAAAATGTTTTTACAATTATCTGCATCTAATTTGCGTGAAGTTGGATTTTCGGCATTAACAAATATAAAAATTATAAAAAAAAAAATATTGAGCCTTTTTAAATGTAGATTTTTAAAGGAGGGTAGCATTAACAATTTTACAACCAAAAATGAACGAAATTATCAAAACTCTTCAAGCTCAAATTTCACATTTAATGTATTATAAAAATTAAATTCTAATTAATTTTTCAATAAACACTTTGTTGCCTTTGTCGTAAATCTTTATAGCATTGATAATTATTATAATAAAATATTTTACATAATAAATTAACGATAAATAAAATTCTTTTAAACCTATTTCATTGTTAGTGTGCTGCCAAATTTTGGAATTGTTAAAAGTGTACCACTACAAAAAAATTTTGAAAAATTCTGATTTAGATTCATAGGAATATCACAATAACTATTGTAGGAACTCTCTTATTAGAATTTTTTATTAATGATAGATAGTACATGTAGGTGTAAAAGTATTTTACCTCATTTTTCATATTTACTTTGGGTGAATAAGCATTTTTTGTTAGGATTCTCCTTATGATGTGTACCTACCAATCTAAGCATTTACATGAAAAAACCATTGAAGTGAAAGACTAAAACTATATATTCTATAAAAAATGCAATATTTTAATATTTTTCATATAGTTAAAAAATGGAATCCCAAGCAATGAAATTAGTTTTTACCGTCACATGAACATTCAATTTAAAATAAAAGTTAAATAATAAATAAATGTATTTTTTTTTTATTTTCAACACTTTAAGTGATTTATCATATTTAATCGTCTTACTCGTTGATTTTCTTCTTCAAAAAAGTTTTTAGCATTTTCTTTAGATTTTTAGAATAGATAGAATGTCTGAACAAGTGACTATCACTGTAATGGTACTTTATTTCTATGAATTACCCGCATATTTTACCTGCTACAGTACTGCTGTATTAAATATATTGACATAAATAAGTCTCATGTAAGTTCAACTGTATGTGATTGGAATATATTTTGTTATGAATGATTTAGATATGTGTATAGATAAATGCAAGAGACTCTTTTTATGCTGTCTCACACAGTTTGAATATCAAGATATATATATATGTGTTCAACAGTCAACATTGCACAGTCCTATAGTAACGAATAGTAGTCTGCATTGTGCATTTTCAGCAATAACGAATTACTGAGTTAACTTGGACTTAAATTGGCTAGGAATGATATAAATGGCTAGACCACTAAATGCGAAAGCTCGAATTCTGTAGTTAAGAATTCTTCTCAAGGAGGAATGACCGAAAGGTTGTTGTTCCCCTTATGATGAATAATAATGAAAATATGCTGAATTTTATTTCTTTTATTACTAAAAAACATCTGTTTACAAAGTTACAGTTAACCCCTTAGAAGGTCAATTATTTTGCCCAATGTGATTCAGAAAAAGGAAATTTTTGTATTGCCTTAGCTACGCATAATACTCAAAACAATGAGGAAATGGAAAAGTTTTTTCATTTTCAATTTTAACGTTTTCACACTAATTTTTATTTTATAATTGTGGAATATAAAAAACCCAATTTGTTTTTGCTTTTCATAAGTACACACTGCGTGCTATGAAGTATGTTTCGTGTATATTAAAAGAGTTTCTTTCATACTTACAAAACAAAATCATGTTCTTACTTCTTTTTCCAGCGGTTGGGGATTTTGTGTATGCCATATGTATACACACACAGACAATTTGAAGTTAGGTGTAATACAAAGTCATGCACGCAATAAGAACCGAAATATATATCGACTCTTTTGGATTATTTTTTTTCTATTTTCAATACATCTAAAGAAACAAACTGCACATTGTTTTGTCAATCCCTGTTCATTATCGAACATTTTCAAGAATCTGAACTCTAGACTTCAAGGAAAATTTCTCGCCTTCACCACAAAGAAAATCCCAGATAAGAAGCATTTTAGTACAATGGGCAAACCGCATCCCTTAAAAACACTAACAATAATAATCTCACCTTAAGAATTAAAAATACGTAAACACCGAAGTTAGAAATAAGAACATTCCAGTGCCCATACAGGGTACGGGCAAATCGGTCAAGGGGTTAATACAACCAACTATTAAATTATTTCTACTATGAAATGATATTTATACATTTGTTTGCTCTCTAAAAGTATATGCAATTTCAGAAATTTGCAATAAAATATTATTTTGAATTTTATTTGTTAATAAAGGAAATGGTTTCTGCAAAAGAAGGAATCTTTTTACCATAAGGGTTTGATATTTTTCATTACTCAACAACCATCCAATTTCCATCCACGAAGTATTGGATCGCATTTCGAGTAAGATAATGTATGATTAATCTTTGTCGGGATCTTTTCTTGGTACTTCTCAGCTCTTCAAATAACATTTATATTTATATAAGAAGAGTTCTTACCACATTTTTCTTTTAGATAACTTGGGTATTTTCTACATTTATTGGGTTCTATGATATTATGAAGTACTATAGCAGTAATATTTTTCTTTCTATGTGGGTGTGTATACCTAAAAGTACTATTTTCAGTAAAATCAATGTTTATTGATAAAAAAACAGCTGATCTCTAGATATCTAATGCTATTAGGACGATGATTTTACAAAGCATACTTAAATTTTGTTTAGCCGAAAGAATGCGTAGATACAACTTACTTTCAGTAGACATTAAATTGTAATTTGGGGTAATGGAGAAAAATATCAAAATCTTATAACTATTGAAGTCTTATATCTTAAAATATCTATACAAAGGCTGAAAATTGGGATATTTAGGAACTAACCATTGTGTGCGATATTTAAATTTTTATCGTTTTTGATTGCTATGATTTCACAAATTTTATCATTCACATATATAAATTTCCAGAAGTGATGACTCCTATTAAATGCTGTAAGACTGCCAAAATAAATAAATATTTGTATTTATTAGGAGTTTTTTTAAGGATGGAATCTCTAAAATGGAAATTTATTCACTGAAATTGAAAAAAAACATTATGTTTTTTTAGAATATATAAATATAAGCTTAAAATATATATTTAAATTTTTAGAGATATTATAGCATAGTAATTATACCAAGATGAAAACGGATTTTTTTTTCCATTAAAAGAGAAAAAATAGTGGTATAAAACACTATTACCACTGGATCACTTCATTTCTTCAAATATTGCCTAGATATCCATTTAAGAACATAAATTTAAAGTAAATTTAAAGCATTATATATATAATAAATGCAACTACTTCAGGATAAGCAACTACTTACTTCCTGAAATGTTATACCATATTTTATTAAAATCCTTTTAACCGGTAGAAATGCTTGCATCATTATTAGAGATGCCAAAAAGCCAGTAACACTTCATTCTGAATAGAAAAATAATTAAAGATGTTTTATTTAATGACTAATCTATCCCAAAGCATTTATTAGAAAGATGTCAATACATATTAGGTTTAAAAAATAAGTAAAAGAAAAAAGAAATCATTACTTCAAATTAGAATACAAGTCGAAAACCTTTGTGTTTTAATTTTGATTTTAATGAGAAATGCTTGTTTTTAGAGTTATCTTACAGAACCAGTGGATCAATGCAAATTTAGAAATTATTAAAGCTTTAAATGACATTTGAATGAGTGTTATTCTTAAAAAATATACGTAAAAAATTAGGAAAAAATACTTAAAATTTAAAATTGAATATTTCTATATGTTATAAATGACTTAAACATTCTTATTTCTGTAACTAATTATGTAATAATAAATGCAAGTAAGTTATATATGATATATTTCTACAGTCTTTAGCTTTGTGACGGCTCTATCTACGTCCTTCATAATAGCATGTCCTCTTGGGATATCTTTGTTCTTTTGATAATATTTTATTCGCAACGAACCCTCTGAAGAAGAAAAATGATTATTTAAATTAGGTTTGATATATATGGTATACGCGTTCATGCTTTAGTGAGTGAAAGTGGGGGAGATATAGGATAGATTATATTAGTGATCAGGTATTAATCTAATTTATAGTAAAATTCAGATATTTGATAATTGTAATAATTAAAGAGACAACTGGTCACGAAAATTTAAATAGAGCTTAGATAGCTAGGAAACTAAATTCGATCGTGAAGTAAGTGCATTGCTATTGAAAATCTTCTCATACTTCACATATCTCGTTATTTATCTACATAATGCTTCGATTGAGCACGTCTCTTATTTAAGATTACTTGAGCTTGTGTTGTTGATTGTGTGGCAAATAAATAGAGTATTCTTGGATATGACAAGTATTCCATATCTTCCTCCCACATCTCTAGGTGTGAATGAGAAAATCTCACTGTTTGTTTGCGTCATTTTATATACTTGAATTTTATGTTCTCCATAATACTTTGAAGCATTATGAGGGCTATACTGCCCGTTTAAAAATAATCTTGGTTGAAACAATGCTACCTTATTACATTTATAAGTTCAATAAAAGCAGCGATATATAATTATATTGCCCGCAAATTCATATTTCTTTAATAAGAAATTGACTGAAATCGTGTTCAGCACAAATCACACAAGAAGACTCTAGTTAATTTTTAATACCGCATTAAAAACTGTCGAGCCAATTTTTTCATTACATTTCTCTCTTTCAAGCATTTTTAATTTTTTCATTTACTTATTTATTTTAAGCAAATCAAAAGGAAAAAAATACATTCTCACAAAACATTCCCTTTATAAACTATCATTCCCAGTTTAAATTCCCATGCTTAAGTTTTGTTTAAAGTTATATGTGTTACACTCAGGTGAATAGAAAGAAGAAGAAACCTCTTTCATGGAATTTATTTTCAGCCAAATGGTATTCAACGTTGATCTATAAGTAAAGTTAGGCGAGTCGAGGCTTTCACCAAACTTTTTTTTTTCTTTGAACCACTTACCATTGCCTATTGGGCTGCAAGGAAATACAATACAACGATGGGAATCGATTGGTGCAAAACAGAGTTACACAATTCTTGGTTCCTAAAAGAATGTTTTACTGGGCTATCCTCGATTGCTCCTTTCAACTTTCTAGACGTGCTTTAACTGAATTGCTGCTGCGTGATGACACGTGGTTAAGAAACGACTTAGAATGTTATCCAAATAGAACGCATGATGGGGTTTTCATTCTATACTAGTATACAAAAACAGGATGAAGAACTATTCTTAGAATATTCATCACAAATGGACCCGACTGATGAAACAAAATTTTGCACAAGGTTTGAATTTAAATATATCTTAAACAATGTATTCATTTCCTCCGAAATTGTGTTACTATCAGATGAATTTTTAATGAAGACTGGGTTTAGTGTTTAAACTGAAGAAATTGTGTGCGTATACATGATTCATTTCACTTTTCATAGATATTCTACATACGGTTTCAGTCAAATTTCTTGGAAATATAGCTATCATAAGCTATAAAATATAATTTGATTTAAATTAGAACTCAGAGAAACAATAACTTTCTAAGCACTGAATGTTTATTCTGGAATATTTTATTTTAAACTCGTATTTTATCTTATTTTTACGTTAATATGTGTATAATATAATAAAATAAATAAATAAACATAGTGAATACCCTAAAAAACAAATAATGTAAAATTAATCAATTTGATAACCGAGAATAGCAAACCAAAGAACAAGTGAAAATATAAAAAGTAAATTGACCAAAAGGGAGAATTATTGTGTTTTCCAGAGCTGTTACTGATTTAGGTCAGTGAAGTAGGAGTACGCTTACTTTACAGGATCCAAACTTCCATTATAGTAGAAAATTTCTGCATAATAAGGCAATAAATATTATTAGCAAATCAGAATTGAAAATTGAAGTTAAGCCTAATAATAGCGGAGTTAACTTACAATACTATAACTAACAAACAACTAATCTTACAGGAATGGCTGTTGTAAAATTGTGCTAAGCTACTAATAACACACACACACACACATATATATATATATATATATATATATATATATATATATATATATATATATATATATATATATATATATAAATATATATATATATATATATATATATATATATATATATATATATATATATATATATATATATATATATATATATATATATATTAATAAAGGAGAAAACCGGAACTATTCAACCTACAAATTTGAAATTTGGTATGAAGGTTCCCTTTATGGAGTAGACATCAGCTAAGAACGGATTTTGCAAAGATCGAACCCCAAGGGGCTTTATGGGGTTTAACGAGCGTTAGTGATTATTAGTTCAATTATTAAACTACTAGATGCACAGTCTTGAAACTTGGTGCACAGATTTCTTTCATAAAGTAGAGATTCTTTACATAATGATTTTTACGAAAATCGAACTCCAAGGGGCGTTGAGGGTGCTTAAGTGGCGTTATGCATAATTATTTCCATTTCTAAACTATTAGAAGTACAGTCTTAAAATTTGGAAAGCGGATTCAATTTATAGAGTAGAGATCCGCTACAGAATGAGTTTTGACAAAATTGACTCCCAAGTGGCGTTGTAAAGAATTAAGGGGCGTTAAAGGCAATTAACTCCTTTTTTAAACTATTAGACGTAAAATTTTAAAATTGAGTAAGGAGATTCCATTCATTGAGTAGAGATCCGCTAAACGATGGGTTTGGTGAAAATCGCATGCTAAGTGGCGTTGCGGGGGATTAAGGGGCGTTATAGATAATTACTTCCATTTTTAAACTATTAGACGTACAGATTTGAAATTTAATAAGCGGATTTCTTTCATAGAGTACAGATCCAATACAAAACGGGTTTTGTGAAAATCGACCCCCAAGTAGCGTTGTGGATAATTAAGGGGCATTATATAGGCAATTAACTCCTTTTTTAAACTATTAAACGTAAATATTTGAAATTGAGTAAGCAGATTCCATTCATTGAGTAGAGATCCGCTATAAGATGGGTTTTTATGAAAATCGTTTCCTAAGTGGCGTTGTGGTGCTTAAGTGGCGTTATAGATAATTATTTCTATTTTTAAACTATTAGACGTACAGTCTTTAAAACTAGGTAAGCGGATTCCTTTCATGGCGTAGAGATCTGCTAGAAAATAGTTTGGGGGAAAATTGATCCCCAAGGGTCACGGGGGGATTGAGGGGCGTACTAGATAAATATTTCCGCTTTTCAACTAATAGACCCACCTGCTTGAAAATTAGAAGGTATGTTCCGTTCATGGAATAGAGTTTCTTTTACAAAGAGTTTTGCGAAAACGGACCCCTAAAGGAGTGGGGTTGCGAGATATTAAGGCGTGTTATAGAAAATTCCCTGTTTTTGAATTTAATTCATTTACTTGAAATTTGTTGAACACTTTTCTTTAGTTGAATAGAGTTCCACTAAGAATGGATTTTACGGAAATCAACTCCAGGGGGAAGCGGGGGGAGTTATTGGGGCGTATTGATAGACAAAATTCCCGTTTTCGAACTGCTAAGACAATAATAAAAAAATTGATTTGCATTCTTTTGTTGAATTGAAAATCGACTAAGAATGCTGTCAACGAGGTATTGATGATAAAAATTCCGTATTTGCTCTGTTAGATTTAGATTTGAAATTTATCACGCATTTTTATTTTATGGAGTAGAGATACGCTGAAAGTTGTTTTGGTGGAAATCCACTTGACTATTGGTTAACGAGTGCAAAAAATCTATCTACTTCAATTTTAGATATAAATAGAAATTAGATATTTTAATTTATGTCCTTTTTATATCAAGAGGTGAGAGTTACAGCTGTAAATTTATTTTTCAATACAATCAAATTCTTAATGCTAGATATCAATGATTCATATATATGTAAACAGTATACATTTATAGAACATCGTTAAATACCCAGTGAAGCGGGTGGATAACGGCTAGTATATATATATATATATATATATATATATATATATATATATATATATATATATATATATATTCTTCTAAAGAAAGAAAATGGTTAAGTTCAGTATTGTTTGCAGTATTTTGATGGAATTATCTCATTTGTAATTATTATTTTATTTTACTTAAAGAGAAAAACAAATTAGTATATTATCACCTATGTAATTTAGTATATAATTAAAAGATATAACCTTCCAACTTGTATATTCAACAATTAATGCATTAGAACATATAATTTTTGCAGTTCCAATTTATTTACCAAACACATATTTAGCAAACACTTGTTTTTTTTTCCTGCTGCATATAGTTTCTTAGCTTCTTTTTTAATTAAGTGATTTCCAGCCACATTAATACTTCAAACTAGCCGAGTAATGTTTTATTTAACTTTAACGTGTTTGACTTCAAAAGACATTATGTTTTCCCTTAAAAATTCTTGTTACTTATACATTATACTATCATACATTTGAATTTTGCAACAGTGGTAATAATGACAATATATATGCTTAGGTCAAGAATAAGACACACATTATGATTTGAATTTCTTAATTACTGCCAGGAAGTCCAAATATTTGTATATATGTTTCATTAGAAGTTTAGATATTATTAAGCTTGTATGAAGTTACATTATAAAGCCTCGTTTATAATAAGGAACTCAAACCTAGTTAGTTCTGCTTTTCATCTACTTTTATTAACATGATATTCTATTATTCCTACTTGCAGTATAATATAAGCATATTTTAGCTTAATTTACTTTTACCTTGCTGTTTATTTTTACATTTTTTGCTCTATTTTTATTGGAAATTTAAATATAACTTGGTATTTATTTTCATCAACTTTTTGTGTTTCATGCAAGTAAATTAGCAATTAATAAAATTTTGCTTGTGTCAGAATTTAAAGGAGAAAAATATTACTATATCTTCTTAATTAGTTGCATACTTTCAGAACGGAAAACTCATATTATCTTACTTCATTACTGTTTTTAAAAATAATTATATAAGTTTAAAGAGCCGTATGTTTATATAGTAACCAAAATAAATAAATTAAATAAATAATTATGACTAAATGGATGTTACACTAACCATATATAAGATTCCATTTATGAGTTTTAAATATCTAAACTTTACATTATAAGCAACCACATTAGTAATGAACATGTAGTGTTCAAGGAGTTTGTGTCAAATATTCATAAAATGTCCTAACCTTATGATATTCGTGTCAGTTATTTTGACATGAACATCGTTAAAATTAATGCTAGGCCCTGTGATTTCACCATTCACTCTCGATTTCAGCAATGCGTAATAAATGTCAATTCATTGGCGTGGGAGTATGATTGATTGCTCTTGATTCATTCACTTTTAATCTGATCAAAGGTTTGAAATGGCACTACGAGGTCGTACATATAGTTAATAAAGATCGATAAAATCTACACTTCCATAATACACCAGGTAGCCGAAAACAAAAAGTATTTCTTTTATATGCGTTTAATTATGGAATTGGATGACACTGATCTATCGATCATTGTTGTGTACATAAAATAATGAATTTAGTACAGATTGGCATCAGTTTGCTGTGATGAATCCACTTCAGAGCTGTACAAAGATGAAAATAAGACTAATCGATGAGGTTCTTAACATTTTTTTTATTTCCGCAAAATATCAAGTGAGGTCTTTGAGACCTAGTTTTATTTAATGGATAACCTTTATGTTTTTACAATATTGTCTTCTTTCTTCTTTAAAATGGAGCATTAGTGTGAATCACTTTTCTTTTTTTTTAGAATTTCAAAACCTTCTTACGTGGAAAAGATGTTCTTTTATATACAGATTAAATAAAAATAAATAAAATAAAAAATAATATCTATGTTAAGTGTTACTACAAGGGGAATAAAGCTTCGATAATTGCGCTTTTTCATGGTAAAAGATTAAAGTAATTTGTGTTAAAGAAACACAGATATTTTAGTACTTTTTAAAATTCATTGCGATGAAAGGACACCAACAAAATAGTTGCAAGAAAAAAAAAACATCAGGCTAATTTATCAACTTCTCTAACATTATTTTTTTTTAAAAAAATACCTACAGTCGAAATGACAGTACACGATTAAGCGGAAGATGTAAAAATGCTTGAATCGGACTGATTCAACGGTGCAAGGAGAGAGAGAGCTAGAGTTAAGAAATGTTACACTGTGCATTGTATTACACACTACTCAGCATTGGTTATCAATAATCATCAGAGCTTTTTGTAATTTATATTGCCGAAAATAATTTTATATTGATTCTTAAGGTAACTAACTGCCTACCTTCGGACCCATTGTTTTTTTTATAAAATCAAATTTTTGAAAGAAACTGAGTGTTTTTAGGAAAAAAATATAACAAAAATATGTAAAGACATAAAATTTTTTAAATAAATATTGTACTTTTTAGAAAAATTGGTTGTCTTCAGGGAAATTGTACCAAATTTTTACTAAAACGCGTAACACTGTATAAAAATTTCTAATACAATTACCATTATTGTCTTTATATGCAACATACATTTTACGGTGTTCTTCAAAATTAACCAGAATCTAAGAGAAATATTAAAATACAAAACAATTACAGACCATTATACATAATAGTATGAAAATTTTGATATTTTTAAAGTTTTTTCTTTATAAAAACAACCCTAAATGAAAAAATATTTAACCCACAACAAAACTTATGGTTGACTTTATGAAAAATAGTATAAAGAAACTCCCACATCTGGTTTGGTCCTTGAGATATCATGTCTCTGGTAAAGAGTTTCTTTTGAAAACATAATTTTGAGAAAAACGCATTTAATGTTTTATCTTACGTCCCTTTTGCATAGAGTGATGTTTTTTTTTAAATCAATATAACTATTTCTATTTCACGTAAAGGAAAAAAAACTGTTTGGGAAAGAAAATGTTTAAACTATAAGATTTTGAAATAAAAAAAAAATGCTTTATGTAGACGAAAAACGACATTTTATATATATATATATATATATATATATATATATATATATATATATATATATATATATATATATATATATATATATATATATATATATATATATAAAGCTAGGCAGTAGGCTTAATTCATGTAACAAAAATCAAGTATTTTTCCATTTTTTCAAAAATTCAACCCCTTTTGTGGCAATATTAAATTTTTAAATTATTTTTTTAATTAATGTTCACCTAATATCCATACCATAGAACATATGTTCCGTATATGTAGGTTCCGATTAATAATAATATTTGTCTCCGTATATTCGTTATCCACCCTGTTCAGCAAGTAGCATTCATTGGCTAAGTTTTCCCATCTTTTAACAAAGTACTAGGTGAATGATTCAAACAAAAATTTCCAAGAATTTATGTATATATTGTTACGTAGATCTGAGAGTTCGAGGATTTTATGCAAAAACAATCACAAAGAAAAAATAATCAGTTCTTTAAGAGCGATGCGAATTTATTATCGAAAATCCAATCCTTTCAAAGCAGGATTCATCGGCAATATTCACAGGGTAAATATCCGAAGGACTTCACACCTTCAACAGCAATCAAGTACAATACAGTGCTTAAAAAATACACGTAAGTAAAGATTATTCACAAGCACAGCCGAGCTAATCGCTAGTCAAAACAGTCCTCACTACTCGCTGGCTTAATCAAGACTCATCGCCGTACCGGCGAGCATCCTTTTTTTATAGGCGCGACAGAAACTTCCAGAAATATAACCGCTCGTGTCATTGAACGTGACACTAGTGGAGAGATCTACTACTTTCTAGAAGATTCCAGAGGGTTCCAAACTCGCCAACATGGTCGTCAATGACACCAAAATAATCGCCAATGTCGCCAAATTGGTCGCCAACTCGATTTCCAAAAATGATGCCAACTTAGCTCTACCGCCAAGATTTCGACAAGTTCTCATTGAATCACAATTATAACGTAAGGGGTGGCACTGCTTGTGAATAGTACAATTTTAGCATGAAAAAATTATAACATAGAGTAATATAAATGCATTAAACACCCAAATACAAATTATTTACACTATTTACACAAAATTCGTAACAATATTAAACCATTTACCTGAAACACTTTTGAATCAAAGAAGTGCAATGTTAATCATGTACGCTTTTTGAAATCCTAGTGATTTGTAGGTCTCCAAATATATATCAAACATTCTAAAATTCCATTTATTCTATTTAATGATAAAGAAAACCTACTAAAAAATTTTTGTATTTATCGTTGTATTTATTAAAGTATTTTCAGTATCGAAAGTCCTAGAAGTCTATTTCGTAAATTTCAGTTTGATGTACTTAAGCCCTTCTAACTTTCATCTTTTATATTTACTCCTACTGGGACTATTAGGAAGAAAGAAGGTGGATTTGAACTGTTATTTCTGGTATTTTTGCACATAAAAAAAGACTTTTTGTTATTCTTCAAAATAATAAATCACTCTAACCACTCAATCTAGTGCTAAACTAGTTGAGTATGTCTATTCTTTCACTTCGATTCACGGATGTGTTATAGGAAAAAGTAATAAATTGGGAAAGGTCGAATTTTATTAGGCATTCAATAATAGTATTTGAAAACAATGCCATCATATGTGTCATGACTCGATTATACGATTTTCTTATTACGTGGAAGAACAATTGATTGTAAGCATTAATTAACATTTTAAGTGCCGTTGGCGTATATGTCTGTCTTGCTCAACCGGTGCGTTAAGTGCCTCGGACGTCTATATCCATCGTTCTAAAGAAGGATTATTTTCTTTACTCTGCTATTAATCCGAAAGCTTAGGAATGTATTGAAATGGCATTGACAGTTTTTGCGAATGATTCACTTATTTCAGAGGAAAATTTGCGTATTTGGGACTTTTCTTCCTCCCCCAGTAATACATAGCAAATGCACACCTATGCAAAAAAGGTGGCACTGGGGATCTAATCGTAATGATTTCTATTGGCAGTAAGGACATATACGGTTTATGCAAAAAGAAAAATTGGTAGTCTGAAATTTTTCGCATTAAATTAACTGAAAATCAATAACTAATATTAATGGTCATCTCACTATGTTATCAGTAAATAATAAACAGCTATTAAAACATTTTTTCATTTCATTAGAAATTTTAAGTACACATAAGATTTATCAATTTCTTATAAAATAAACGGATGACAAAGAATAATATCTTCTTGCAAATAAGGTATTTTAAATGTCAAGTGTTTTAAAATAATAAATGTATTTAATTTAAATTAAATTAAATTTCCTTTTATATGGATTTATGTTGCATCTGTTAACAAATAATTTGTTTTAAGTTCTATTTAATATCACGTTTCATTACTTTAAATGACACTTATTATTATTAAGATATCCACATAAAAATAAGAATATCACAACGCACTTAAAATATTTAATTCTGCCAAGAGCCATTTATGTTAATCAAAATCGGTACTTAGAACAATTGTTATGCTTTCACTGATTAATTTGTTAGTTCATTTCAAAGAGCAGTTGAAAAAATAATTTAAATTTTATGAAGATATATCTGAGATATGCATTGAAATTTCTTGATATTATTCCATTATTAATATAAATAGAAACTATTTCAATCATATCTGGCATCAAAGCCAATGTAAATATTCAAAATATGATTAATAATAAATATTTTTGAACATACAAATTTTAAATCTTAAGAGATATTTTGATTAAATATTTCAATTATGCAATTCGGTTTCTTTTTTAAATTATCTCATTCGTGATTTTTATCCGTTATTCCATTGTATAGGTTGTTTATCAAATTTATCCTCCTATAGTCAACATCATTACATTTTCACAAGAAATTTATAAAAAAAAATAGACTGCACTTAGTTATAAATATGAAGTAAATAATCGATCCTTCATCTACTGAGATGAACCGAAATAATTGCATAATTAAAATTTATGCAATATTCTTATTGATATCAATGTGCTACTTAGCACTATGGATAAGCTTGGAATTTTAAAATAAAAATAATATATAAAAAAGGGTATTCTTAATTCAAATTAAGTTGTTTTTTAATTACATAAATTCATTGATATTGCGTATTTCTCGTTTTTAAAAAAAAATCTTTAAAGGAAGAGGGCATTATATTTGGTACTTCATTATAATTCAGAAATAGTTATTATGCATATCATACAAATACTGTTAGAGATAAATACTAAAATAAACAATCCTAACATGTGTTATTTAATTTCAAACAATTAAAGAACATTTAAAACACACAATTCTTTTGACTTTTGTTATTTACATTTTACATTCAAAACGGTATTTTAATAAAAATAATAAACTCGTACACGGGGATAATATATGTATATACTTTAAGAATTATACTCACACTAAAGTGTTTGATCAATGTTGAAAAAAGGAGTGACTTATAGAATCACTGTAACTTGATTTTCCGAAGTTTTAGTGAAAACTTAAAAATGATTTACTGTAATAACTTAATAAACATACACCGACCTATTCATATTAAAACAACAAATATTTTCGTTCAAAACCAGATGAATACTCTTTAACAAAAAACCTTTAATAACTCCTTCATTGCTTTTTCAGCTTTGAAAGTTCATGATACAACTCTTGGTACCAAAATAAACAAACCTCCAGACCTTTTCGTATTTTAATATATGTTCTACGCTTTCATCAATGTTCATTACTCTTCTTCTACTGACATATTGAATGCCTGGGTGGGTCAATGCCTTCTTCCATTCCGATCTCAATTTAAAAAACATTTCTCTAACTAGTCACTCTTAAAACTTTAAAAGCATACTCCACACAATCAGCCCATCTCAATTTGGGCCTACTCCCAAGTTCTAGTTTCAACAGGTTTATAACTGAAAATTCTGAACGTCAAGGATGTGGAATCCATACAGCAGATGTGGCCCGCAAACCTCAAACGACCAATACTGATGGATTTATGATATCTACTTACTTAAATAGCTGATATACAAAACTATGTCGCTGCTTTCACAATCCATTCTCACACAGTCACTGCATCTAAGCTAATCTAAGAACTTTTTGCTCAAACATGGCTAACTGTTCAATTTGTGATTTATTCAGTCCAAGTTTCTGATCCATTGGTAAGCACGGGTCTTATGATTGTTTTGTAATGCGTAATTTTGTCCTTTAACCTATTTTGACTTTCAGATAGCTCTTAGATCATGAAGTCAGCAATTAGCTGCAATAATGTGTCTTATAATTTCAGCACGAATGTCTTTTAGAATGTTAATGTTTGAACACAAACAGGCAAATTTAGCAACATCTTCAAACTTATAATTTTCAGTCTGCAAATGTTTGAAACCTACTGGAGTTTTTTTGCAATTCCATGCGTTTAGTTATGCATCCATTAATAATTAAATGCATCTTTTCAGCCAACTCCTTATGGGCTTGACATGCCTCTAACGAAGCATTTTTAGTATGAGTCCTGATTAATGTATCATTGCCTTTAGTAAGGATTTGTATTCTCTTGGTGAACCATCAATGTTTAAAAAAGTAATTTTTCTGTTATGTACCAAGTTTAAGTACCTCAAAAATTAAACCAACAGTTAATTTATGAATTTAGGCCTCAACCTTTCTTGATATAATCAGCAGTCCTAAATCGTTTTAGAGAAATTTAGTCATGTAAAAAAAAGAAATATGACTAGGTTTTGGATTGTGTTATAAAGTATCCGAACACGTTCGCAGCACTTTTTGACAAAATAATATATTTAAACATTATAAATCCTTTTTTAGGACTCAATACCAATAAATACTAATATTTAACCAACAATATTTAAAATAAATTGCCTAAATTTCACAAAAATCACAATTATAAGTGAGATTTTAGCAATATTATTGTAAAACTTCAAATAAATTAGGGAAAAAAGTAGTAAACTTATATTAGTAAAAGTATTACCAAAACAAATTAGATGCATTTATCTAGAGAACGTACTTAAATTTTAATGTTTCATTAAAATTTGAAAATTTTAGAGCTGATTGAGTAAACATTATAAGAAAAGTCACATTCTTTATGAGACCATTATTTAAATAACAAGCCCTAACTCAAAAAAATATTCAAACAATAGGAAATATTTTAGTACATTCTCTAGAAAATAGCATAAGTATCAGTTTAAAAAAGTTTTATAGAAATAAATTTGTAATATATTTTGAGTAATCAGACTCGGCATGATAGACTTCATACAATTTAAAGGCCCATTTCTGGTAGATCAAATACCCACTTCCGGTTTTTCTAACTTAATAGAATTAATTTCAGCTTGACCTCTAGGTAGCGTAGAAAAAAAAGTATGTTTTGTAAAGCCAAAATATATCTCTATTCAATAAAATAAAAAAAAAAATATCTGTATTGACCGAATTTGGTCATTTTAAACGTGTTCGGATACCTTTTAAATTTCTTTACATTGTGAGCTATTTACCCTTGAAGTTGCTTCCTCACCGTTTTGCTTACCTAATCGTATGTATTTTTTTTCTCAATTAGAACTTCAATATTCTCTTATAAACTGCATATAGAGGAGGTATAGGAGGTTCCCTGTTATTTATAAAACTCAACAGTAAGTATTCAAAAAAAAGGTATTCAATTTTTTTTAAATGAAAAAATAAAGAATCTCAATGTTGATTATTCATTACCATCCACCAATAATAAATATATTTATTTATTATTTCAAGTGCATTTCAGTTGACATGTTTTACATAGTTAACTTCATTTACCTTTTCAGAAAAATCCCGAAAACTCGGCCTAATGTAGACCGAAAGGTGGCCGAGTTTGTGAAAAGGCCGGGTTATCGAAAATGGGATTAATAAATAATAGGTATGAATGTTTCCTCAGAACATTTTGCACTGCACTTGTATGTATTTTTTGCTTGAGAATAAAACATAAACTGCCCAAATACCTTTATAAAGGAAAAGTGCGTTCTTCGTGAAGGTATAGCGCATTTACTAGATGGAAATGACAATTAATGAATACATAAGGGGCAGTAACTTTATCTGATCGGACACAATACTTCATGAAGGCGTAAAATTGTCGATAATAAAAATTAGGTAGCCAACTTTGCAAAAAAAAAAAAAAAATGACTACTTATTTTTTAAGTAATGCGTAAGGCCATGTTGCATTCCGTACTACACTTTGCGCACCTTGCTCAGAATCCTGAAGAGTGATTTCAGCCTTTAGTCCTTCATTAAGTTATATTTTGGGAGTTTGTGCGGTGTCCTCAATATTAACGTCTACATCGTTTTTCTGAATTTTTTTCATTAACTTTGGCAAGTGTGTTTTTTTCCCACCTGTGAAGGAGGGGGAGAAGGGGAGGGCAAGTTATCAATATTACCGGGATAACGAATGCCGAGTTTTCTGGACCTTTTGGTATTAAATTGATGAATATGGATCGATTCAGTTCCTGTAAAAGTGTGTTTTTAGAAAAGAATGATCATATTTAAAAACAGAAAAAGTAAGTTTTACAAATTAGAAAATGTATAAGGAAATTATTTCAAAATTAAATTAGAGTCTGGAAACACACAAATAAAAATGTATTTATGCGCCTCTAAGAAAACGGTTTTGATGATATTTTATATTTTAAATGCCTTACATATCTTATTTATAAATATTTTTCGATTTTTCTCAAATTCCAAAATTTATATAATTAAGATATCTTCGAGGTTTTCTTGACTGAGTCTTAAGAAAATTTCTATTTCCTTCAAGTAAAGTGCATCTTAATATTTTGTATGATTCAAAAATATAGAAAGTTTTTGAACTGATATAAGGTGGTTATTACTTTATTTGACAATGTGTGTGTGTATGTGTGTGTGAATATATGCATTTTCAAATTGTGTAAGTCTGAATAAAAAGAGTGATAATAAAATATAATTAAGACTTTCATATCTCTTTCCATTAAAATGAAGTATAAAATGCATCATGAATAAACTTTCTATTTTTGAAATGTAAAATTTATATAAATCTAGAACATTTTTCAATAAATAAAAAAATTGTTTAAGTACTTCAAAATTATAAAGCATTTTTGAGTATTGCTCTGAAAATTTAATAAATGAAATGAATTAAATGCATATATAAAAATTATTATATAAAAATAATGTGTTTGGTAATTTATTTAGAAAAATTAATCTTACATAAAACTTAAAAATTACAATTATGAACTACAAATAAATAGACAATTTTAAACTCACAATTAATAATTCAAAAACTGTTAGTAAACTTATATTAACTTATAAACAATAGAAAACATTTTTAGACAATATAATTAGCTTAATAAAGCTTCGTTTACTTAAATCAAATTTATAACTTGTTTTTTTAATTATGATAAAAAAAATATTTATGTACATCATTAAAATTCTGTTGAATTGTGTTGCTGTGATAATTTTATTTAATTAAAATAGTTTAACTGAATTTTTTAGGTAGCGTTACTAAATGATTTCTAAAACATTTTTCCTGAAAATAATTAATTTCATTCAGATGATTAATTAGAACTTATGATAATTGAAAAAAAAATCATGTAGATAAAATTAATTCATCAAAAAATGTTAAATGTATTGTATACAATAGCTAATTACTCTAATAAACTTATTTCACTTATTTGTATAATTATAAGTATCAGGTAAAATATTTTGAAAGCTGTTTTAGCGCAATTGGTTCAGCCCACTAAAATTAATTTTCTTAGTACTTAACGATAAGTAATTATTTTACGAAACATGTTATTAACATTTTTGTGGCCAATTACGCGTTTCTTAATACATGTTTTGGAACTTTATTGTATTAAGAATTTATTTTTCTTTATTTTATGAATTTTGAAAGGAATATTTCGCAAAAATATCAATCCAAAAAATACAAGAAGCTTTCTGTGAGCAATATTTCTAAATAAGTGATTGTAGTTTTCATACTATAACTTCGAAAAAATTTACATACTTCATGCATTTTCTATTATGTAAAAATATTACATCTGGTAGATGAAAAATGTCTTTTGATAAAACAAGCAATGTGGAGAAGATCATGAATTCCGTCGTTTGCAATTGCGTCGAGACACTTAATCAAAGCCACAGATGATAACGATATAGATTCTGTAGTTGACAGTAATAAGACTTTCAGTTCAATATCTACTTGTATTTAATGTCTGCCTTTTGGAATAGTATTTCAGTCAAACCAGTTTGACACTTTGGGGATATCGCGGTTTTTGTGTTGGAATTTTAAAACTGAAGTAATTTTTTTCTTGTATGTTTGAGACAAACCCAATTCAAAAATGGTAAAACCGGTGCGGCAATATTACTTTTTTCGCATGAAAACATGTCATGTGTGCTTAGAGTCTTCCTTGAATTATGTCTACAAGATATTTTTGAAGTTATAATGCATGATATTCAGTTATATAATGTCCTAGTGTAAAAACAAAATACTCAAATGCGTCAATATCTAGTACGTCAATTCAGGACATACTAGATAGCGCAAGAAAAATAATTTTAGATTGCTTATTTTAAGACCTCACATACACAGCATAATGAAAATAGATAACTACAATATAGTGAAATCTATCAACTGTGCGTTTTAAAGCTTTTTGATGAAATATTTTTTTAGCTATAGCTTTTTTTTTTTACCTGGCAGATGTATTTTTATTTTTACATTCGGAAAATAAAGTATTTCAATTTAAACACTACTCGGAATGAAAAGGAAACAACGGGTTTCATTTAGAATCCAGTTAAATTTCACTATCAATTTGAAGAATATATATATATATATATATATATATATATATATATATATATATATATATATGCATAGTGGTTTTTGTTTTTGCACAAAAATAAGTTGTATATTTAAATTATTTGTTCTCTACTTTTCCTAATTTTATCAAAGGGACTTTTCATGAATGTCAATTTAATGCTGTTTCCCATGATATTTCTTTGAAAATTATATATATAGTGCAAAAATATTTTTTTTTTCAATATATATTCAAATAAATAATTTTTAGGATCAGAAGTAAATAATTATCATTTATAGTAATAAGTATATAAGATATGTGTGACATATATATCCATGCATAACTCATATGAAACTATTTTTAAAGTACCTACTGGAACATAACCATTTACACCCAATCACATCAGGGTTGGTATCGATTATATTTTTCTCATAGGAAATAATTTTTGCATGGTTAAATGATTTCTAAGTATTGTTAATCAAAAAATACAAATACTTAAGTTTATACCCAAATTTGATTTGCCTTGAATATAAATGAATAATTACTGAGTACAAATAAATGGGGGGATATCAAAGTTAAGTTTAAATTTAAAAATTATTTATACAAAATTAAAAAAAATAATAAAAGTTAATGATGAGTAACAAAAATGTTTTAAGGCAACCAGAACTATGTCTCCTAGTTTAAAAATAGCACAACTGAAAAGTGTTTCACATGCTTTTTAACAGCTACATAAGAATATGATGAGCACTCAAAACTTGGAAGTACATGCATTTGGACAACAGCAAGAAATACAGTCAAATGACTCTTTTTGTCATGGAAAAGATGCCCAACTGAAACAATTATTATGCTGACTGTACCCATTTGTCCTGATGATCATGTCTTTAAACATCAAAAAGTTGTAAAGATTTTATTTACGCACATCTAGCTATGAATAACCACGTTTTTATATCATTTTTAGTCATTTCTTAATATTTCCCCTCCAATTACTGCAATTTTAAGTTTCATACTTTGTTACTTCTTTCGCATGAGAGATCACTCCGTACCTCACTCGTTACGATAAAGAAGAGCTTATCACTTCAAAAAGCTTAACTCTTATTCCCCTTTTACCACCCTCAAACGTTCAAGTTTTTTTTGCCTTCTGCAACCCCTCTCATTATTTTTATAGGCGGCGACAAGGCTGGTCGGTATAATTGGGGCAGAATAGGGGTACAGTTATAAGGCTTAGTGTCTCAGAGAATCTGACGAGGTCCTGGCACGCAAGATTTAGAACAATTTTCATGATAAGAAAAAGATAATCCAAAAAACATGATTTGAGAGCAAAAAACTTACGATGATGTAGTTTTTGAAAAGTTGCTTTTTTCTCTCTTTCCTTACTTGTTTTTGTTCTTTTAAAATTGTAAAATGCAGTATATTTTATGGTTGATCAAAACTGAAAAGTAATCTTTATAATTCTACTGTTAGGTATGAATTGAATAAAGTAGCATTATTTGTTATAAATTCATTTCAAAGTTATTTTTGTTATTTTTTATGTCATGTTACATTATGTTACTGTTTGATACAAAATTACAATGTTTCCTTATTATCACAGTTCTTATAAACTGCTAGTTTTTGAAATAAATAAAATGAAAGCCAAATTTTTTCATATTGAAATAAGTCTTTTAACTTCTGGTCTATTATGAGACCTTTTACTAACTAATTATCCACAAAATTCTAAGCAAAAAAATCAAGTTTGGGTTTATTACTTAAGGTTAGTGACTACATTCAGATCTGTGATTTTGAAAAGACGTTTAATGAATATATTTTTGATATTTAATGTCAGTTGAATTAGAATATACAAAAAGAAATATATATTTGAAAAATTTTATCACGAGAAAAAGTTATCAAAATACAATGTTTTGGCTAAAATTGAAGAATGAGTGGAATATTTTCAAAACATGTTTATTTATTCAAAATGCTTCAATAATAATAATATTTTGCCTATATTTAGCTAACACTACTACACCTGGACTGAAATAAAAGTTTTGAAAAATTAATGTTATTTTCAGAGTTAGAGTCAATTGATATAACGGGTGTTTTTATTAAAATTTCTCCCCTCTTACACATAATATATATATATATATATATATATATATATATATATATATATATGAATAAATCTACTTCTAAATTATACATTTCAAAATTAAGCAGAATAAATGTATTTTTATTATTGAAGCATATTTCATAAAATGATAATGTTTTGAAAATATGTTATTCTTTCTTCCTTTTTGGCCAAAATATTCCGTTTATTAATCATTTTGTAATAAAAACTATTTTATATGCATATTATAATTCAATTGACAATATATACCAAACATATTCATTTATGCGCTATTTCAAAACCATGGCTTTGACGTAACTATTCACCTTGACTTTTAAATTATTCTGATACATAAACTGGTTTAAACTATGTTTTCCTTCTCACATTTAAAGTCAACGACATTTATAAATATATCACATTACTTCTGATGTCCTAAACGTAATTCTCCCTAACAACTTAATTTATTTCTCATTCATCTAGTAAGAGAAAATTAATCCCTCAAACTTATTTCTTCAAATAATACAATAAATTAAATGCTTACTGCTAAAGTCTTATGACTTGAATTCTCAGAGGAGAAATGAAAACAGAAATTGTATGATCTTCAAAATGATTCAATTAAGGAGGAACGAGTAAATTAAACAAATGGTATGTGATTAAACTAGATGTTAGATAAATAGTATAAATGAAAGTTAATGGTGAATATGTATTTATCTATGAAATATTCTTCAAAATAAGTATTGCATACATTGGTGAAAGTATCTCACCTGAATATCTAAAGGAATGGCGCTGAAATAGGTGATATCATATACAGAGAATTTTGTAATACACATAAAGCTATAATAACAGTGAGAAATATAATAAGGATTCCTATAAAGACTACTGTGTTGAGAATGAAATGAGTCAGAGTACTAATGGCTTTCTTCATAGGGAATCTAAACGCGTATTTTCGTAAGTCCTTCTAATGATAGTATATTTATACAATTATTACAGATAAGATATATTTGATATATTATTTACACCTAAATAATGTACATGTATATTATTTTGTACATTTTAAGTAAAGTTATTTTTATATAAATGTTTTACATTCGTAACAGTACTTTTAAACAAGTAATATAAAAAAATTAAGTCAATTTCCAGTTATATCAGCAGCAAAACACTTTATTTTAGTTATTTTTTATTAAATAGTTACAATATAAATATGTACAAACAGATACGAGAATCACAACATAAATAGGTATTTAATTTTATTAATTATCATTTAAGTATCGTATTGTCATCCAAAACAATCGGGTGTACAAAATTTCAATTCAACAGAATGCTTTGAAACGTGAGGGAAAAAAATCTTTTAAATTTTTTACCCAAGTCACTAAAAAATGAAGCCAACGTAACTGTATCTATAATCCTTTAAATTATTAGTTTTCAGTCAATAATTTTTAATTAATTATAATTATATAATCGTAGTGTTACCCAAAACTATAGTGTAAAGAAAATTTCAGCTCAAATGAGCGCTTTAAACTGTGAGAAAAAAACTGTTTAATGTTCTGACACAAGTCTCCAAAATGGTCACTAAGTCGTAAAAAATGATGGCAACGTGGCTGTATTTGTAATTCTCTGAATAAATAGTTTTAATCAATTATTTTTTGCTAATTATAATTAAATTACTGTATTGTCATCCAAAATAATCGTGTATGTACAATTTCAACTCAATTGAGCGCTTTAAAACGTATTTTATTAACGATTGAAAATTTTAACAAGATAAATATATAGAGAGTGTAAGCTAATAGTAGGAATTGAAAAGAAACACCAGCTTCTTAAAACATATTGAATGGTTTACCTGTGAAGTTTAATCGATTTTATTATAAAATACTCTGAAAAGAGAATAATTTTATTTAGCTCAAAAGCTTGCATGAATTTTATACAACTACTTTCGAATTTACAAAAAAATCAACAAAAATATCTTAAAGAAAGAGATTTCTATACTATGTTTAATGGAACATGAAATCATGGCAAAGCATTAGTTAAACATTTGATTAAAAAATATTGAATTAATATTCATATTTTGTAAAAAAAATGATTTTTTAGCAAAAATTGGCTATCATTGTTTATGATATGCATTTTGTAGCTTGTTCTCTTATAAAAAATACAGCTAAAATCACTTTTTACAAGCTTTTATTTAACTAGCAATGTAATTTGTTCGGGTGGAATCTTGTAACTCAATTTTGAAGCTGATGTCTACAACCGATTGAGCTGAATTTTTGTATACACGTTTAGTTTTGATGACAATGCATGTTTTGACCATTTACATTTCAATATCTCAATTAGTTAAATTATCTCAATTAGTTATATTAACTAAAAACATTTTCCTCTGTTAGCTTTTGATTCTGCCGAGCAGGTTATCGGATTGAGCAAAAAGAAGTTCCTATTTTTCTTAAAAAACCATCTTATTATTTTATCAAACCGAGACAAAAATAATTACATAATCGGAAGGAACATTTACTTTGCCACGATACGGTATAATTGATAGTTTCTATTTTTTACGATTTTTTCTAAAATGAACCAAAATTGATGGGCTTTCATGAAAATGATTTCTAAATCATTCCATACGAATTTTTTTCGTGTTAATCAATCGATATTCTGCACTAAGAAAGTTCAGGTTTTTCCCTTTTAGAATCAGTCATTTAAAAAATAAAATGAACAATGATTTTTTTTGTTTTTTTTACGATTTCTCAAAAAATGTTCAAATTTTTATTAAAGTATTTTAAAACTTCGTCATTTTTAAAGATAACCGCACGAGATTTTTTTTTCGTTTGTAGAATAGTATTATGAAAATTCTGCACAAATATTGAAATAATTGATTTAAAATTACGGATTAAAATTTTTTTGTGTGTTTTTCGTTTTTAATATAGTATTTATAAAAAAAACAAAAAAGAAAAAAAAATGAGGTTTAATATTTTGATTAATTTTACTTTGTCCAATGTTGTTTTGATCTTACGTTGCTTATCCTTCTCCTCCCCTCCATATTATCCTCTTGTTGGGGCCCGATTGAAATATTTATCATATTTACGTGACCTGGCGGGAAAAAAGTTTGAGTACCCCTGAGCTAGCATGTTCACAATTAACCGACAAATGACCTTGTAACAATGATGCGTTTAATGAGATGAACAGACTAAGAAACCTGTCCAGCGATAACTAAAAAGTAAAAAATAAATTAAAAGTATGAAATAGCTTTTTTTAAAAAAAACAAGCTTTTATTTAGATGCTCTAAAAAGAATAAAATAAATATTTTAGAACTTTTTTTTGCCATCAGTTTATAACGTCATTACACAATTTATGATATAAAAGCTTGTCATGAGATTTACCTGTGTAGATAAACAAGCAAATTAAATAACTTGATCTGATTGATATTAATTTTAAAAATTTTCAAACTAAGTAAATACGAGTACTTAAATCTCGCGACAAGCTATTATATCATAAATTGTGTAATGATGTTATAAGTTGATAGCAAAAAAAATTGTTGTATTCTTTTTAGAGCATTTAAATAAAAACGTGTTTTTAAAAAAGTTTTTTAACTTTTAATTTAGTTAACTTTCAAATACAATCGTAAGTCCTAACATTGACTCGAATTCTGTTTTTGTGAAAGCTGTTAAAATTTTGGTATTGTTTATTGAAAAATTATAATCGAGTCAAATTCTTTTTTTTTCTTCAGGGGTGTGTAACATCCATTAAAATAATAAAATGTAAAAGAAAGGGGTGTTTTGATATAAATATTTGAATCTATTTTTAAGTCAATAAAATACATCCCAGTAGTGTTTAACACTAGAATGCGCCAAAGGAAGTCATTTTGACGGCTTTTTAATTTCATTTAGAAAAACGATTACAAATGCAATGCACACAATTTAGAATATATTATTATTTATTTTTAGAACATATTTTTTTCCAAGTGAAGTAAATTTTTTTCTCTTGTTAATATTTACTAATAACTTGTTATATGACTGTAAATAATATAAAAACTATTAAAAGTTATTTTTAAACAAATTTCTTTACACATTAATCATTCTTTCACAATGCAGTCGTTTTGACTGATTTTGGGCAATATAGGTATATACTAAATTTCAGTCTTTCTATTGTTAATAACATTTTAATTTTTTACTTATTCCAAAAAGTATTATACTTACATTAGTATGTACTTTATGTTCCAAATCAATTTATCGAACCAAGTTAAATCAAACATTAACAAAAAATGTAGTTTCTGAAAAATAATCATGTTTATGCAAAATTTATGGAACACATCGTTTACTATATAAAGCGTGTATTTTTATATAATATTTCATAATAAAAAAAGGAAAGAGTTCTAACTGATAAATCAAAACAGAAAATAAACCTTGTTTAAGTTTATTGTTTTGTAATTAATGAAACGAAGTTTTTAAAAAAATACATTAAAATAGGTCAAATTTAACTTATATTTAATATTTTGAAGAATTGTTTTCTTAATTTGAATACACTTTGTAATGTAACATTTTTTTCTGGAACAATAGCCTTAAAAATTAAATTAAGAAGTTCTTAAAATTACAATGTTTCTTTTCGTATGATACGAGCAGTGAACGTATCGATAGAAACAGTATATTTTTTATTAAAGCTAAAATTTAATTCGTGGGTGCTAAACTGATACTGGATAGCTTTGTGTCCATTGATATGATTATTTGATAGAACTGTTTTGTTTTACTTGATTAGGATTATGTAGCTGAATTTATTATACTTTTGATGCCAAAATTTTCTTAGACAATTATTCAAGCAAGGAATTTTCGATAATAACGCTTTTGAAATTTAAATTGCCGATTATTATTTAAGGTATTATCTGTTTAAAAAAACTGTAATGACTGTAAAGTTTAAAGATATTGTTCATGAGCTATTGAACGCACACTGTTAAAAAAGGAGCTAAATAAAATCGAATATTATATAATTCAGAGTATTTTTAACATTTTCTCCCAAATTTCTGTAAATTTATGCATTATATGACATGTTGATTTATTGTATTTTAGTCCTATTTGTATTGAAATTACTACACATGCAGAATCATATTATCTTTTCTTTTAGAATAGAAGTTTTCTTATGGAAAAATTTCGTCATTTACTGTAAGTCTAATTTGAATGAAGGTTACGTGACAAATAAGATTTTCATGCCGTTATTAATTCAGCTTCATAAATATTATAAATGCTATTTAATAATTAACCATTAGACTTTATTAACGGCAGCTTATGACGAAATGATAAAGTGTAAGTTATATTTGCTTCATTTTAAGCTGAAAATTTAAAGTCTGTTACTTCTTTCAATAGCATTATTTAGTATCATAATATAAATTAGAAGCTACCAGAATTAAAAAAACATATTTTTGATGTTAATCTTGTTAAAACTATACATTGGTTTTTTTTTATAAAAAATAAAATTTAGTTGAAAGAGTTATGTTAAGGGAATTTTAAATACTGTGAATAATTTCCCACCATCTTCCCTAAAATACTAGCTAAAAGAAGAGCTGGTGCATTGAAGTAAGGCATGATAAAGAGGATTTTGAGAATATAATTTAGAGTCACATACATTTTCTTAGATGATTCTCAAACAATTCCTGTATGTATTCAGTGTGTAAAGACAAAAGGAAATGCTTTTACTGGAACTGGAAGTCAGATAAAATACTTTTAGCTTAAAGGCACACATTGATAAGAATGCTCCCAAGCCCTGTTTTTTTCTTTTAAAAATTTGTTGCGAATGGACTCTAAAATATAGGGTGGAAGTAAATGGCTATAAGTGAGAGAGTATGTTATTTATTTCTAGACGCGTGTTTTAAGGTTATTGGCTGCTGTTTCTTTGCCAAGAATACATTTTGTGAGTGCCATTTGGGTACACATGCATGAAATATCAAACATTCTCTCACATGTTGCAGGAAGGCATACCCTGCATCATAAATAGTGAAAATAGATTTGAAAGAGCTGTATTTTTCATGGTAAAGAGTAAGATAATTCCACATGCAAACACATACCAATTTTTCTCCTAAGTAAATCATATTTAAATAAATGTTGCAGATTATTAAATTTATATATACTACTTGGGCATTCTTTAAAAAAGCTTATAAAAATTTAAAAACTGAATTATCTTATAAGCGTTTTAAAAAATAAAACTCAACTAGTATTCATAGTTTTCTTTTATAGCCTTCAGATTATTCAGAAGTATCAGAGGTCTTAATTTTGTCTGGGTAGTTGTTAATATATAAATAATTTTTGACTAGATGTAATTCTTTGAGGTCAAAATTAAATAATTCGATCGATTTACACGTTTTTATAAAGATATACGGTTTCAAAAAAAGTGTAGAATGTTTAAAATATTATTATAATATTAAAATTTATAAGAACATAAATATATATTGTTGCGTTTTCGGGGGTTCGAAATGATTGAAGCCGAAGAGCGGGATCCAAAACAATTTTATTCTTTGCCAAAACAGTCCTCCACAAATTGTAGAACAGTTCGAGAAAGTCACGTACAATCGATGAAAATACTGATAACACAGATGTAATACACTAACAAAAGCAATAGTAAACACTCAGCACAAAAATAATAACTCAATAAAAGCAATAACACACTCACTATGCAATCGTCTCTCTCTTTTTAAAACACAGAGAGGTATCACTTGCTTGAAAGCTGAGATCTGACTAACTGACTAGCCGGCCCGGGCCCTTTTATACCTTTCGGTCAGAAACCTCTTGCACTTGCCAGAATAATCGAGAAATAGAAAGGTCTAGCAAAATCCGGAGCGTACGAGAAAAGCTCAATACAGTAATACATTCAATACAATAGTGTTACAATACCGCGATAGGGTTGCCAGACAGGGTTATTAGGAGCAGGGTTGCCATGGTCGCCAAGCTTATCGCCCACATTTGGCGATATATCGCCAAATTTGGCGCTAAAAATTAAGTCGCCAAATCCGTCGCCAACTTGGTGCTAGCTGCAATATTTGGCGAGTTTACCATTTAAACCAATGTTAAAGCATGGGGGCCGTGCAATGCAGTGGAAATGATATTACAGGTAAACAGGGTTGAAATCACATTAGATACGACAAATTAAACTGTAGAAATGAACACAAATGAGTAGAAACAATTAGAATAAGACTAAATTCGTAGCATTGCCCCCCTCTCAAGAACTGCACGTCCCGGGCAGTACAACCCTTCATCAGACGTTAACATAATAATAAAGCAATTGATTAAAAACAACTAAATGAATATGCAATAATAGACATGTAATACATAGTACAAAATAAACACCTAATGCATAGTACAAAATAAACACGTAATGCATAGTACAAAATAAACACTTACAAAACAATAAACAAAATTATTTACAAGATTATTTACACACTAACTTATTTATACAAGACCATGGTCAAAATAGATTACACGATAATTTGCACACTAAGAATTATGGCCATAATATGGAGCAAGCCTGTCGTAATGAACGACTCTAGGCTTCGAATTCGTTGACTTACGGATCCGGATTACGACGTCGTTTATTATCTTTAAAATTGTATAAGGACCGTCCCAATGCGATTGTAGCTTAGGAGAAAGTCCTTTGCGTCGAGTCGGGTTGTAGAACCACACCTTGTCACCTTCCTTGAATTGATGTCCTGTGGCTTTTGTGTCGTACCGAGTCTTCATCTTCTCCGTCCTCAGGTTGATCCGTTCTCGAGCCAAATTGTGTACATCTTCAAAACGTGCCTGGAGATTCTGCACGTACTCCTCAGGCGATGAAGGTGTATCCGGAGGGTGACCAAACAGCAGGTCACAAGGGAGACGAAGATCTCGGCCAAAAAGCATCTGGGATGGTGAATATCCGGTAGTCTCGTGAACGACTCTGCGGTACGCTAGCAGAAAGAGAGGAACTTTCTGATCCCAGTCATGTTGGTTCTTGGAGACCATCAGTGAGAGGTTATTCAGGATGGTACGATTAAACCTCTCCACCATGCCATCTGACTGTGGGTGCAAAGGTGTGGTCTTGGTCTTGTCAATTCCGAGTAGTTCACAGACCCCCTTCAATACCGCAGAGACGAAATTTCTTCCCTGATCGGAATGAAGTTGAAGAGGTACCCCATATCTCGATATCCAGTGCTGCACTACAGCCTCCGCTACGGTGGGGGCTTCTTGATCCGGAATGGGGTACACTTCGGGCCATTTCGTGAAGTAGTCCATGACAACAAGTAGGTACTTATTACCAGACGCAGTCCTTGGCAGAGGTCCCAGGATATCGAAAGCGATACGTTCGTAGGGTGCTCCAACATTGTAGCGATGCAGCTTCCCTCGGCTACGTATCTTTGGCCCCTTCCGAGCTGAACAGGCATCACAGGACTTGCACCACTGTTCCACGTCAGCTCTCACTTTACCCCAGCAGAATCGCTCTCGAACTCGGTGCAAAGTTTTCATGACGCCGAAATGACCTCCTGTTGGGCTGTCATGCAATTCTTTGAGTACCTCTGGGATACGAGATCGAGGAAGTACTAATTGCCACCTGAATGTCTTTCCATCCTCTGATTCGAATTTTCGGTATAGAACACCATTCCTGAGATGTAGAGAATTCCAGAGGGCCCAATACTGCTTAGTTGTAGGACTATAAGCCGAGATGTCCTGCCAACTTGGTTTATTGCTGGAAGACTCCATAAACTCTATAAGGGGTTTAATATCAGGATCCGCCATCTGGTCTTCTCGAACTTTCTCGTCACTCCAGGGATCGGGTGGCGTCGCTGTTGAAGTTGTTATCTGGCGTATAGCATAGTCATATTTGGTCTCTACTCTGGAACAATGACGACAATTTTCTGGGCATGGTCTTCTTGAAAGGGCATCAGCATTTCCATGCGAGGAGCCTTTACGATGTCTGATGTCAAAGTAATACTCGTTGAGCCGTTGTATCCATCTGGCTACCTGGCCTTCAGTATTTCTAAAATTCATTAGCCAGGTTAAAGAGGCATGATCGGTACGTAGAAGAAATTTTTGGCCATAGAGATAGTGATGGAAATGCTCGATGGCTTTCACAATAGCCAGTAGCTCTTTTCGAGTGACACAATAATTTCTTTCCGGTTTCGATAAACACTTACTCCAATAAGCTACGACTCGTTCCTGGCCATCTATTTCCTGAGATAATACTGCTCCGACACTCTCATTACTGGCATCAGTGTCCAAGATAAATGGCTTGTCCGGTTGTGGATATATTAAGATCGGTGAAGACGTCAAAGCTTCTTTAAGCTGGAGGAAGGAATCTTCACATTCTTTTGTCCACTGAAACTTTTGTTTACTTTCTGTTAGCTTGTGCAAGGGTCTTGCGATGTTAGAGAACCCTTTCACAAACTTTCGGTAATAAGTACATAGTCCCAGGAAGCTTCGCAGCTCACGGAGGTTTTCAGGGCGTTTCCAATTCTTTACGGCGGACACTTTTTCGGGGTCCGTACGAACACCTTCTGCAGAGATGATGTGTCCCAGATAATTGACTTCTTTCTGGAAGAACTTGCATTTCGAAGGGTTTAGCTTCAAGTTAGCGTCGCTTAATTTTGATAACACCTTCCGGATATTTTGAAGATGTTCTTCAAACGTACGCCCTCCTATTATGACGTTATCCAGGTAAATAAGGCAAGCTTCAAAAGTCAGACCCTTTAGCACGGTCTCCATCAGGCGCTCAAAAGTAGCTGGCGCATTGCAGAGCCCGAACGGCATGACTTTTTGAACTGCCATAGTCCTTGGCCGGAAGTGAATGCTGTTTTTCTCCATCTTCGGGATGGACCTCCACTTGCCAGTATCCGCTCTTTAAATCTAAAGTCGAGAACCATTTATGACCGGAAAGGGTATCCAGGGTGTCATCTATCCTTGGAAGAGGGTAGCTGTCCTTTTGGTGACGTCGTTAAGTTTTCGATAGTCCACGCAAAATCTTGTGGAGCCATCTTTCTTACGAACCAAGACGATTGGAGATGCCCACGGACTCGAAGACGGTTCTATGATGTCATTTTCCTGCATCTCTCGTAGTAGTGTTCCGACCTCTTCCTGTTTAGCAAACGGCAAGCGTCTTGGGTGCTGTTTAATCGGCGGATGGTCTGCTGTATCAATTCTGTGTTGTGTCACTGTAGTATGGCCAATATCGCTACTGTTTCTAGAAAACACGTCTTCAAATTCTTGGAACAGTCTTTCTGCGGAGCTTTTCTGTTCGGGGGACAATTCAACATTTTCTAGAAGGTCGGGAGTCAACTGTTGAGGCGAGTTGGATAGGAGCAAGCTCGAACTTTTGCAGACACACGTTACTGGACTGCAGGTTGCCAACACTTCACCTTTCTGGAACACTCTAGATTTTTCAGTTACGTTGCAAATTCTTACCGGGATAGTTTTTCTGGAAAGGTCCACTAGCGTCGATGCTATTAGCAATCCATTCGCTTTATTTTCCGCAGATCCAATTAGGCCAGAGTTGAAACTCACATCGTTACCGATGTATCCAGGTACTATGATTTCAGTCCTTGGGGGAATGGTAATATTCTCGTTAGCGGTTACCTGTCGAATAGATTCTGTCCTGTGTTTAATTTTGAATATAGTGACTTCTTCGTGTATGGAACGTAATTCGTTCTTGTTGAAGTCTAGAGTGAAACCATGCTCCTTTAGAAAGTCCAGTCCAAGAATGAAAGGGTCTGCAATATCTGCGACATACACAGCATGTTGGTAGGTAGTGTCTCCAAACCTGATCTTGACTTTTAATTTTCCGTGAATATCAATCTTTTCCCCGTCACGGTCTGTAGCACCACGCGGGGCGGGGTCCAGAGGAGTTTCTCTTTTAATTTTTGAGCCAGATCGTTCCGAATGATAGACACATTGGCTCCTGTATCGATGATCATGTTGCAGGAAGCTCGTTAACATGTCCCATTATAAAAATTCCATTCTCACCGGTACTGTTTGTCGAAATTTGACACACTTGAAAGTGGGGCTTTCCAAAATCTGGCAACCTCCGCCCCACGAGATGGCCATTAATTAGTTTTCCGACACCTCCTTCTGGGAGGCGCTATTAGTTTCAGCGCCTTGGCGTGCCCGGCAGCTTCTCTGCAGATGCCCTTCTCGACCGCAGGTCCAGCATTTAAGGGTCTTCTTCCCGTCTGCTTTCTGGGACATCAAAGACTCAACTCTATTCAAGAAGCTTCTCATCTGTCGCTCTAACCGCTCCACACCTGAGTTCGACGTGTCCGATTCGTTGACGGCTCGAATGGGGTGTCTGTCCTTTCGTGTTGCTTGCTGGGCTGCCTCGAATTTCATAGCAAACACTAGGGCCCCCTTTAAGTCCTTGAGATCCGCCATTCGGAGAGCTTTCTGGATTTACGGATCACGCACCCCGTCGATGAAGTGTTGCAGCGCCAGGACTTCTCTTACTTCAGTCGGACAGTCAGAAAATGCCAAGTGAGAAAGCCTCTCGACGTCCGTCGCCAGTTCTTGGAGTATTTCGGACACTTTCTGCTGCCGTGACTTCAGCTGGAGTCTGCTGTAATCCTTCACACATTTCTCTCCGAAGCGTAACTCCAGAGCATTAACGAGAGCGTCGAAATCCAGCCGCTGTGTTTCCGGCAAAGTTTGCAAAATGTCAGCAGCGTCGGCTCGAAGAGAAGCAGCTAACTGGCAGGCCTTGGTCTGGGAGTCCCACTGGTTTGCATCCGCCACTATGGAGAATTGGGTCTTATACACCTGCCAAGAGGACTTTCCGTCATATGTAGAAAGCTTGATGGAAGGCTTGGAAAAAGGAGCTTGAAACTTAAATTCATCCCCTTGACCAGTCATGACTTTCTGCTTCAATTTCTCTAGGTCACTCCTGAACGAGATGGAAACTTCTTCTACCTTTTCGAAAATTTTCGCCTCTAGTTTGCTCTCCATATCTTCGAATTTATTTTCAACCGACTCGATTCTTCCTTCCATTTCTTCAAATTTCTTGTCCATAGTCGTCAATTTGTCGCCAATGCCCTTCAAATCACTTTTCAACTCTTCCTTGTTCGCGGTCAGTTTGTTATTCAACTCGTCCATATTGGCGCTGATCTGCTCGTTTACGTTAGTAAGCTTGGTATTCACTTCTGCGATATTGGTGGTCAACTCCGATTTCATTTCGCCCATGTTGGCATTCATGCTGGCGGTCAAGTCCGATTTCATTTCGCCCATGTTGGCATTCATGCTGGCGGTCAAGTCCGATTTCATTTCGCCCATATTGGCATTCATGCTGGCGGTCAATTTTTCTAGAAGAGTCTGGAACTGGGCCTCCATCGCTCTTGTTGTTGGCATTCAATCCCACTTCTGACACCAATTGTTGCGTTTTCGGGGTTCGAAATGATTGAAGCCGAAGAGCGGGATCCAAAACAATTTTATTCTTTGCCAAAACAGTCCTCCACAAATTGTAGAGCAGTTCGAGAAAGTCACGTACAATCGATGAAAATACTGATAACACAGATGTAATACACTAACAAAAGCAATAGTAAACACTCAGCACAAAAATAATAACTCAATAAAAGCAATAACACACTCACTATGCAATCGTCTCTCTCTTTTAAAACACAGAGAGGTATCACTTGCATGAAAGCTGAGATCTGACTAACTGACTAGCCGGCCCGGGCCCTTTTATACCTTTCGGTCAGAAACCTCTTGCACTTGCCAGAATAATCGAGAAATAGAAAGGTCTAGCAAAATCCGGAGCGTACGAGAAAAGCTCAATACAGTAATACATTCAATACAATAGTGTTACAATACCGCGATAGGGTTGCCAGACAGGGTTATTAGGAGCAGGGTTGCCATGGTCGCCAAGCTTATCGCCCACATTTGGCGATATATCGCCAAATTTGGCGCCAAAAATTAAGTCGCCAAATCCGTCGCCAACTTGGCGCTAGCTGCAATATTTGGCGAGTTTACCATTTAAACCAATGTTAAAGCATGGGGGCCGTGCAATGCAGTGGAAATGATATTACAGGTAAACAGGGTTGAAATCACATTAGATACGACAAATTAAACTGTAGAAATGAACACAAATGAGTAGAAACAATTAGAATAAGACTAAATTCGTAACATTATATATACACTCTGTCGCAAAAAAATATATGCACCCAGAAGAAATTGAGCTACATTCACGAAATTTGGTATGCATGTAGTGTATATGAAAATAAACAAATGATTAAAAATTCAGAACAAAATATCATTTTATTAAGCGGTTACAGCTTGCAAAAGGTTAAAAATCAGTAAGTAGTAAAGCCACCTCTGGCAGCTATACAAGCCGAAATTCGGCGTGGCATCGATTCAATTAGATCACTTATGACCCCTGTGGAAGATCCTGCCATAGTCTTTGCATCTGCGCAGTTAATTCTCCTGTATCTCGGGACGGCTGCAGTTGCCTTCCCAGACATGCTCTATTGGCGAAAGATCTGGTGACCTGGCAGGCCATGGTAGGACGTCATATCCTTGAAGACATTGTTGGGAGAGTCGCGCAGTATGTGGACGAGCATTATCCTGTTGATAAATGGCACCTGGGCGACTTGATAACATGGGTAGCACAATCGGCGTTAAAATATCGTCCACGTATCTGCGAGCTGTCAAAGTGCCTTGAAGGACCACTAAAGATGATCGTGTGTCCCAAGAAATTGCTCCCCACACTGTCACACCTTGTGAAATTGCTGTATGCCGCTCGACAATAAATGCCGGATCGGACCGCTGGCCGGTGCGCCTCCAGACACGTGTGCGGTGGTCATCAGCACTGAGACTGATTCGGGATTCATCACTGAAGATGACACGTCTCCAGTCTGTCACACTCCAAGTTGCCCCTCCAAAAATCCAGTCAACACTGCCTATGATGTGGGGTCAGTGGTAAGCGTCTTAGCGGACGTCGGCTCCTCAAGCCAACTTCGGTCAGTCGTCTCCTTATGGTTTCTCTTGATGGCACTGGATGTCTGGAAGGAGGTAAGTGGCGTTGAATCGATGCTAGCGACGTTGTTGGTGCCGAAGTGGCCACTCTTTTGATTGCACGATCCTCGCGATCATTTGTGTTCCTGGGACGTCCTGACCCTCCGCGACGGTACACTCTACCTTCTGTGATCCACTGTTGCCAACACCGAGCAACTACCATATCGCTCCGACCGAGGTGGCGGCCGATACGTCTATTCGACCAACCTGCTTCTCTGAGGCCTATTATACGGCCCCTATCAAAGTCCGTCAGCTGCTCGTACTGCCGCCGGTTACGTCTTAGAGGCATCCTAAGTCTCAATATCGTCTATCAAAGTCATCAGATTCGTTTGGATAGCCGTACGGCGCTCGTACTCATGCTTTTAAACTCTCCCAGTTGCGCAACTAATATGCGCATAGCACACTTAGCCTTGTCTCATTGGCTTCGAAATTTTAATCATTTGCATATCTCTTACCAGACTACATTCTTGCCGAGTTTCGTGATTGTAGCTTGATTTCTTCTGGGTGCATATATTTTTTTGCGACAGAGTGTATATGAGAAAAAATTCACAGTAAGAAATATTAATTAAGTTTTAAGTTCGCGCATGATATTTCCTACAATAACAGCTATATTTAATAGAAATAAGACGATTTATAAAGTCAAATATGCCCTTATTACACTGTATTATTTCTATTTAAATGGAATAATAAATAGTATTTTTTTAAAAAAACAAAAAGAGAAATACATTTTTAAAAATTATTCTTTTTTAAATTTCAATATTTTTCAATCTTTTCAAATAATACACACACACACACACATATATATATATATATATATATATATATATATATATATATATATATATATATATATTTATATATATATGTAAGGATAAATAAATTTGATTAAAAATTAAATCCCCTATCTAGCACTTGACTCATCTTTCTCAGTTCCCATCTTCAAGTATCAAACTAATCACCCATTTATTTCTTCCGAACATATGGCCTAGCCAATAAACATGTCTAATTCCAGATCGTTAGATTTAATAGTCAACATATGTTAGCATTAACTTGCAAGCACCCTCTTCAAAGTAGCGATACTTACCATATGTTTTTCAAGTGTTATCCACTTGAAACCACCACCATGGCGTGCTTTTTCCTCCCTGCTCTCGGTGAGAACAGATGAACAAATGAAAGAATAAAGGTCGTCTTTTCACTTTTCTAACTTTAATCTGATTCTGTCTTAAAAATCATGACATATATATATATATATATATATATATATATATATATATATATATATATATATATATATATATATAACACTAACATTAAGTAGGAATTTTAAAGGGTATGATACATTATACAATTCTGTGTAAAGTTTTAAGTATAAAAGGCTACTATTTTAGAAAATATGATGCATAACGTAAAATTTACTTAATATTTCTTAAAGAAATGTTCTTATTTCCATGTTCTTGTAGTTTTTAAAATTATGATTATATTTTAAACATTTTACACTTTTTTGAAACCTTTTACTTTTATAAAAAATGTGTAAAATAATCAAATTACTTAATTTTAACCTCAAACAATTATATCTGGTCTAAAACTGTATACATTTTCAGCTCTCCAGAAAACATTAACACCTCTAAGACCCGAATTGAAATATCTGCAACTGCAACAAATGTATCACTTTGTAGAACTCTTAAAAATTGTGTTGATAGATTTAACGCAATAAACAAACATGTTATTTATCTTGAAGCCCAGCAAATAACCAATAATAACTTATCCCATGTAAAAAAAAAACAAGAATCAAACACTTTCAAAAAAATTATGGATAAAGCTACTTTGAAAAAGTTTACGCTATAAGTTCAAGTAGTTTCTTAACCATTTGCAAACATTTATAATTAGACACTTATTTCTTAACTGATATTCACACGCAAACATTTTGTTTGCATCGAAATAATGTTTCGAGGAAATAAATTCAATTTTCACCTTTAATTCTTAAATATCAACTCCAGTAGCAATATTTCATACTAGTATATGTGCATGCTACTAAAAGCTAATTGCAATTATATGTAATTAAATTAAGTACAAAATTACTCCATTTGAATAATTGTTACATTTGACGAATTAGATTTGATTTCTATTTCGAAATATTAAGCGCAGTAAATATCATAACAATTTTATTTCCGTTAGAATAATTCATAAAGTAATAAAGCTCTGAGTATTTATAATTAAAGCAACTTTTTTATATATTATTGAAGTTTATCATTTATTTTACCCAATCTCTCTCTCTCATGTGACGTTCTTGAATTAAGCTTTGCTGTAGTTTTTGCATGAATTAAAATAATTTCAGAATGAGAAAAATAAAAGAAGTGAATGAGCTTTTTTTTTTAAATTTATATTTAAATCGTAGCAGTTAAATATCATACAAGAAAATTATTTTAACTGGTTTCTATTCTATATTACATAATTATTCGATATATAATTATTTTTTGTTGAGATATAGTATCACTTTTTGAAATTTGCATCCAATACGCTTCCCGATTTCCAAAATATTTTCATAGTTAATTTTAATTTCAAAGAAAATTATTTATAAATCATGTAATTAAAATTTGTAATTTTTTATTCCAAAAATGAATTCAATTTCAAAAATTGTAAATTTTAAAACTTGTCGAAATTTATTAAAAAAAGAGTAATAATATTTTGTATACGTCCTAACAAATATTATAATTTCCATTACGTTAAAGTGTTGTTTCTGCATTCAGAGGAAAGTGATTTGCAAGCATACCTGTCATTCCACTCTTTTTTCGACCGCACAACTCAAAGACTTTCTAGGGGTGTGTTTTATTTAAAATTTAATTGAAATTAACAAAAAATGTTTGAAAAATTAGGTAAATACCAACGTTTTAATAATAGAATTCATTGGTAAATCGTCAGGAGACGTAAGGCAAGGAAGTCACTCACAAGAGAAGATTGCTGACGATTGTTTATCTAAGATCCTGAATACTGGTAAACTCAATGAAGTCCATTTACTGAGACAGTTCCAGTACATAGGTCACATTAAGTTCTTCCGAGAGCCACGATAGACAATGAAGAATATAATATATCTGCCTGACACAGTGAAGCACAGCTGAAGTACCTCATCTTGTTAGATATACTGATAACTTTTAACGACTATATATATATATATATATATATATATATATATATATATATATATATATATATATATATATATATATATATATATATATATATATGAGAGAGATATGACGGCAACTGAGAGAAAATTAAGTTGTCAGAGAAGAGAACATATGAGAAAAAGTATAGCAAATGATGGAAAGAAAAACTTGCGGCTCTCCAGTCCTTTCGCAGGTTTTTCGAGCAAACTCAAGTCTTGCTTTTATGCAGATTGATTTCAAATATGGTATAACTTTTAATCTTGTTTCTAACAATGTAAAAGATGAACTTTTGAAAACATACGACAGCATCTGAGAACACTTTTAGATCTTATTTTTTTCTTATTTAGTTCGAGAATAGCATAAATATTGATGATGTTTGAATAATTCGAAGTCTATCTGTTGCAGATGAACGTCTTGAACATCTGATTGTTCCTAAAGTTACCTAATTTCAAAGGCAATTTCCAACTATGTTAGGACATCGCCCCATTATGAGCAAGAAGTCGCTTTCTATGTTTCCATTACTATTATAAAGTTCAATCAAGCCTTTCTCTGTAAAATGATGATTTTAACCACACAACACAGTATTAAAGTTCGTGATATAAATTATAATTATCAACACGCCATTTTGACGAGAAAATGAAAAGTAGACCTATTTTTAAATGCCGTATCACGCGTGTTTATTTAGTAATTACTACGATACATGCGCATAACTGATATTTTTTTATATTACTCCACTATGATTATTTCCACATATGTGTGTTTGTGCAATTCACTTCTCTTATACTTTTTTATTATAATTTAAGAATTTTAGAACATCTATTATGTATCTATAAACTTGTTAACCTATATATATGTGTGTGCATGTATATATATATATATATATATATATATATATATATATATGTGTACCATGTAGGATAATTTTAAATTTAATACTGAATAAAAAAGTTATCTATATGTTTCTGTTTTATAAATACACAATTATTATCATTTATCACAATTTTACTCAGTACTTGTCCCGAAATTTTAAATCTGATATAAAGCAGTTTTAATTCGAAAAACTTAGACAACATTTTCTTGCTTACATGGTGGTCTTGTAACCATAAACTATATTAATAGTTGTGTTGGCAATGTACTCAATATCTTGTCTAAAAATGCTATATAATCTATTTGAAATCCTGAGTTGTAATACATCATCCTTTATACTCAAAAGGCATCATGTCAATAAAATCTGTTCTCAAAGCGACAAAAAAAAAAGTTGCCAAACCATTATGACTAAACAGAATATCGTTTTATCTCTCTTAGTTGTGTTTGTAAATAGAGCATTGACAATTTGCGCTCTTTCGTGAAAAGGAATTTTCTCCGCTGTATAGTCCCAAAGAGCCAGTCATATCCATTTAGTTTCATTTATCTTGCTTTTCACAATGATCAGGAATATCCCAAAGCTTGGTGACATCAACTTTTGAAAAGCGTGCAACAAGGAGGATTGGCATTTTATTCTACTGAATGTATTCTGAGTTAAAATCTTTTATCATGCTATGTTTGATGATATATATCTTTGCTGTTCATTACAGGCACTGTCCGTTGTTTACATTGCATTCAGATTTCATGTACATAACACGCGGACATATTAAACCACGTCATTGATTAAAATATCCCAGTTGCAAAATGAATTTTATTTTGTTAGGACTCAAAAATTACTCGAACCGTATTGATAAATATCAATGTGGTAATATTTTTAAAATACAGCTTCTAAAATATAAGAAAAACGTGAGAGATTTTAAACGAAATATGAAACTAATTAATGTTACAAAACATTTGAAATCCTAACATTTTTTGATTAAAAGGACTACTTCTTGCCTATATTATTTCAAAGTAAGAGAACTCATGCTCTTTGCTCCTAAGACAGCAATTAATGTCACTAGATCTATTTTTCATTTTTCAAGTAACTGTTATTCCCTTGAAATTAAGCTGTCGTTCATGATTATTATTTCAGCTTATATTCGATAAGATGGGTGGAATAGGAAATATCAGAGTAAGAATTCACTAAAAATTTACTTCAATAGTTTCAGTTAAAAATATATCAGACACTTCAAACGTATTTCTCGACATCACTATAGAACCAATAAAATTAGACATTCATTTTAATGAAAGTTATTCGTGTACTATTCATACATAATCGGGTTAAAAAGTATTTCTTAAATGACTTCAATTACTTTTTAACTTCAAACTCTAACAATTAAAATTCATTTTTCTGTATTACGGTTCAAGCAGAACCATACAAGTATCTATAAATGGAATAATAAACGTTTATATATATATATATATATATATATATATATATAAAATGTATATTGATATATAAATCATGAACACACATATTAATCTTTAAAGCCTTCTTTTGTAAGTTAATATTGTCTCTCTTAATTTAATGAATAAATTAAAATTATTCTAATGAATCTATACATTTATTAATACGTTTTCATTTCATGTTATAAATAAGACAAGCATTAATTGTATTTGTCGGCTTATTATTATCATACTTCTTTTATCATATGTGTTAGCACTCATTGTAAGGTTTTGTGTTTAAAAAGTGCAATTTTTAAGAAGAATCAATAATAATAATATTTAATTTGATCAATCATGTAAAAACACTACTATAAAAGAAAAAAAATGATCTCTTGTAATGTCAAAGGAACCAGAATATATTTACAATGAGTTTTGTAATATGGTAAAGCTAAAAAAACAGGATATAGTATAACTAGATTTTGTAAAACCACCTTTGTGTGGCTAAAACTTATCATTATAAAATTCATGTAAAGTTGTTTTTTAATTAGGATTTATATTGCATATATATATATATATATATATATATATATATATATATATATATATATATATATATATATATATATATATATATATATATATATATATATATATATACAAGTTGTCCCAGAAACAACACTCAAATTCTTCTTTGAGAATACACAAATAATGCTCAAAAACTGTACTTGTACGATCAATAGCTTTCGAGAAAAATACGATAAAGGATGATTCATGATGGGGTTCCTACGCATTTATGTGCTCCTGGGTGTGGATGTTGGATATGGATCGCTGGATCAGACGCGTGGGTCCAATGCTATGGCCGTCAGGATCACCAAATCTCACACCATTGAGTTTTGTTTCACATGGAGCCATCTCAATGAATTGGTGTATGAAGACCCAGTGACTACACTAACGGACTTTCTTGCTCGTCTGCATGCTGCTTCTACTTTGAAGAATTCCGTGCTATTGCAATGTATGCACTCATCCATTCCTCGGGTTTCTCAAGCTTACCTAGATATGCTCGGCTTTTATAAGTAGTTGAAAATACTGCCATTAATGTGTCTAATACGCGCAGCTGTGAAATCATACTTTGTTTTTAGTATTTCTCTTGTAAACTATGGGTCACACATGTATAGTTGTTTGGGAATATCTTATGTATTCTCAAAGAGGAGTCTGGCTGTGCAGAGTTTTGAAGCTATTTTGGGGACACCCTGCATTTAATGTTTCTAAGGAGGCTTGGAGACTCTTCAGGAAATAGTTATTTGTTCAATATTTGAAACATATTTCAATAACCTTACTGTGAATCAAATCAACGCCAAATGTACCATATTTATTTCAATAACTGCTAAATCATCAGTTTCAGTTTAGGTTTAAAATGGAGAATAAAGCGTGGGAAAGTACGGCCTAAGACCATAAAAGGAAATTACATGGATTGAAATCTGATAGTTGGATGTTCACATTTGAGACGTCATATCATATCATATTTCATGCACGAACACACACGGTGGGAAAATAAATATTGAATGGGAAATAGAATTTTGTTTAGATTATGAATTATTTATCTTTACATATATATGTACTAAAAAGCCTTAAGCAGAAAATTTATTTTGCTCTAACTATTTTTTTAAAAAAAATATCTTTTAACTCACTCTGTTCATACTCTGTATTTTATCGATAAAAAGTAAAAAAAAATAATGGTTCTTTTCAGTTTCCAAAATTTTTGCGATGTCTTAGAAATAATTTCGAGATTTAAAAAGGCTTAACAAATAATGAAAAATTTAATCGATCATATAAAGAAAAAGATGATGTCTTGAAAAAGAACAATGCAAACTAATGCATACACATAAACCGGATTAAAATATTCTTCCTTTGAAACTAGCAAACTATTGATGGAAAGAACAATTTTTGTCTGTCTCACAAGCATGTTGTACTTCATTCAATAACCCGAGAACATTTGTGAATTCGTCTCCTTCATTTATTTTTTTCTTCATATATCCTTTTAGTTAATGCAAGTTTCGTCAGTAACGTTAGACTGCCGCCTAAACCATTAGGAGGAATTAAAGTCCGTGCAGAAAAAGGAGAAAGCAGAAGAACGCTTTCATCCACCTGATTTTCTTCATTCAACCGCTCATAATGAATGAACCAAAACTAAAAGTATCTTACCTCTTCGTTAAAAATTTTTATTGTTGAGTTAGGCAAGCATGACCCTGAAGCTTCATTTTTCATTCTTCGATGACGATTCAATGCTAAATTGAGCAAACGTAAGAAGTTAATTATGTTGAAAGTCGGGCTCTTTCCCCAGTTTTTATTTTGATGTTTCTTTAAACTAGTTAGGCGTTTTTAATTTTGTTTCTTTTTTTTTTACAATTTCGAAAACTTGAAAGCACTCTTGAAAGGAACTTGATTTTTTCTTCCCCTCTCCGTAGTTTTATTTGCAATGCAGGTGAAACAAGCGGAGAAAAAATGTTTTTCCATGTTCGTTTTTTTTAAGAAAAAAAGGGAAAAAAACATGTTCCTCAATCATTAAAATGAACAACAGAACCTTCTAACCCTATTATCAACTACAAGACCTGCACATTGTTTTTAAACATATTGTTTCTCTCTTTCTGTTCTTAAATTGTTTCTTTGCAATTATATATAGAAGTTGCTACGCAAATTAGAACAGCATAAAATATATGTGCAGTTTCAATTCAATTAAAAAAAGAGACGATTTCCTTTCACCACTCGTGTAAAGCAGATGAATAAATAAGTAGCAGAAAGAGCTTTTAATTTTGAATAAATTTGATCGAATGGAGATGATATTAAGAAATAAATGAGCGAATATCTGAATCTGTTCTGAATATAGCTTGATTTTAAATTAAAAATTTTAATTATTTCCAAGCTTCTTTGCAATTATTTCAGGTACACTACATCTGTTGATTATTTTGTCATTTTAATTTACTTGGTTAAAATATTTTATTTTTATTTTTATTATTCTCAAAGTTTTCTAAGATACTCAAAGAATAATGTATTAAGCATAACAAGTCGACATTTTCAAGACTTAGCTCTATTTCATAATTCAACGTATGAAAACACTTTGTGTTTTAAGTACTCTTAATATACGAGTAAAATCAGTTAATTTAATGGAATCTTCTACAATGAAATGATGATTATACATAATAAATTAAAATGAATTTTTATAATCAAAGTTAATTTGACTTGAAGTTTTTAAGATCCTTACAACTACGATATAATGACATGGATTATATGAACATGGCAACATTATTTTGCTTCTCGTAGGAATAATTAGAAATATAACTGGAATCTTTGTATTCATGAAAAATATGCGTATAATGTAATTACAATAACTCATTTTTAATTTAGTAATTTCCACACCTTTCAGCAGTATATATATATATATATATATATATATATATATATATATATATATATATATATATATATATATATATATATATATATATATATATATATAATGAAAAGTATTTAACGTAACATAACTGATTTCTATCTCTCTCTCTCTCTCTATACCATAAATTTCCTTGTAAAATATTATTATCATCAGACTAATACATTAACTATTCAGGTAAGTGCTGATTTTTTTACAGAAACAAAACAATTCCATTATATACGGTTGCAAAATAATAAGATATTTTCTCTCAATGCTTTTTCTAATTTGCATTAGGTGTTGTTGTATAATAATTTGCCATGACGAAATTGCGGCTGTTTTGAAAGCACAAAATCATATAAAAGAATAAATGAAGCATTACGAGTTTTTAAATAAAAAGTATAATTTTAATATTTAAAAGAAATAAAGCTATTGTATAGATGTAAATTGCGTCATTTGAGTGAACTTCTAATAATCAGTCTTAAACGCCATTTATGATGCCAGACACATAGTACTTTTTAAAGAAAAACTCCTGTTTGATATTTAAAATGCAAATTGCTGTTCAATCCTATTTCCCTAAGATTATTATAAATATTAAAAAATAATGCATAATAATTTTCTCTACCATAAATTTTTGCTTTCCACTTATAAAATATTGGGAGGTATTTTATACTATCTTCATCTTTATTTATTTTCTGATTCAAACACAAAGTTTAAAATTAATTTGAAATAATGAGTATTTTTATTTTTATTTAACTTATCTCAAAGGAAAGAGAAGGAATTTAAATTTGGGATAAAATTTATCTAAGTAATGAAGGTATATTTTAAATGAAAAGGGAAGCAAAATGATTTGAAGAATAGAAATATACCAGCTATTTAAGTAATCATACGAATATAAAACAATAAAAAGCAGAATAAGAAACGAATCTTCATTTTTTAAGAGGATCCCATTTATTTCATTTACAAACTCTATGGAAATAAAAATACTTAAAAATCCATATAAAATCAATTATTTATTAAGAATAATTTTAATTGTTTTGTAAGAAGAGGAAGATAGTGCACTCTTTTAAAGAAAAAATATGCTAAATTAATTAAATTAGTTACTTAATCCTAATAAGCCTAAAATTAACTAAAGCACATAAAAATTTCGTGTTCATATTTCACTTCTCACTTCTATAAATAATTAAATTTTCATATCCAGATAATATTTGTCATGACGCTCTTTTCTACTAAGAAATTAGTATGGTATCGTCAGAAACAGCTAAAAACTTGGGCTGATGCAATATTCTTTGTTTTTCGGTGATATATTTCTTTAAAGACATTGTCTCGAACTTTCACCCACGGAAGTGTAATGGTCTACCGAAGAATGAAACAATTTCTCCAAACAAAAAATATGATTATCAAATCTCTATCTACATTGGACTTAAGCTGTGGGAGCCCTCAGGCTAGATACTAATTTAAATTTCTATAGCTTTCAATTCAGTATTTATCGCAAAGAGTACACTCATAGAAAAAAAATAGCGCACCAAGACATAATTGTAGGATGAAAATGAAACTTAGCGTGAAGATACATGTCAGGGAAATACGCAACTGATAGGAAATGCACCTTGATGGCGCGTTACGTATAGCCGGCAGAGTGCATTTAACGTCGTTCTCCGTGGAATATAAAGCAGGTAAACAAAGCTTGTTTCAGTGTACGGAATCATTTACAAAGGAAGAGCTGAGGTAGACATGCCATTACGAAATGAAAACAATATGAGCAGCTGTCACAGTTTGAGAGGAGAAGAATCATCAGCATGATAGAAGCTGGGTGGCAAGTAGCTCGTCAATTAGGTCGATCTGATTGTGTTGTGAGGGGATGTTGGGGCCAGTGAATCCGAGAGATGTCTTTTACTAGAAGACCAGGCTCAGGACGCCCTCGAAAGACCAGTTGTCGAGAAGACCACCACATGGTAAGAAATGCACGCGTTTAGCCAACTTCTTCATCGACCGCCATCCAGGTTCCAGTAGCACCTTCATTAGGGGCCCCTGTGTCTTTGCAAACCATACAAAGGCGTCTGGCTGAAGGACATTTGGGATCGCGGTGCCCATTACGTGCGCTGCCCTTGACCCCCACCCATCGAAGTCTCCATTTGGAGTGGTGCCGCAACCGAAGAAACTGGACTGCAGCGGAATGGACCAGGTCGCCTTTAGCGATGAATCCAGATTCAATCACAGTAGTGATGACAATCTCGTTCGTGTCGGGAGACCCCGTGATGAACGCATCAATTCTGCCTTTGCTTTACAGCGGCACACCACCCCCACAGCTGGTGTGATGGTATGGGATGCTATTGCCTGCAATACACGGTCACCCCTAGTATTGATCCGTGGCACCATGACAGCCCAGCGGTATGTTCATGTCATCCTGCAACCACATGTGTTGCCACTCATGCAATGACTCCCAGGAGCCATTTTTCAGCAAGACAATCCTCGGCCTCCCACGGCAAAGGTATCGTCTACGCAATTTTTCTAACCTTCTTTGGTCTGCCTGATCCCCAGGTTTATTTTCAATCGAGCATATCTGGGATCATTTGGGACGGCGAGTTGGACATCCAATGAGTTTGAACGAATTAGAGGCAAGGTTACAGCAAATTTGGAACGAAATGTCTCAAGACGTCATACAGAACTTGTATGACTCAATGCCTGATCGTATCGCATCGTGCATTCACGCTAGAGCGGGTTCAACAGAGTATTAAATCCTCCGTTCTTTTGTCTTTTTCTCTAAAGTAAATTATCCTTTTCCTTTGAATTTCTAATCATTTACTTATATCAAAATAGTCACTACGTATGTAAATATTCGTTTCATTTTGACGACTCCTTCTTGGTGCGCTAATTTTTTTGTTCATGAGTGCATATACACAGCAACGATAAGCGACCCATAATGGCCCCTCATATGCTTTCTACTTGAACCCTCGCTATTTCAACTGCTAAATTCTCTAACTTCGTAGTATCCGTATGAAAAATTCATCATCCTTGTAACTTCTATCTTCACTGGACTTTAAATAGCAACTAACATTAAAATAAATCTTGGTAATTTACTGATTGTGGTTGTTATAATTATAAAATGTATTCAAAAGAATATTCACAAAAGTATTAGTAAGTATCGTGAATAGAACTCGTTACAACATTACTAATAATGCCATTAATTAATACGCTTCAAGACATTAGTGTTAAATGGTCTACATGAAATCTTTTAGCGGTCTATGGATATAGAGGAACATGTCACACTGATGTTGAGCAATAAGGACTTGATCAACCATAGATGCTGACAGTAATACAAGTTGAAAAGTGGAATAAGGTGACAAAACTTTAATTTAAATATACCTTATCAGAAAATATCAAATATCTGAAGCAATAATTATGGAATCTCCCTAGAAAAGCCATTACAGAGTTTGTGTTGTTCTTTACCTAGATACACACACATCGCAACAAAGACATTTTTCCTAATAAGGGACTGTAGCATCCAGTGCTCATTCAACAGCAATTTATGAGCTCCACGGTTTTGAAATAATGTTTATCTATTATATTTTACATATAATTTAAATATAACTACATTCAGTGAAAATACATACTTCTCTTTGATTGCGCTTCCGCTTCCATATATGAGTTGTTGTTGCTAATGTCACCAGACAGACGGTGTCAGATCGATGCCCACGAAATTCATCGAGGTAAATGGAAAGATTTACGCTTGTCGTTATGCGTAACTTTGAGCACCATCAGATGACATTATGATTTGGCATGGCTTTTGATGGTACATGAGTATCATCAATATATAATTTTTTTCACCTTTTGTGTTTCTTCCGTATATGGTTCATTATCTAATGAAATTTTTTAAAAAAATTGTCAAATAAGTACAACCTGTAACAAGGGCAAGGTAATTATATTAATTGCAAATTTTGATCTATGTATTCTTTCTTATAATTTTTATAGAATCATAATTTCCAATACAACTCAAGAAAAACAGTGTACTGTTAAATCGTTCATTCAGTGGACGTAAAATATTATATGTACGTTTATATCGTATATAATCTTTCCAGAAATTACAAGATCAATTTAAGGTATCCGACTACGTTGAAAACGTCATTTTCGGTCAAAAATCACATTTTCTTTTTATTTGATATTTTTAAAATTCAAACAATTATCTTTCTAAATCTGCCTTTGTTTTGTCTGTGCGATAATTAGAAAAAAGTTACAGGTGTTTAAAATATTATTACAGCGGTGAAATTGAAACCGGAAGAGGTGAAATCGAAACCGGAAGTTGACTGCTTCACATGCTTTTTACCCATAATGTTTGCAATTTCAACCCATTATAATTTTAAAAACAATTTCTGGCATTTTTTAAACTATTTTATTGATAGGCAACAATTTCAATCTTTTAATTGGACTTTTGCGATTGGCAACATCTGTTTCTTCTAACCTCATATGTTTTTGTTTTGATTTGAATCTTTTTCGAATGTTGCTCGCAAATTTCTTCAAAAACCTGATTTTTTTGCTTTAATTGCACAATTTTTAATTGTTAATTGTTTCTGAACATTCTGCTTTTGATATTATCAAAAATGAATCAAATTAACCTCTTGAAAACGCAACTATGCTGGTGAGACATTTACAAAAACAGTGGAAGTGTTGACTTGTAATGTTCTTGACTTGAAGTGCTCAAATTTGTAATGAACGAAAACTGGGATAAGTAAAGGTTTTTTTACAGAACAAAGAATGTTTTAGTGGAACATTAAGAGGTAATAGAATATTTTATTTAAATTGGGAAGTGTGTTTTCAAGTTTGTGTTTCTCCAATTGTTTTGAGAACAATCTGTACCTGCATGAAGATTACATGTTTGGACTGACTTCTAATGTGACTTGAAAAATGCTCCGATTAAAGTTTTATCGTCTTTTTTCAGCTACTGAAAAGCTAAAAAGCAAAGTGTTATTAATTTGCAACCTATTTTTAGAAGGTGAGTGATTGAAAGATGATATTTACCTGTGAAAAGCTATGTTCTAAGCTGAACTGGCCTTGTATGACAAAAGGAGCATTTAGACTTTGTGAAAGAAAGTCTTGTCTGTGCTGCTACACCAACGGCTAAAGATGCCATGAACGACACTGCTTTTTAAGCGAAAAGCATTATAAAATGTTTCAAAATGTCAGTTGAAGAATGTGGAATATCCGTTGACGGCAGAGACACATGGACATTCATCGCTAAATGTGGTTTCTATAGAAACTTTATACATTGACACTGGGAAATTCTAGATTTAGAAATGTTATCAAAGTTTTTTAGAATTCTATAAGTCCAGTCATACATGCGTGTTCCTGCAATCATCTGGGATTTACTTCAAACATAGTGCGTACAAAATCTTTGTATGTTTTTGCACTACGAAATCTTAAAAATGTGTATTTCTTTTGTGATGGTGATTCCAAGGATACTTTTCTGTTAAAGATGTGTATGGTGTCAACAATGTCATCATATGAGTGCATAAGATACTTCTAAGAAGGATTGAGTAGTCGGAAAAGAAATTTTTTAAAAAGGCGAGAAAAACCTCGGTGAGAAAGAAAAACTTATCAATGTTATGTTTAATAAAATTCTTCACTGTTTTAGCACTAACACCAATCACGCCAAAGCTATGCTAAGTGCTACAATAGCAGTATTTTTCACTGTTGCTCCAACAGGGAGAAACCCATATATGGGCCGTGCCCGATTTGAGCTGAGAATTGGTGTGACTATCAACGAGGAAACGACACCAGAAAACAATAAACAGAAAAAATTGTATGTATTTCTGCGAAACTTTAAAATATTGTTAAACCTGTGTACACAAAGCAGAGTGATAAGCAGTTATTATAAAATTGCCTCCACGGTAAGACACAAATAAAATGTATCATTTAACGCCTGTTTGTGGCAAATCATTTTGAAAGAAACTTTTATCGAGCTAAAACCATTTTCTTTGGGTACCCATATATTACCGTCATTATTTTTAAAAAAGCTTTCATTGATGTGTTAGGTATTTTGAAAGCATTTGGCATAAATGCAGGGAATTATATACTGCGTGATGAGAGATTTGTTGACATCTTTCGAGTCGGTGACTCGAAACAACATTCTTTGCCTTTTATAAAATCAACCAGAAAAAAAAAGGAGGCCCAAAGAAAGAAAAAAATTTAACAAACTTCCAAAGAGTGGGAGTGTTACTTATAAATCAGGAGAGTTTTAGTAATATACTTGTCATATTTTGTTTTGAAATTGATTTTATAAAGTTTAAATGCATTTTTCTCAAAACAATTTTTTTGTAAATTTCATGATATTTCAAACATGATATCTAAAAAACTTTTAGAGATACTTGTATGAGATTTTACACAAATGTTATTATTAGTATTATCTAGAGAATGACCTACAAGCTAAGAAATGGAACAATTTTTAGTTATTTTATAGTTGTATTTCTTTCAGAAAGTTACAATAATTTGATTGAATTTCCTAGTTCGCAAGCTCGACTGGCCATAACTTTTGATTCAAAAGAAGTAATTTAATACTTGTAGGTCATTCTCTAGAAATGTGTTTTAAAATGTATTGCAGCAATATTTTATGGAAAGTATAAAATATTTTAAAAATAGAATGTTTGAAAAATTCCAAAATTTGATTAAAATTTCTTTAAAAATTTTAATTTTTGCAAATTTTTATGTACATATATTATTTCTAACTGTACTTTTCATTATTGTGTATAAAAGTGAAACTAAAAATGTAAAAATATTAGGGATTTTTGAAAACTTAAAAAAGTCTCGAACGTAGTCGGATACCTTAATTCTAAATTTATGAAACAAGATTTTAGTTATAATTTAAACACCTTGAACATGATATTGTAACACATTTTACGTTTTAATAATTTTGAATAACGTAATAAATCCTTAAGTAAACAAGTTATTATAAATAAGTTAAAAATACACTGATTAAGGAAGTGTATGACTGCTTGACAACAAACACATGAGTCTCAAAGTTAATATGATAATTTCCCACCATTTTCCTTTTTAATTACGTTTTTATTTTAAATAACCAAGTTCTTAAGCTTAGTTTCCGAAATATTGCACCACCCGCTTACAATGGCTAATCCCAGCTCTTTGGCAAATGAAAAGTGTTTATTTTTACCTAAACGTTTCAACATAATATACCACAGAGATTTTCCATGACAATTCAAGTTTGGATTTTGACATATTTGTGGTAAAACATTAATTTTCTTTTATGTTTTAAAACCCATTCCTAGCGGACTTATGATATTATGCAAAATACTTTGCCTTGCTTAAATATATAGGCAGCACCACCTAATTAAGGCTATTATTCAGTATTAGATGATCATATATTATAGTTTGATACTAAGCAGAGTCCATACGTTCTGAAATTCGTTGTACTCTAAACCAATACTGATCTCCCGCTACCCCCCATTTGTCGAATGGTAGGGTGTGCAAGTTTTTAGAGAGTGCTGTCAATTCGGATGTGAGTGTGTGAGTTGTTTTCTTCACTTGACGTTGATACAAAATTACAAGTCTTGGCATCAATATACGCCGATATTGCCTCAGAGGACGTTATTAATAAATGAAAAATCAACCCGTTTGTTGAAAGAATTATTTAGGATCTTGCCTCAAGTCTTTCAAATAGTGTTCGTATAGTATTTCAAATAGTTTTCATCCTCTATTAATGTATCACTGTTTGTGACTTCAGTTGAAAAAAACAAATACAAAAACAGAACTTTTGCTCAAACAAAGATTCCACCTATAATACTTCTCACCTTTTCGGGAAAATAGGAACATTTTAGTAACTTTAAATCCCAATTTGATGATTTAGTTACAACAAAAGAACAACTTACTCAGTCACAGAAGTTGTATTATTTAAATAACAGTCTATCAAATGAAGTTAAAAAATTTGCCTCCATTTTCGATACCTTTTCTTCATTGTATGAAGCACTCGAATCCCGATATGATAACAAAAGATTGATTATCGATATTCATGTGCAACAAATTTTAAATTTTAAGAAGTTTGAACGTGAGAATCCGAAAGAAATTCGTAAAATGATTGATTGAATTAAAAAATATTTACGGACTCTAAAATTAGTGAAATCAATTTTTTTTAATTTCATCTCAAAATATAATTTAATTTAATTCATCATTCCATGACATGACATTTTTAGCCCATTTCAGTGTTGCTTCTTTATGATGTTTCAATAACTTTGATGTTTCTTCATTTTCAAAAATTTTGCACTAGTATTTGATTTAATTCTTCCAAACTGTAACATGTGATTATATTTTCTGTAACATATTGAAATTTCAGTAGTCGAAAGTCAGTTTTTGGTTAGCTGTCAAAACATTTGCCAATTGTCTTGCTTTATCAATTTTTTTCAGATAATTTTCTTTTAGTGTAATTATAATGAATGTGAATGTAATGTTTTAAAAATCTTCATTAAACTATCTATTTTAGTCTCAGATTCAACATCATCATTATGAAATAAATTTGTCCTCCTTAAAACTGCCATTGCTTCTCAAATAATGCTTTCACGAAATACTGACGCAAACGTTTCATAAACATACAAATGCAATGTATATTATATGCTAATTGTCTAAGGTGGTCTTATAATTTATTTTAAGACGCTTTGTTTATTTTTAAGAAATGAAGATTTAAAGAAAATTTAGGTTATATTTAAAGTTGCAATAAAATACAGAAAATGTTTCACTACCAGATTTAAAAATGTATTGTGTGGTGACAAAAAAGTCCTAAATAATTATATTTTCACTTAATTTTTGAGTGAACTAATTTTTCGTTTCGTAATTATCACAGTAACATAACTAATTTTTTCTATTATATTTTTCATTCTGATTTCAAATCTATTAGTAACATATTTGTAAAATAAATAATCTCAACAATATTTTTAAATGCACATGATGAAGAAAGCAAATGCCACTACAATAATGAGTGATTATTTTTCAAACCACTGAAATGCTTCATTATTTCGACCGATCAGAAAGCAGCAGTGATAAAGGTTTGAAAGCAAATTGTGTAGTATGTTTTAGTATATAGAAAACAATTGTTTTTGTTGAAATTTAAAGTATGTTTGGGAAGAAAAATGTGTGGAATTATGGGTTCATTTTCATTTGTCTGACTTGTTATAAAATGTGCATAATAATAATTTTGAAGTAAGAAGTTTATTCTATGCGCCTAATTGCTTCTGAATTTTGGAAGATGTTGTATTTCTATTGTCATGAGAGCATCAAAAAGGTATTGTGTAACAAATTCTATCGCGACTGGATGGCCGAGAAAAACAACTTTACAGGAAGACAGGGCATTACATGGGATTTAACTTTCAAACAGAAAGAGAGGGCTGCGGTAGCCCAGTGGTCAAGGTATCGGATCATGACAGGCATGTCATGAGTTCGAGCCCAGTACCACCAAAGACCCGCCGTATAGGGCAGCGATGCACGTTAAATCTGTCGAGAGCTGAAATGTCCTCCCGTTGGTGTGGTGTGGTAGTTAGGAAAGGGGGGTGCCAGCTCAGGTGTCGTCCGCGTCACACAATATCTACGTGGTCCGTCGCCAAAATCCCTCGTGTAGCTGAGCAGTGCGATGTTAATATTCACTCACTCACTTAAACAGAAAGATTAATTACCGCAAAACATTTGAAATACTGGGCTTGGACAAAGGTTTGAATTTGTGCCCAAGAACTGTAAAAATTATGACTGCTTGAAAGTGGATTACGAAACCAATACTCGCTGATTTTCAACGAAGTAACTGATTGACATGTGCAAGTTGTCATTCATTATGGACAGATAAAGATTGCGAAATGTAATATTTAATAATAAAAGTGAGTTTTGTATTTCTGGTAACTAAAGTAGTGCTTATGTAAAACGATGCACTCATAAGGAACTCAGTCCTCAGTGTCTGAAACTCACAGTAAAGCTCCCAACGAAAGTGATGGCATGGGAATTGGTCTTCTTTCAAACAGTGAGTGGGGCAGGGAAAGTCATGGATTACATTGAAATTCTACAAAATATAATATTGATACTGACTTAGAATTTTTTAGGAATCAGCTGATCAGCCAAGAGGCTAATAATGCTTCATGTCATCTTGAAAAACTATTCCAGAAATGGTTCGAAGATAATAAAGGGAATATAACAGTCTAACCAAGACAGCCACCATATCTTTATGAAATAGAAAATCAGTGGAAAATGAAATGGTTATAATATCTCAAAGGAAATACCTTCAAACAAACTGGAGTTATTGAAACTTTTATATTTTCTTTCAACTATGTTTTCACAAAAGAACTTCTGGTGAAATCAGTGCATTCTATGCCAAAATGATGTAGAGCCATTATATAAGCAAACGATTGATCCATAGAATATTTTTTAATGTTCAAATTCATAACAACTATATAATATTTTCAAAATTCATATTAAATGCACCGCATCTGCGAATTTTTATGTTATTCGACCACGCATATTTTGTTATTATATGTTTTTTTTTGTACATACTATACATTCTTGAATTTAGGTAGCTGTGCGACAGAAAATGCTTTCGGAAGTAAAAAGCTAATAACATATTAGTAATTAGTACTAAAAATACATCAGAATCAATAACAATATTTAAAATTGTACTGTAATTTCATATAGAAAAATTAAGTCAAGCACACAAATTGAGGTTGAATGAGTGTATTAAGGACTTTTTGCATCTACTTTGTACATGCTAAAAGTTTGCATCTTATGTTTCGTCAGGAATGCACAAATTCATTAGTGGTCTTATAATTTGTTAACGCATTATATTATATAAAATTTTAATGGTTTACCTGTAACTATTAATTAGTTGATTATTTATTTGCTATTTTCCATGCAAAATACGACACCCTTACATTTATTTCTATTCTTTGATATGTATTTAGTTGTACATTTATGAAAAATACAGTATTAAATTAAAATTTTACTTAAAATACATTAGAATAAGCGTAATGAGAAAAAAAAATTATACGTGGTAAATATCTTCACAAATCAGGATGATTCATATTTTAAAAGATGTCTTCTTCTCAGAAATTTGGAGCTTGTGATTCCTAAATAATCACATGACTAGTTTTATCTCATGGAATTTGCCAGGTCGAGTGAGTAAGAATGACGTATCTCCTGGTATGTCTCAATATTTATTTTTTGTTTAATTCAATAAGACAACTTATTCAGGAAACTCTTTCAATTGGAATATTTATGAAGGGCACATTACAACCAGTCGTATGTTTTATTTTAGTTAAATGTATAATATTACGATTCGAATGCTGATTAATGGTACACCGAAAGCTTCGAAACTGTTAATACTGGCTTTAGTGCGGCATGAATTTGAAACCTCATCCCTGCAATAATATCTTATTGCACCAAAAGTATACACAATTGAAGTAGATTGTTGAAATCCATAACATAAATTTGTTAAATCACAGCTGTTTTGGAAAGGATTTACTTTTACTCATTTTTCTTATTTCATATATATATATATATATATATATATATATATATATATATATATATATATATATATATATATATATATATATATATGTATATATATATATATATATATATATATATATATATATATATATATATATATATATATATATATATATATATATACATATATATATATATGTATATTGTGGTTTTTTCCTACACTTTTTAATTATATGCATGCAATAACTTAATATTAATTAAAATTGTATTCTTAGCTTAGTATTAAATTAAACTCTAATTATGCTTATTTTTTTCTACGTATCTTAAAACTGGATATCCTTTTTCGAAACTTCGATTTCATTTATTTTCCACGCTAAAAATTATTATACACTCTGTTTTGATTATAATTCCCTATTCATAGAAAAATAACTAAAATAGCTCAAGCAAGTAGTTTACCAAAAGCAGAATGGCGCCTAAGTAATACACCACAACTCCCTTGCATAGTTATAAAATATAACAACAATTTCCATTCACTTTAACACATCATTATAACATTCCCATTATATTATTCTCCTTGATTTTCCGTTTTTTAATGTAGAAAAGGATTCATCTGCCGCTTTTGTTTTTGGCCCTTGAATGGAGAGGTCATTCAATGATCTCCCCTTATATCTAAAATGCATAAATAATTTTTTTAAATTTCTCTACCCGGATATTTATCTTAACACGGCTTCAACATCTCAAGCAACAATAAAATCATTATACATGTACTTATATATCTATGTGGGGGTGTTTGTTAAAATGTAAAAAAAAAAATCTTTAATATGCGTGGTACATTCACTAAATTAAACTTCTAAAACTATTAAGTCATTTTCGTTTCATTTACTATAATGGTTAATGAAATGTATACAATAAGTAATATATTTGTAATAACATTACAATGAAAGAGGCTTTAAGCATACATTTCTTACAAATTGCAAAAGAACAAGTGATATTTTTAAAAAGGAAAAAAAATAAATCAATTTTCCTACTTAGGTCAACAAAGAAAAAATTTATTTTATTTAATTGAATTTAACAATTAAATTGATGTTTGAAAAAATTGCATTGACATTGGGTCATCCACTGCATGTTTAAAATAGTATATTTGAACTTGGGTGGGGCCATCTATTGTAGTTAGTTGGAACTTCGTCAGTAATAACGCAGAATAAATTTAAAATTAAAAAATAAAATTTAATATTTGAAAACACGCATTAATATCAAATACCATTCACTACAAATTTTAAAAAAAAAATATTTGAACTTCACTGGATGAATAAAAAGTATTTTTATAATGATTGAAAATTTTAACAAGATATATATATATATATATATATATATATATTTTTATATATATATATATATATATATATATATATATATATATATATATATATATATATATATATATATATATATATATATATATATATATATATATATATATATATATATACATATATATATATATACATATATATATATATATATGTATATATATATATGTATGTGTATATATATGTATATATATATATGTATATATATGTATATATATATATGTATATATATATATGTATATATATGTATATATATGTATATATATATATATATGAAATATATATATATATATTATATATGGAGAGTGTGAACTAACAGTATGAATTGGAAAAATGATTTGATATATTTAGGAAATAAAAAAAAATAGAATTTAACAATTTAAAATAAATTCTACTCTAGCTACATTTTCAAATTTCTCCAAAAGACTGATGCTATAAAATATCACCTATTTACCTCTATCCTACAGTCATATGAAGCAAATTCCTTCTAACTGCTTTATATAACAATAAACTTGTTCAGTACAATACATTTCATTCGAGAAAATAGATTCAAACTTTAGAAAACACAACACACATTTTTTTTTCTTCACTTTCCAACTTTGAAATTTTTGTTGACAATACAAATCCATTTTGGTTTAAAGTAGACTGTGACAGATGCACATACCTATCATGGTACATGACAGCAACTAAGAGGTTATTCCCAAACCCGAAAATAAAACCCCTTTTGTAGAGGGTTAGTATATGTTTTATTGTTCCTTATTTCTGAGAACTTATTTATTTATGATAAGGACCATCTTGTCTGTTTGCACTCCAAGATCTACAAAATGCCCAGGGAAAAGAGTTCTTTCCCTTCACATCAATATTTGATTCCTAAAGTCAAGAGGGATGTAACGAGATTTCGATAGAGGGTGCAGCTCACCATTTTTTGCCGCAAGCTAGTATTCTACTCTGCATTAGTGGATTTTTTAGCTGGGCAAAAACGAATAAGTACGCTGTAGAATCCTCTTTCCTTATGATATAGGTAAGACGGATCACAAGAAATGTTGTTTTCTAGTTTAAGATAAAAAAAATTGGGTTATTTACAAAAAATATAATGTGAATCTGACATTTAAAGACTGGTAGAGACTTACAATACAATCTTCATTTAAACCTGCAAATAACTTATTTTAAATTTTTTGTAAACCATGTCAATATGTATCGAAAATATGCTTTCGTCTTAATTTCCAAGACATTATAAGCCCACTTTATAGCAGCCATACTCTTGTCGGGACATAAAACTCAAAAAAAGCAACATATTTAAGTAACAATTAAAATTGCAGATATAAATTCATTATATTAGACACAGCATGGAAAATAATATAAATTTTTTTTCAATTATTTAAATTTTTTCGTGGGATGAATTTTCCTTTAAAAGCTGTACAATGACATTGGAACATTCATGCTCCATATTTTCAATAATTAATACTTTCAGACTATCTTCTCGATTTTTAATGCAACGGATCTAATAACTCTACATGGTGAAAAAAATTACATTTTTTCAGTGAATGTGCGGGGTAACATTCATTAAAAACATAATACGGGGTAAGGCCCGTGGGGTTTCGCCTGAAATAATATTAAGTAATTCAGTTTCTTAGTTTTGAATATGCAAGTAGAAATAATTTTTTTTCAACTGTATGTTTTTGTAATTATTTGCAGAATATTTCAATTGCGTATGAATTTTCTGAAATTTTCTATTAAATATATTTTTAAGATGTATTAATATAATTAAGAGAGAATTTTTTAAGTTTAAAAAGAAAAATTTTTATTTGTGGCAATTTAATTTTTGTGTGATCCCCCCTCCCACGGTTTACAGAGAACTTGTCTTTCCTGTTTGAAACTTTTTCTTGAATTGGTACAGTAAGAACAAAATATTAGATCTATTATTTGGAACTTTTGTTTCCTGCAATATGGCAACACTTTTGTGTGGCTTGAAAAAATTCCGAAACATAAAATTAAGGGATATTTCACTTCGTTAAGAAAAACATATTAACATATCTTTAGATAAAAACAGCATGATTTTAAAGCCTTTTGTTTAGTTAGTCCAATTAACTTAAAATATAAAATAAAGGAGCATTGTCTTTAATTATTTTCTAAATCTAAGTAAGTGAGTCAATGCAACAAGTAGAAATAGAATAAAATTAAGCATTCAAAATGAAACAAACATTGATCAATAATTCTTATATTAATTTCTTGTGATATCTTTTTAATTTCATCTCATCAAATAAATTATCTCACAAACGAAGCTTATACTTGACTATTTTTAAAAACTAAAGAAAGTTTAGAAATATAGAATCTTATAGCAGAAAGATATTTTAATGATACGTAGTAGATGTTTCTAATTTGCTTCATTCAATTTTGCTAGCATAGTTAAAATTATTTTGTTTTTAACTCGTCAAATACTGTATTTTTGATGATTCCACCTAAATCAAGTTTACCATCGAGTAGTTACGATTCGGCTCATTTTTTATCAATACTCTAGTCATATATCTACGTATTAGGTTAGAGGATTGATATGACACCAGTGCTTCTCAAAGTTGCAATACTCGCGACCCAATATTCAGTCATTATTTTCATCGCGCCCCCCATACAATAACAATGTACTGAATTCAATAATACTATACTTTGACGCTAAAACTACGATACGACTTTACCCTCTTAAGCCCCCCCCCTCCGTATATATAAACGTCTCGCTAAGCCAAAGCCTTTTATTTCTCCAGACGTATATATACGTCATTCTAAAGTACAATTTTTTCTGTGCACTTCTGTCCGTAAAATTATTCCAAGACTTTGGAATGCAATAAAAGGACCTTGACAATGTTTGTGATGGATTTACTTATTCCAGATTATTTTTTGCTCCTTTATTCCTCTCACCTCTCCCAATATATCACATACGCGTGCCTACGTGGAAAACGGTTGGCATTGGGAATCGAATTGTGAAACTTATGATCGTCAGTCTAGATTTAATTATAAACCGTACAAAATTGTCAAGATAGGGTTACTTTTTGTTACAAATTATATATATACCAAATCCATGGGGTAACTGGTAATTAATAAACTTGTTTTTAACTAAGAATTGTTAAATTAATTATAAAATACATTGTGTAGCACTGACATATTTTTAAGTGTAATATATCAGTGTAAATGTGTATTTTTTTTTTATTATGTCAGAATGTATTTTGTTTGTTTACTTTCAGTAAATTAATAATTTTTTAAATAATCTTTTGCTCTCGACATTTCAATAGTCTCGCGCCCCCCTTGTAGAGCTGTCATGCCCCCAAGGGTGGTGCGCCCCACAGTTTGAGAAACACTGATATGACACTATTTAATAAAGATGAATTGCTTCTTGTAGTCACGTATTTCTCTTCTGTCAATTTTTTCAAACATTTCCCTATTTAACCCTATAACATCACGCAACATTAAAAGAAAAAAACCCATGCAGAATTTGTATTCATCACTATGTTTTTTATCTAGACTTAAATGAACTTATATAGTAGAAAAATTATATTTCTTTGTAAACTTTTTTGAAATATTGTTAATGCCAATTTTGTCTTTCGTAAAATGTGAGAAATCATGTCTGATAACATTTCATATATGTAAATATGTTTTTCTTTATTTATGTTGTTAAATTATTATACAAGCAGCAACTGCTCCACTGTACATACTCAGAAGATAAAATACAACACTATAAAAGAAAATGAATGTATTTTAGTTTAATTTATTAATATATTAGCAGTAAATTCATGTAAAAAACTTTGTATTAGCTATATGTATTTTCATCACTACATATACTTACATTACTTTCCTAATTTTTCAATAGATCACCTTAAATTTCAAACGGGTAATGCATTACTATGTTTTGAAAATAAAAATTTAGTTTTTATTAATAATTACTTTTTATAACTTAATTTTCATTACTTATTTTTTTTCCATCATGCATAATTTTTTTACTTATTTTTTCCTTATTTTGTATGTATTAAAGTATTGAAATTCAATTTTGTCGCAAATCAACTAAAGCTATGTACATACATTTCTCGTAAATCTGTCAGCTTAGCTAGTAATCTTTTGTTCAAGAAACTGTTACCTACATCTATTCGATTGGCTACTGGCATTATTTTTGGTGGAAGACACTCTGTATTTCCACACTTTTAAACTTACCCTTGATTTATAAGTAATAAATTATTAAAATGTTGTAATTAAAGTAATACTCTGAAACTTGAATAAAATTTTTTGTTGTAAATAAAATTTTATTCTAACACACTGAGATAATCCCCCTCTAGGGAGATTATCTCTAGGAGTATCAGCGTGAGCAAGAGGCGTAGGATTAACGAAAGAACTAGAAGGAAACATTATCATAATATGACTTTATTAAGATATTCAACTTAAACCTTTAACAAATTAGATAATAATAATTTATGTGAGGGAATCTACGATGGTAAAACACACCACACACAATATATTTATAATAATGACTTAACCTCACTCGGACCACTATCAATAACTGAATCGCTTACACTCAATTCTAATACAATCACTGATCCTAACATTAAATAATCAATCCTACCTTGTTGTAGTATCAGTAAACGATCACACTAGCTTTAGATGAGGTTTTACGATAACTTGTGTGCAATGGTATGCACTACCTTCGTTAAAGGATCTCTATCACGTATAATTACTATTTTTAGCCACGTAACGTTATCTAAAACTTCTTCAATCTAGAACCACGGGCTGTTCACATTCCTCTAATTGCCGTCCCTTGCAACAAATTTCCATCGCGCTTTTACTCTAACTTCTGATATTTAAAAGGTTCTTAATTTGCATCTTTCTTTCACACTTCACATCTTGGATTTGGTTTGAAAAGAGTTTTGATTAATTCTGGCTCCAAAGAACCCAAAGGACATGTTAAAAAAAATACACGTGCGCCCGTCACAGCAAGTCATGGAGTCCAACTAATTCACCAAATAAGAAAAAAAAATTTAAACTTAAATTTGTATTTGTATGACATATTGCTCGTCATAAAACATTGTATTAGAAGAACATCTGAAACATTTGCTTAATATGTTCTTTTAACGTGACCTTGCATTTATACGTAAAAAAATATCTTAACTTCAACTTACTATACTAAGTGTCAAGCTCTTATTTTTTAGTTTGATACCATTATATTTTGGATTTTTATTGCTCAATTCATCTATCATATCCACTTAACATTATTTGAAAACTTTTTTTATTTTTTTAAAATTATATACTCTAAAAAGGAATGGTATATTTCTTAGGGACAAGTGACTTAAGAAAATATTTTACATAGTACCATAGGATATTAAACCAAATTATCATTTTGTTATCTTCTAGAGTGGAGTAGTAGTTAGTGACCAGACTGATGTGCCTTAATGCCTGAATTCGAGTCGAAAGGTAGGCTTAGATATTTGCACATGTATATAGTTCCGGGGGCACTCTAAATATTCATCGAACTTAATCTTCGGTAAATTGGGGTGTAACGGAGTCAAAAGTACTGTTACATGCATGGTGCTAAAAGGTGAGGACATTGACAACTGTAGAACTAGCCTCTCACCATGCTTAATTCCATGTGCTTTTGGTGTGCCGCCGTCGATCAAGCTGTATTAGAAAGAGCAACAACATTTTCATTGTATGCAAACGTTTTGAGATCGAAATATACAGTATTACTTTAAATTCTTCTTAGTTACGAAGTATTTCGTAAAATTTTTAGAAATCAAAGGACTAACTGAAAAAGGAGAAGGTAATATCAGCATAATATTCGTTGAATCATAGATCGAAAACTATGAAATTCTCTATACAGTAGGAAGGTATATGTGTATCACTTGGAAATTAGATAACTTTTTTTTCATACGCTGTTTTGTATTTAAATTTGCTTCGCATAATGTAACACAAATGGAGAATTATATCATACCTAAAATTACTCAATTATTATATAGTTTTTCTTTGATACTTGAATATTGTTAAAATTTTCTCCACTTGCAATTCCCTGAAATGGTTATCTAAATGCCAATTTTAAATCTTTTGATACAATAAACGCGTTTCATCCTGAAAAATGTATTCCTTCTATGTTAAAATTAAACTAACGTGTTTTATAAGCTTTTAAATTGTCATAGAACTTTATTCATGTTATATTTATAAAAAAACATGAAGGTTCTAAGGCTTAATTTCAATTATGGCCCTTATGATTCAATTTCTTTTCAACTTTAAAATATTCAGCTTAAAAACATCAAAAAAGTTGCTTGTTTCGAAGCTTTATATTCAAATCTTCACTTTATATGAAAATTCTTCGTTTAAATTATAAAATATCCAACGACGAAAATCTGAGCTTAAGTATGAAATGCTTGTAAGAAACAGAAGTACATAAAAAAGGCTAAGTAAGTTATTTTACATATTTTTTCATGAATATTTCCTTGAAGCACATGTAAACACAAAATCCAATTTATCCTACTGTTTTCAAAATATAAAATAAGTAAATTTCGTTCTCTATGGTAGTTACTTTATGGTACTACTTACTTTATGGTTCACGTTTTGCAATGCCCTGTGACTTTCCACTAACATATAGGAAAAAAAACTACAACATATATATATACATATTTTTAAATTTTAATTCCTTCTAAGTTATTTCTTTTAGTAATGGTTAAAATATTTTTCTCTCTCATTTAAAATTATTTCTACCTAATATTACTCTTAAACATATTTTCTTTCTTACACGTTTGTTTAATGTGTGTGCAGTATAGTATACTTAAAAATAACTTTTCTACGAAAAATTCATTATTTTTTTTAAAAAAAAATACAAAATAATAATATATTAGGATAATACATAAATGTGATGCTTCAATGATGAAGTAGAACATTTTTAATTCTTCTTGTGCATATATTTTTCCGTATATAGTAAACAACCACCTTTCCTCCATTTTTGAATCCCGAGCGTAAAAAATTGCACCAGTGAGGTAAATAATTGCTTAAAAACAAAATTTATTGATTTTTTAACATGCGCATTTTCCTCGTTTGTTTTCCTAGTAATTTCCTTTCCGTCTCATATTCTTTCTAAAATTTACTTAATTTATTTAACATATAATTTTTGAAAAGAACTCAATATAAATTTCTAAGGTAGGAGTAGACTTATCTTGTACGCTCCCGTAACCCTCTCCTCCAAAGGGGATTTCCGCAAATCTCTTTTTTTATAGATCTTGACTTAACAAAACAAACTTGCTTTGTCAAACTTTATGTCTAAATCTGATAGTTTAAAATCCGAATTTATAATAATTATTATTATTATGCCCCTTACCATCTTCGTCGATTTTCATAAGACCCTTTCTTGGCGTATTTCAATTTAAGAGGACACAGTACGATTCAATTAACCAAAATCGGTCAGAAAATCAAATTTCAATTTTTTAGCCTAAATTTTTTTTATATACTTTTCTATATCCTCACAAAATTTGAATGCTCTAAACTAAAAAAATGCAGAATTATGATAGCTTTTACGTTCGTTTTTATTCACATCCCTATGGCAAATCAAAACTTTAAACTGACGTATCTCAGAAAGATAAAATAACTAGTTTGTCTTCATTTAAAATACTAAGGCTTTTTTTCTATTGCGCCTAACGCTTTGAATTTTTTTTTACCTATTGCCAATAGTACATGTAACAAAACTTGGTATGCATTTTTGAATCAAAGCAATATTTATTTTTTTAAAAATAATTAAACTCAGAATTTATACATTTTTTAAGGAATTTTCAATAAACATTCATAAAAAGAAGTATTGTATGAATACCAATCACGTTAACACAAAACCGATACCAAATTTTTATACATAGTTTGATGTACTTGTAAATCAAATTTCATGCATGTACGTCAATTTTTGTAGGAGGAGTTGCACTTTAAAATCACTTCAAAAATTTCAAATTTTTCCTTAAAAAATTACATGGCTAGCTTTTTATGAAACTTTGAGCGTAAAATCTGTTTAACATAGCATACATACATAGGAGGCAACCAAAAAATTTTAAAAATCCTTAAATTAAAAATGTTTGCGTAAATCGTACCATGTCCCCTTAATTAAAGAAAGATGCATACCAAATTTCTTTACTTTGATTCGAAAGTAGTTCAAAAATGTGTGGAATTGTTTTATCTATACACCTCCATTGGAGTCAATTCAAACTTCATTATTCAACAAATAAGCATGCTTAACAAATTTCAAGCCTGTAGATCTAATATTTCAAAAACGAGAATATATTTCTCAATATCGCCCTTTAACCCCTTTGCATCGCAACTTGGGGGTTGATTTTCGAAAACCTGTTAGCTGCTTTTTAAACAGGGGAACAAAGTAATACATATTTTTCATAAATTAATCTTCATTTAAGAGTTGCTTTTGAGTTTTTTTTCTCAGAATCAATATAGGTATTTTATTATATTATATTCACCTTAGTTTTAGGGACTAATCCTAGTTTTTATTCATTAATATTAATGAAAATTCTATAAACTGAATATATCCAATCATCCTACACATTTTTTCCATTTATAAAGCATCTATATTGCATTAATAATCATAAGATTTGATACTGATGTCTTCTTTCTTACATGACTGTTAACTAAAATAAAACAATGATTCTCAACCACTGTGCATCAGCACTTTTATGTGCGGCCGAATTCTTAAAGCGTACAGCCAATTTTTTTAAAAAAATTATTGATTAAACTGAGAAAAAATCAAATAATCTGGAAACTAATTATTCGGCCGTATTATAGAAATAAACTAGCCATAAAATTGTTATTGACCATTTGACAATACTACAGGAGGGAGTTATATATTCATTACTTCCCAAGTTTAGATATAAAAAAAATATTGGGTCTGTATTCCATTTGTGATAATGGATACATCTGTGCATGAATTAACTTTGAATAATAAGGGAGAATTAATTTTGCTCTATAATAATCCAAACTAAATTTCAAAGCATTCGGAAGAGACAATTAATTCATTTTGGATTAAGTTATAAGCGATTATCCCATAATAGCCAAATATTATTGTTACAATTTTCTAATCATATTTGTGTAAATTTAGATTTTCAGCATTAACAAAAAGAAAAACGAAGAAAAAATTACATACATAGGCAATTTTTTAAATGTAAACGACGAAATGAGAGTGACAATATCATTTTTACGACCAAATATTAACGAAACTATCATAAATCATCAAGCTCAAATTTCACATAAAATATGTATTCCTGTAATTAATTACTCAATAAACATTTTGTTGTCTTTGTCGTACATATTATTTTATTTAACATTAAAAATTATTATCATAAACTATTTAACATAGTGTACTATAGACATGCAAAATTATTTTAAACTTATTTTATTATTAGTGTGCCTAAAAATTTTAAAATTGTTAAAAATGAACCGCAACAACAAAAAAGGTTAATAATCATTGCTCTAAAGTAATGATAGTTTAGTTTAATAATATTTATTGCAATTTCATACTGTGAAATATTTATTAATTTAATGTTTAATAACAGTCTCTAACTTAATGATAGCAGGTAAACAAAATTATTCTCGATCTTGATGTCTGGAGATTTATTTTAGTTTACAGTCTACCCTTTCTTTCGTTTCTATTTAATTAAATACTCGTAAAGACTAATGGAAAATACTTTAAGTAAATGTGTTCTTCCTCATCGGATTCAACTTATTGAAATGAAAATGAACGCCCGCAGTAGAGCACGTGTTTCTGTAGTTTGACAAATGGTTTCTCAGTCGCCAACTTATGTCAGGACATTGTCAGTGATAAATAGTGGATCTCTATTCCAGATTCTTCCTCATCGCTGAATAAATTGCGAATTCTTCGAAGAATTTCGTTGCTATTACCTCCGGGATTCGAAGAGTTCTCTCTCTCCTTTAGATAATCAATGCAGCCAACTGCTCATAAGTTCGTTCTCAATATAGAACTCTAGTTCGTGAACAGATTTTGTAGAATCCCTCTGTGTCCCTTTCCGTGCAAATTTGCAATAAACTAATTTATGTGAACTTAGTCTTAGATGTAATTCGATATATATAGTAATCTGCATTTTATTCAAGAACTGGTGTTTTATTTTACATGAAGGAATTACAAACGTGATAATTAGATTCATTAGATAGAAATTATGTTGTACTCAGAATGTTCTTAGGGGTATTAGAATCGTGTTTTAATTGGTTAATGAAAATTGAATTTCTCTCTTTCAAATTTATATTTAAAACTAATTTCGTACTTAGGAGCTTTTGATCAGAATATAGCAAAGCAAAGATTATAAAAAATTACCGAAATATTCGTATAAGAAGAATTGTTATAGAGTGTTTTTCAAACAGTGAGAGACTTATTTATATGTTAACATTTCACCTAGTGAACGATTATTATAAGTTTTTATATATCGGATGATATCAACTTTTATTTCAGAGGAGGGATGCAAAAGATATCTGCCACTTTCCTAAGATCTTATTAGGTTATTTTAAACATATAGTTTATAGGTTTATCACTTTTTTTACGGTTTTTACTTCTTATAAACGTCTTACACTTGCTTTTCGTATTTACATAGTATATTTAAGATAGAAAAACAGAGAGAGGTAATCATTTAATTTAACAAAATCATTCGTATGGTTTGTTTATCTAAATCAGTTTAAATATAAATTTTGTATCATAGATGCTCATAAATAATATTTTTACCTAAAATAATTATCTTTAAAATATTAAAAAAATATGGTATTAACAAAATAATTTTCTTATAAATTTTTTTAATTATATATTTGAGTTTCATTCACAATTAGTAGAAAAAAACAATTAGAAGTGTAAATTGAAATATCATCAAAGTATGTTTTTTTTTTTTTTTTTTAAAAATTATAAAAAAATAATAATGAATCAAAAACAAATAAAATATTATAAAATTAAACATAAAAAACAAAAAAAAATCTGTTTTTTTATTTATATTCAAATACAAACTTTCATTGTTCCTTTAATACGGATAAATTTTATTTTATATTGGCGTTTTTTCCTCAATATTCTCATTCAAGTACTGTGTTTAACTAGTCACATACCATAATATGTATTTTCTGTTCAAAAATATTAAATATAGGATGCCTAGTAGAAAATTCTTCTCAGCGTAATTGTCTCGATTATAAAAATTCCTATAACCAAAACACACTTTAGAACCAGAAGGAACAGTTCACATTGGGAGAAACTTTAGCTCATAGTTTATGAAATATACTGTCCAAATCGAAGATCTTGTAATATCATCTAAGAAACGAATGTTTCTTCTTTAGAATAATTCCTAGTTATCTTAAGTTTAAGAATTTCAACACCTGTTAGAACGCTTCATCTATATACATTTTTTCAGTGAGCTTCTTTTCTAACATTTTCACTTTATTCTTTAGAGGCCTCAATTTTGTTCCCATGCCTCTTTGATAACTTCAGTTCCACTTTAGAAAGAATAATAAGACATGTGAAGACAATAAACTTCACTCTAAAAAATGAAAGTAAGCAATTTCTCTTTTGTCTTTTAAGTAGAACTGACAGTTTGTCTTGGTAGTGATATAAGTAAGCATTTTCGACTACAACATATCCAAAAACGTAATACAAACCATCTATTTTTAGACTTCTATCTATCTTATTCCCCCTTCGATAGATACTGAAAAACTAATTTTTTCGTTTTTTCTATGCTGGAAATCCCAATTAAAATTTGTTCGATTTCATTTTTAATTAGGATGTATGATAAGATAAATTCTTTGAGAACAAAATGCTAACGTAATTAAACGTATGTATACATCTTAACTCAGTGTTTCTCAAACTGTGGGGCGCGCCCCCCTGGGGGGCGCGATAAACCTACAAGGGGGGCGCGAGCATATCGAAAATAAAAGATTTAAAAAAATATTTACTGGAATGAAGTAAAACAAAATACTTTCTGGCATAATAAAAAATACACATTTACACTGAAATAACATATATATATTTATATATATATATTATCTGTGATATTACATCATCAAAAATAAAAGCTTCTACTTCAAAACCTCATTTCATAGCTATCTTTGATACTGTAACCAAATAAAAGACATTTTATTTGATTCGCTGTAATCCCATGATGAGAGACTTTTTTATTACGTTTCCTTTTCAAACCGAAATTGCTACACTTTCAGAGAAAAAAAAGACAAAACCCAAACCCATAATCAAAAAAAAAAATTTAGGAAAATAAAAATTTCATCACTGTTATATATTATTGCCATCAGATGTAGGCAGCAGAACGTATTTGTTGCAGTTTGACCTTCGAACTTACATGCACGGTTAGTTATGTCCCTGCTCTTATGTATTTGTTTTTTCATTTAGGGAAGTACTAGGTCAAGATTTATTTTAATGAGCTATCCCAAACATATAAAGCATAGTGAAAAACGCTTTACATAATTTTTTAGAACATCCATATTGTAATAAATACACTTTTAATCCGAGAGCGGTCACGCCGAGCACAGAGTGTACGAAATCGGTAATTCTGGCAATTCTGTTTAATTGTTACCAATGGCCCTGACACTACCCTCCTGTTTGACAATCTTAACGTGAACTAAAATATATTTCTCACATATCTCCCTCTTTTTTGGGAGTAGCAAACGTTTTTTTGCAATCTTAAGGTACTTGTTTTGTCTGAGTTCCCGATGTGATAACTTTATTTCTGAAATATATTCTGTGTCCTTGAAAGAAGGTGTGAGTATATTTTCTCTTAATTAAATTATTCACTGGAATTACGATTTTTATTGTGTACTATAAAAATAATTATCAAAAAAAGATTGGGGTGACTCAATAACCCCGCTCGACCATTAGTATCGAGTGCGCGCCTGCTCCAGGGTTAAAACATGTGTTGAAGTCTTTTCACTTTAAATATTAAAAATTATACAATTATTCTTCATCGGAATTTTTTTTACTGTTCATTATTCAACATCAATTCTAAATGCTAATTCTGTGAGGCTTAAAGTTACAGTTCGCTTAAAACTAATTATAATTTGAGCAATCATTTAAAAAAAAATCATTTTACATTTTTGTAAACATTGTCGCGCACTTGGCTTTACTCTCCTTACAATTCAGTGATTATATCAATAATGTTTTATTTTCTTATAAATAAACTCGTGCAAAGAGTGGACACTTCAGCCGGTATACTTTTAATGTATCAGTGCTGCACAAAGTATTTTATAACTAATTAAATAATACTAAATTACGAACAAGTTAAATAAGTATTAGCGACTTCCATTGTTCTTACAGAGCAAAGTTTTTCAAAGGAATGCTTATGATTAGAAATTGACCCTCTGAGTTATTTTTCTATAGTTAGCTGATATCTATATTTTGTCTTCTAAGCAACCACCGCATTTTGCAATATGCTCTAATTTAAAAATTAGAGAAAAAAATAACATAATAATTAACCTATTACTTTTTTTTTTTTACTTAAAAGTAACATATACAAGAATTTAATACTTATGTCATGAATTTGTACAGTTTATAATAAAGATCGTTGCTTTAGCGTCAAAGTGCATTATTTTTACATTCAGTACATTATTAATGTATAAGGGGGGCGCGATAAAAATTGTGATTGAAAAGGGGGGGCGCCAGTATTGAAAGTTTGAGAAGCACTGTCTTAACTATTAAATATAAATAAATGTGTCTTTAGTTATTTAGTTATATTATGTGTATTCAGTTACCTTAATTTTTCAGAAAAAAAACTGCAACTCTAAATAACAACCTATTGTTTGTAAAAGTAATAAAGAGTAAATTAAAAAAAATGATTTTTAAAAAGCAATTATTAATTAGGATTTACTCTAAAGAGCTTCTTCATTTCGTTCAGTAATTTAAATATTTTTTAAAGTATTTCACACATAAATGTAAAACTTTAATTAAATGTTAAAATGTTTTCCTTTTTTTGAATTTTTTTTCTAAAATTTATAAACTTTTAAACTTAAGAGTTTCATAGTACCTTATGTTCCCTATTTTCCAGGATTTTCAATTAATTTGCTTTAGTTAATATTACCTGCAGATTTATACATGAGAATAAAATTTAGTGTATGCCACACTTTGTCAAGGCTGAAAAGTGCTTCTAAGCCGTTCTCCATCATTTTGTCTTCAATATGCTTAAGTTTCTCGAGATGGTACTTAATCCTCAAAGTTTGATTATATTGTACTGTAGCAATGACAGGTAATTCCTATTAAACTTAGCATGATGTGAAATTAATTAACTGATTTACAGAACTTTCTTTATGAAAATTAAATTTTGAAAAAAATCAAAGTTTTATACTGGTATTGTACAAGTATAAATGTGAATATACAATCAATAGAATAGAATAATTATAAAATTTAAGTAATATACTGTGAAGTTGTCTAAGGTTTATAATATAAGAACAATGTAATCCATAAATGGTAAAACAGAATCAGAGATTTAATAAAACAGGTCTGAAAAAATAATTTTGAATTATATATTTTTAAGTGGTCTGAACAAAAAATGACCTTTATTCCACTTAACTCCATAACCGGTTGATCAGTGTCCATACGCTGTACGATCATAGATATTTTCCTCTTTTTGTCATTTATTTGTTCGTATTTTTAATTCTTATAGTGAGAAAATTAGTGTAGTATTTTTAAGACATGGAATTTGTCCATGGTACTTAAATGTTTCTCATCCGGGATTTTTTTTTTCTTTTCATCAAGACGGGAATCTTTGTTTGAAGGCAGTAATATAGATTGTTAAAAAATTTCGATAAGAAACAGGAATCGGCAGAGTAATATACAGTTTGTGTTGCATAAGAATAAATAAAAATAGAAAGATATTCCCAAAACAAAGACGATATATTTATGTCCAAATTGCAATGTTAGACTTTGCCCGCTACACCTTTCTTCAAACTGAGTGTTCATACTATATAAATGCACACACTCACAAAACCCTCAACAGTTTGAGAAAGATGTACGAACAGGAAAATGTTTTAGTTCTCTAAGATATATGAAACTTTCTTTATGGAATACAGAGTGTAATCACAAAAGTCAAACATTTAGGGGTTTAGTGTTCCACAATCATAAAATAAAAAAATAGTGTGAAAACTAAGATTGAAAACCAAAATAAAATTTTTCCATTTTCTTATTCTATGAATTATTATGCTTAGAAATATGCTATAAAAGGTTATGTTTAGACATATGCTATAAAAGGTTATGTTTAGACATATGCTATAAAAGGTTATGTTTAGACATATGCTATAAAAGGTTATGCTTAAACATATGATATAAAAGATGAGCCTTTTTTTAAGTATTTTTGGAAAAAAAAATAGCCGGTTAAGGGTTAACCATATACATTTTTTTGCAAACCTTGAGAAGATTTCAAAACAAAGTACATTTATTTTTTAAAAAAAATGTGAAAACTACCAATATTATCTCTTATAATGAATCAAATATTTTTGTGATGTATACTAACCATTATATATTTCGCTCTGTTATCTGGCAAAGCATCTTTTATTTGATGTTTCTGGGAACTCGCTTTCGCTTTCCAACATTGGTTTTTCACTAGAACATCCAACAGAAGTAAACTAAAATACTAACATTCTATCTTCCTAGGTAACGTCTTTTTTTGTGTTTACGATAAAATACGTAGTTGTAGCTTATTTTTTTTAAAAAAAATGCTTTTTTAATTAGTAAATAATACCTTAAATCTTTTTTTAAATCATTCTTTTGCTTAGAAAAAAAAGAAAATTTGGAAATTGTTTTAATTATTGATAATAATGATATTTAAACCAGTAACAAAATCATAATAATTTTAAATATATTCTAATAAATGTGTATTTATCAGAAAGAGAGAGTGAAATTGGAGGACTGCAATCAAATCCCAATTTTCTTTATGGATACAAAAAGTTTATTCTAATGTACCATTTGATGAAAGAGAAACTCACTGAAACCATCATAAAGTTAACAAGAAATTACATGAATTGTACAATAAAAGTGCAACTTCCCTCCAATTGTGTCTCAGATGTCCTACTCTTGTTTTACGAGTTGTCCTTTCCATCGGTCGCTCGAGTGAAAGACTTAAGAAAATAGCTTTGGGTCTCTAGAATCAGGCTTTTTTATTGGTTAGCAATTTAGGTCCATTTCCCGAAATCGTTGTGAACGTGATGAAAGTATTGCGAAACTGGCAAATCTTAATGATGGTTACTACAAGCAGAACACTTCGCTTGCTTCCAGACGGAAATCCTGGGTTTTTTTGCGACCCAGTAGAAAGACATCAATAAACTGAAATTGTGTGAGAAATACACAAGCTTATATCGGAAAGACATTACAAGGATTAATGTTGTTTTCTTTTATGCACTAAATCGGATTTTTATACACAATCTGTTGGTTTACTCTTTATTCAAGATCTCATTGTGTGTTTTCCGAAGTAATTCCCGTAATAATAAGTCATAGGAGCCACTATACAAATGTAAATGGCAGTACGAAAGAGTACATGCAATTCCAATGGAAACCATAGTAATTTATTTCTAATTAAATATTATTTAAAACATTGCGAATTAAGTTTTTTGTTAAAAGCACTTCATTTATAAAAACGCTAACATTTTCAATGTATAATTCATATTTGTATTACATTAATAAAAAAACTTATGGGCTTGCGATTTGTATGTTGAAATCTGTCACAACATTATTACTTCCTTCTAATTTAGCTATCCGACAAACAATACAGTAGAATATTTTGTTAGTATACTATTTCCGTCTGAAATAATTTATTATTTCAAGAAAAAAATATGTTGTATACCTTTTTAATCGTATATATTTATATATATATACGATATATATATATATATATATATATATATATATATATATATATATATATATATATATATATATATATATATATATATATTGGGCAGTGGGTAGCCTAGAGGTTGGAGCATCGGACTCCTGACTGGAAGGCCTGGGTTCGATGCCCGATGTCACCAAATACCCTCCGATAACAAGGAGTACAAGTTCGTTAAATCAGTGGGTTTGAAATTCTTGTGGGCTGAATCACGAGTGTAGGGGACTGAGGAATATTTCCCCCCTCCTTCAGTTCCATGCCCAAATTGTGGAGGTGGAGATAGGTGGTGTCGCCATCTATCGTTCCTTGGGGGAATTTAGCCGAGCTAATTCGTACTGTCACCTGTATGGTGCTAGTCCTAGGCGTACTTCTAGCCCCTTGCCACGATGAATTTCGTGGGCCTCGATATGACTACGTCAGACAAGTGGCATTAGCAGCAATATATATATATATATATATATATATATATATATATATATATCTACAATATTTCAACTATAAATTGGAATTTACCTTTTCAAATAAAAAATGACATATTTGAAAATATTTTAAAGTAAGTGATATGATAAATTGATTTTGTGTTATAATGACATGAACAAATTTTAACTGTTAACAATTAATCTAACATAGTTTTTGGATTCAGTATACACTAACACTCACAATAATTAAAAAAATAAGTTCCTCATAAAACATATTTCAAGAGTAATCAACTAAATTTCTCAATTGATTAAATGTTTTTGGTACAACGTATATTTCGGTACATTTTTCACAGAATTCTTTACATTTAGATGTGGAACTGATGGAACTTTACATTTAGATGTGGGAATACTGATATGTTTGATAATATGTCAAACTTATAATATGATCATGGCGTATAAGAATCGAATCACTTTTCCCCAAGAAACCAACTGCGGATGAGGAGGCATAATATTATTTTACTTAGTACAGTTCATCTAATAAAAATATCACGATGAAGATATAATGTTACAAGAAATGACTGAAATGTTGGATGTTGGGCCTCATATCACTACTCTTCCAAGCATCTTAACAGAAAGAAAGCTATAGGTGTCAAATTAGATATGAGCTTGGAAACCATTCTTGGCAACCAAAATCCTGGATGGTTTGATGTTGGAATGTCTCAACTAGATACTGTTGTTTTTGATGTTTTATGCTGAGAGTCACCATCATGTAAAAACCATACGTTTCGGAGTAGAACTATTGATATATTTTAAACAAAATTCAACAAAACTTTTTGTAGAGGTTCTAATTGTCGGGCTCAGTTAATGTGTGCAACTCGAAAAATGCAAGACCAATTAGATTGTTCTTGAAAATTCTACACCAACTTTAAATTGACTGTAATATTTTATGTCAAATTTCAACTTGAGTATAAGAATTTTCGGTGACATTTAATTAGAATTTAGTCAATCTCACATTCTAATGTAGAAAATGTATGCCCCATCAGTCTATACTTCACCTTTGAGTAACGTTGGCTATTCATTTCTAATTGATTCAAGGTAAAGTTGTAAAAGTTATGTGTGTTTCTGTGTCTTCTGAGGTTGTAGGTGTTAATCAGTATGGATGAGTACTTACTTCGCTTAAGATTGGGGCCTTTTCGCTGATCTCTTGCCACTGTTTTGCGATGTGTATAAGTGTATGTTGATAAAACTTCAGTTGATTTTATCAACGTTACTTTTAAGGGTATGCTGGATTGAAATCGGTTGGCCACATGACCTTTCTTCTTTAGTTGATTCACAACATTGTGAATAAACATGGGTATATATGGATCACTCAAAAAATTTCAAAATTAAAATTCCACTAGGGTTTTGTGCATTGCTCCCAAATTCACGTAACCTAGATAACGCTCTCAATACTGATTGTTTGGGTATTATTTCGGGACTGTGAGTTTTAACGTAATACCCCTCGGAACTACTTCTTTTTTTATATTGATTCTTAGGTTCCTTAGGCATTTTCATAATACGTGAAATGTATATAATTTGGTTAGCAAATTTGTTTTGGGTTAGGGCGTCTTGAGAAAACAATTTACATGATTGGCATGCAATATATAAATTGGTTTTTAACCACAGCCAGTAAAGTGTCCTGCCGAGGAATTTGTACCATTATTTTTTTCGATGCAAGATCACATATCGTGCAGTTTTATTTGTTCTGTTATTAGCATTACTGCGGGCAAAACGTCTTTTCAATCAACTAAATTAAGAACGCTATAAAATGTTCTAATTAAAATGTTTTCATGTATTTTAAAGCTTAACGAAACAGGAACACAAAGTCCGCTATTTACCGTCATTTGTTGTTTATCTGATCTTACGCGGTAAATCATGCAGTTTTACAGCACCAAGAGAACCAAAAATTTTAACAAGATCATTTTTTTACTGAATTTTTATTATAATCACTAGATGAACTTGTCAATACGGAGCGAAACGTTTGTTCCAAGTATTCTGTTTGATTACAACAACACTGTAGTTAATGGAGTGATATCTCACAGTGTGAACCCGTAAGTAATTTTAAAAAAAATAATCCAATTTCTTACCCAAATGAACAAATTTGAAACATTTTCTGCTGTTTGCAAAGTATTTAATAATAACAAGCTATGAGTAATGCATGAGCTATAAATAAAAATTAATTAAATTTAGCAAAATACTTATGTAAAGTATTTGAAAAAGTACATTTCATTTATTTTTCCTAATTTTATACTGGTTACAATATTGATTTACAATATCTAACCTGGGATATGCAAGATGTGTTCCCATCCAATATTGTTAAATGGGATATTATTTAATAGACTTGACGTAAGAAGAACAAATTTCAGTTGAATAACACTTTGAACTTTACCCGTCAGCTAATTTACCAAATCTGTGCGCATATCAATGCAAAAACAACGGAACTGTTAAGCATAAATAATATAATTTTCTGCCAAGCATATAGAATAATCATCAAACTATCTTTAATATCAGAAACTTACTTCTCACGTTTAGCTGGTTTAGGCGAGGCGTCACACACCCCTGTGTTATGCAAAATCGGACTTAATTGTGAGGATCTTTTCGACGAACCCTTTTGCTGAAAATCAATTGCCGACAAACTTACCATATCTAAATTCTGTGTGGTTATTTGTTGCCCTATTTTGGGAGCTATTTGTTGCTTCAACAGTAAATTATATTGAAAGAAAAATCAGTCCGACATTACTGATGACTGCAAAAATGGGAATATAAAATGAGTTGTTTGGATGTTTAAGTTCCACTCTAATGTGGACTAATGAGTGTGATAATGTAAATTACTGATGTTAAAATGTCTATTATATTTGTCAAAATCGGTATGGAACATCTTTTGCATTTGCTTTCTACGTTCATGAATAAAATATCATTTGAAAATTTGCTTCTTGTATAAGACTCTTCTAATTAATGTTCTATGTTTCCCATTATTAAATAGTAGTATGATTTCATTTTCCACCAATTTTTCTTGAGATTGGAGAATTAAATAATTCAAAATTAAAATGGCGTGTTCTAACTACACTGTAAAATTACCAAAGGGTATCTCTTCTTATATTATCCAGTAAAAAAGTAAAACATGAAAACAAAAATTAAATTTTAGGTATGTTAAATGATCACTTCTTTTATAACGCTTCTCTTCTATTGCAGAAATTTGAACTTTTAATAAACTCTCTCCGCAAAAGTAAAATATTATTACTTTATTATAGCTTTAATAGCAATAACCGCTTTTACTTCCTGGGGTTTCATGGCCTTTGATAGTGCAGTCAGTTGTGACATATGCTAGTTGTAGTTTAACCGACTATTTGAGATTCGTATATTCCAAAGGATGACCGTCTGTGATAGAAATATAGGGACAACTTAATTTGAAATGCAATGGGGAGTAAAAAACTCTTATAAGGTGTGTTGTGGATGGATGGATAATGATACCACGCGTATTAAACTAACACTTATTTTTTAACAGAATAAAGTAATAAGCATTAATATATTTATAGAATAAGTAATAAGCATTGCTATATTTATAGAATAAGTAAAAAAAACATTAATATATTTATAGAATAAGTAATAAGCATTACTATATTTATAGAATAAGTAAAAAACATTAATATATTTATAGAATAAGTAAAAAACATTAATATATTTATAGAATAAGTAAAAAACATTAATATATTTATAGAATAAGTAATAAGCATTACTATATTTATAGAATAAGTAATAAGCATTAATATATTTATAGAATAAGTAATAAGCATTACTATATTTATAGAATAAGTAAAAAACATTAATATATTTATAGAATAAGTAATAAGCATTTTAATATATTTATAGAATAAGTAATAAGCATTACTATATTTATAGAATAAGTAAAAAAACATTAATATATTTATAGAATAAGTAATAAGCATTAATATATTTATAGAATAAGTAATAAGCATCAATATATTTATAGAATAAGTAATAAGCATTAATATATTTATAGAATAAGTAATAAGCAAAAGTTAATAGATTTATTGTGAGTAGCTAATTGTATAGCTCTAGATGAACCGTTATTAAAAGTATCAAATTTAACAATTTTGTCCATGCCCTTTAAAACGCCCAAAAACGAATATTTAAATGAAAATCTATTTTTTCTTTTATAAATATTGAAAAATATTTATGTTCAATTTTACAATGCACCTTTGCAAAAATAAATTAAAACTTATTAAAAACTTTTTTAATGCTTAGTTAAAATTAAAACGTATTAATAAGCACATGGAAGAGTTTATAATTTATTTTAATTTAATATAATTTATTTACTGGCACACTTTTTTACTTACTATTTTAGGAGGTGTTAAAGGCATAATTTTCGATTTAACTTCTTTCAGGAGCGCATCGAAAGTTAAGCGACATTAAATGCTTAAAAAATTATGTCAGTATGAAAATATCTCCATGCGTAATTATTAATTCTACTCATTAGTTGAAAAACATGGTTTTTTAGGCTATTACGATGAAGAAGACAACATGGGAAATATAAAGAAAATAATCGTGTTTTTTCCTAAAATAAAAAGATTCTCTTTGTGAGCCTGAGCTGCTTAATTAATCTATTTTCCTTTTATTTTCTTGTAAAGAAGATGTGGTATAAATATATATATTTTTTTTCCTGTTTCTTCGTTGAGATAGAATTAATGATGGTGAAATTTTGCTCAGTAATATAAGTATTTTCGCTTATATTAGTTCTCTCAAGAATTGAACAAATACAATCAATACGTCTAAGATTTAAATTTAAATGCAATTGAATAAATTATTATTATTATGATATATATATATATATATATATATATATATATATATATAACTATATTAAAAAATTCTTGAGATTATATGTTTCAAATACATGATATTTCTTAAAATGAAGATAAAAAAAATCTGTTAATATTAAATATTTTTATTTTTTATTTAATTCTCATTTTAATTATAACCATAGCATTTTTATAAGTTTGTTACTGAATTTTTAGATATAGCTTAAAAGCAAAATCATCAGAATAATTAAGGTTAATTATAAGAAGAAAAGTTAATATTAATTAAAATTAATTATTAGTTATAATAGTTATTTTTCCCAATTATAAAAATTATAAAAGAATTAAATTTTTAAACATGCGATGTTTAAAACACTAAATAAGAAAACAAGAAGAATTTCAAAAAATAAACAAAATATGTTCTTTTCTATTACTTATTTATTTCAATATGCAAAATAAGAACAAAAATAACTTATTACAGTAATTGGGATTTAAAAAATGTCAAATCCCCCCCCGCAATAACTCTTTACTATTGTAAAATCTAGAAAACTTTTTTTACACAATAAAAAACATCTCAAGGAAGAAAAAAAGACGCATTTATTTGAAATAAAAACAATTCATTTTTCCTTACAGTCATTAATTTATGAAATTTTCAAAATTTAACTTCAATAATAAAGCCCTATATTATAAAAAAATACAGTTAATTATTTCATGGAATATTTTGTAAACGCTTCCTTTTCACATGAAAAAAGGAAACATTCTTTTAATCGAAATTATTAAATTATTAACCTCTCACATATTTTGAGAATATTGAAATATATTTTTATTATTTATTTACATTTATTTCTAAATAAACTAATTTGTTGCTTGTGTGATATATATATGAACAATAATTCTCTATATTCATTCATCTAATTCATATATCATTAACTTATAAGCCATCATGTAGAGTGCTGTTGTATCATCTTTCCCATCTATGTAATGAGGCTTTCTGGTCAGTGGTCGCTCTTGTTACTTCATTATAGTTTGAAATTACGAGATCCACGCACACACACACACCAGTTGCTTCGAAAAATGACAATAGTAAATCAATCATCTACAAATAAAAATGTTATTCAGAGAATTTATGTTAACTCAAGTGTTTGTGAATTTATTTGTTTCTATTATAGAAGTCTTGAAAATGCTTTTTGAATGAAATTTCAGTCTCCAATAATAAAATAGACTGAAATTTAATAGACTATACCATAATTATTATATACATATAATAATTGATATTAAGTAAATTAATGTAATTTATTTTTAAATCAATTAAAGGGGTCATCTCCATGATATAATAATTCAGACATGATAATGATCAAAATAATGTATAACCTTCCATTAATGTATATAATAAAGAATATGGTAAACAAATCATTTAGTTAATTTTCAATATAATTGCATTAATACACAACTAATACTTATCCAAAATAAATCTTTCGCAACTTTATATATATATATATATATATATATATATATATATATATATATATATATATATATATATATATATATATATATATATATATATATATATCGTTCAAGATAAATTCTTCTAAGTCTATCTATGAGGAGCAGCTTTTCAAACTAAAAGTATAAATGAAGATACTTCTAACACTTATTTAAATAGTCATCAGATTTGCAACTTACTTCAAACATTTGTTGCAGTTACTTTATCAATGTTTTCTAAGATATTTTGGATGAATTATAAGAACTGCATTACCTTTTTAAATAGATATTGTATTAATTAAATAATATATATACACTAGAAAAAGTTCTGATCTAAGACATAGGCTATAAATACATGCATTATCACACACACAAAATAATGCTTTTGCAAACTTTTTTTTTCTTTTGCGAGTAATGCGTAATTTGAAATTGGTGTATCATTTACTTTCTAGTCAACATCTAAGACAATTTATTTACTTTTTTACTTTACTTATCTGATTATTTTTAAAAAAAATATTTTTGCCTATCGATGTTAATGCACTCTATAACATTTTTCTCTTCACAAATACACTTCTAGAATTCTATTGTAACAGGATATGTGACATAACCTGAAAAATGATCAGTCTAATGTAAATGTTCTATAAATTACTATAAAAGACCTTCTTTTTTAAAACTATTATATAAAGTACATATAATGCATAAAAGACCGTGATTACCAAGTTCTTTAAGATTCTCTGCAAATTATCAGTTAAATTTATGGTACACATATGAACTTACGTGTTTTTAAGTAATTTGAAAGTTTTTGTGATGTGTTTTGAAAGTGAAAGAAAATTACATAAAAACTATAAGTTTCTCCTTAATGAAGTATCCTTAAAATTACCTTGAGTACACAAACAAAATATAACTTTCATGGTTCTATTGAAATAAAACATTTTGGGGATGTCTTCTCGAAAAACTCAATATTCAAAAGTAATGCCTTAGGATACTGTCAATACCTTCACTTTCCCAATGTATGTAACACAGTAGTTTAATTTCAACCAGAAATTTTTTAAAAATTTTATATGGAATGTAAAAGATCTCTAGAGTATCGGTTTGGCTTAGGTGCTCTCGACAAAATTAAATCCTACAACAGGTTTGCATCGTCAAAGCTCAGGTACCTCCCTCTAAGGAGGAAACTGAGCGTCAAAATATCTGTGGCGATTGGAATCCACCTATATGATGCCGCACTCAAAAGAGATACCAGCTTTTGGGGAATGTACTAAGTATACAATAATAAAACACCAATCCACAGCCCATTAGAAATAAGATTAAAAAATTAATAATTTAAATTCTGAGAAAACAAGGAGGGGTATTGTTACTTATCGTTAACTCATCCCATGCAATATTTTTATAATTTCAAATACCCCAAATTAGGATATACTTTTTATCTTCTTTGTGATGCAGAATATAAAATTTATAAAAAAACAAGATTTAAGCTTCCCACTGCAGTTAGATGTCCAACGTAGCCTAGTGGTCATGGTCTCAGATTCGTGACCCGCGTGTCATGTGGCCTGGTCTAGTGGTACTAAAGATCCTCCATGTAGGGGAATTAGTCCACGTAAAATGTGCTGAGGCTCAAAGTTCTGTTGTATAGCTGTGTAAATTTGAGTCGAGGGCTGCCAAATTAGGTCATAGTCATCGTGTTGCTTCATAGAGAGCGACGTTATAAAACACTTGCAAGTACTATAACCCACAGTAGTTAGATAATGGAGAATTTTTCACGACAATCAACCATAGAACTGCCAAGGAAATGTTGCATGAATGGCTCCCCAGTGTCATCGTTTTACATTCAGCGGCACGCAATTATGCACTGTATAATGTATAAATAAATAAAACCTTTTTCTAAACCAAATAAAACATATTCTAAACCAAATAAAACCTTCGTAAACACAGTCAAGCTCCTTAAAATGCACTTCAAAGCTTTTCGAATAGTTTTACTAAGGCGCAATGCAAATGTATCTCGGAAAAGCGTATATGTACACCACGGGCATTTAACGCACCGGCAGGATGAGGCGTATATATACGCCCGTGGTGGTTAAGGAGTTAATAATCTGAAAGCATTCTTCTATGTCACGAAATATTTATACATCCGATATAAACTTCTGGTCTTTCAGTCCCTCCCTCTCCTTCTCCTGAAATATATTCACTTCCGCAAACTTATAAACATTGCATTCTGTATGCATTAATTGTATATTTTGAGCATTGATCAGGGGGTATATCAAACTCAAAATCATGCCCAAATGGTTTAATATGGATACATTTTAATAACCAGGAAATCACAGGCAATGGGGAATGATTGGCTTCAGAATCATTTATAGGAAGATAAATATTTATTGTGGTCTGTACATATGTGTATTAGATAATTCAAAATACGAATTTACTTCTAAGTCTGTTAATCTTCTGTTTCAATTTATGTTCCATTTCCATTTACAATTCATTAAAATAACTAATTTTGGAAAAGTCTTGTTTAAACGCAATTTATGTATATTTGAAAACATATTTTTAGAAAAATTTATACTTCAACAAGTGATTAAAACTTTTTCGGAAAGATTGAAGTGTCACTCATTTCTTTATAATTAGTCATGAATCTTAAGATATACTAAAATATAAAAATTAAACGACATATTTTACGACGAAATCATTGCAAATAAATGAGCTTTATAAAAGCATCGTAAAATCTGTATCATTAATCAACAGTGCGAAGATATTCTTTGCTTCTGAAGTCATTAAAGGACGTTATTTTGTACTTAAGACTAATTTTGTTTCTGTCTATGTAAATGAGAAGGAACTTTCCCTCCACACACCAGTCGCAATATTTATAATGCTCTTGTTTTGATTTTCAATGAGAAAAAGTGATTCATGGGAGTGCTTAGGATTATTATTTTTTCCGCAGCAGGATATAGATTACATAATGAGCCCCATTTTTCATCCAGGATGGAACAGTTTGAAATTAATCAGGATTATTATATCAGGAAATCAATTATAAGAAAAAACGGAAAATAAAGCAGTTTTCTTAAAAAAAAATAAGCTCTTTCTGGCTCCGGTTTTTGTGAATTAAGCATATTTTTGATGAAAAAGCTTAATTATAAGTTAAATTCTATGATATTGTCCCTGAGTTTATAAATATCAACGTGATCATGATATATTGAAATGATGAATACATTATATGCTACTAGAAGGCAATGCATCTCAGCTTTAAATTAGTTAATTTGTTCAAAGGCACTGTAGGAATTTAGAGACTTATTTCTAATTGGAAAAAAAACTATGAGTTCAACTACGTGTAGTGAATACGTATGAAAAAACCTGATATGTATCGTTACACCTCTTGAATACTTTGAGTCCTAGTTAAATTCGATGCGCAGTGGTTTACATTATTCCATTTTTTAGTGTTTAAAGGATTTGAGTGCTGGATATTGCTTGAACATCGAACATCTTGGGATAAGGTCATGAAAAACAACCAACCACTTTTGGAATTTGAAAACTTGTTTTTAAATGTAAAATTGCTTATATCCCTGCAGGAAATATTACAATATTTATACACGTAGCATAAAGTATAAAAGAAGGAAATATCATACATAAATATTTATTAATGCAGATACATGAATGTATGTGTTACATTTCTAGTTTTATTCTTTTTTTATTCAATTTAAGTTTGTGCATTAATAAATAATTTTGTTATAACTATAGTATAAATTTGGATCAAAATGTTATCTGATTTGTTAATATTTGCCTACACACACATAAATATTAATCGATATCAACAAATACAAAATTCCGGATAATAAATTCCAAATAATAATTTCAAACGTAACAGTTAACAATCGTAGCAGTTTTTAAATATTTTGTATAGTTTTGTAATGTCAGTTGCAACAAAAAACCCCCATTTTTTTAACTCAAAAAAACTTAATATGTTTTATATCTATAAATATTCAATGAAAGTCTATTGACATTGACAAAGAAAGATATAATTTTCAATGCTTCTAACCATAACTTGATTCGTTTCTGTTCAACTAAAAAACATATATCAGAACAGTTCTGGTTTTTGTTCCGCTAAAAATAACGGCTTTTGATTCAGTTCTGAATGAATAATTTTATTGTATGCATATTCTCAGTTGCACTAAAAATATAATTCTATCATAAACAAAAAATATGATTCTATCAAAATTTAGAAGATTTTATTATTTTTCTTTTAATTGCTACACTATATGAATTGATACAATTAATCAGTACGCACGATACGAGAGGCGAGCAGAGAACGGCGAGCACTGGCATTGTTACCCATTACCAAAATCGCATTTTACGACTAGGTTCATGTTTCTTTTTTGCCTATCTAAACAGTCTATACACACATCCGTGGATGATCACATGCTGAAATGCGAAAAGTTTAGTTCAGACTGACATTTTTCTTAAAAAAATCATCTATATTTCTAGTTCAACTGAATTAAATCGGCCTTTCTACAAGTAGTTTCATGCAAAACTAAAACAGAAAAGTACTAGTGAATTTCAAAACAGGAAATCGAAAATCAATGTACATGTAATGATCATACATGTATGGTTGACGTTAAATTAGAAAATATTGATAAGTTGGATACAATAACAAAATTACTGAAAATATATCTAAACGAAATAAACCGATATATTTTTTCAGTTTAGATACGGTTTCCGTTGCGAACAAATAACCTTTTTTCTGCTTTTCGGTTCAATTCCGGTTAAAAGCCCTGATAATTTTGGAAATTTTTTTATACAATATGTAAATAGCACATTTTTACATCTATTCCTGTAAAAAAATGTATACACATCGTATACTATATATTTTATTCCACATGTTTGCAGAGCAACTTCTATAAATTTTACCCTAACAGGAATTGACCTCTTTAAGAATTTCTTTGTATTTTTTGGTAACCTAAATTCTCTACAATACATACTCATCTATGGAATATTGAGTGGTATAGAAATTAAGTGTGTGAGATATGAATTCAGATGTAATTCTTGTCACTTTATGGAAACTCATTGAATTACAAGACCATTTATAAGCTCACTCCCGATTTGGGCAAAAAAAAAAGAAAATCACACTTATGAAACATATTAATTGCAATAAATAGTATTTTACCATCTTATAGCCTATAGGAGTATATAATAAGAAAGATAATAAAATTCTTCGCATTTTCATATCTTACGATTTTTGCTTCCGTAAAATTATATTTGTAATTCATTATCCTGTTCAGTATTTTTTCTGAAAAATAAAATATCGGAGGTATTGTGTTTTTATTAAAGGATATGTTCAGCTTTTAAACATATTTTGTATTAAGTCTTAAGTAACGATGTTATTAAAGTTGTTTTGTTTATAGACTTATCGGTAGAGGTTTCAAACATTTTTTTCCCCTATTTCTAAAAAAATGTCAAAGATATTTTTCAAAATTAAAAATGAATTTCAAATAAAAAAATATTATTCTTTGAGATAGAAAGAAAGAAATATATTTCAAAAGAAATCGGAGCTAAAATATTTTGAAATCTAAAAGCTATTTCGCAATTTTGAAATACTACCATCATACATTTTTACTCTAAATGTAGGAATTTTAAAGAGTGTAAAAAAATAATATTTTTTGCAAGTGAGTGCATATAATACCATAATGAGCTATCTTATTTTTCAAAAAAGAAGCGAAGTGAATCAAATGTGTAATTATCTTTAAAGTTTGAGAGAAGCAGAACAAATTCTTCAAATATATGTGCATTTTGTTATGTGTTTGATATTTACCTTTGTGCTCTATACATAAACGAGAAAAAAATACAGATACACGACATAAAAAGTTTCATATTTCCTTCATGAAAAATTCCATGCAGTTCTGTTTGTTGACTTTCAGTACAATTTCACCAGAAGATATACTTTATTAGAAAATGCTGTAAGTAAAAATGAATTTTATATACTGTAAAAAAAGCCAACTATATATATATATATATATATATATATATATATATATATATATATATATATATATATATATATATATATAAAATTTTAATAAAGTTTTAGTTATTATTTACTCTTGTTCATTTTTTTACTATTTTTCATTTGAAAAATGAAAAACATAATGCTACAAAGTAAAAATAAGACCTCAAATATCTATAAAAAAAAATTTCAAATTTTATATTTATAGCCGTAGTTGATTCTTGGAATTATCTCTAATTTTTAACTTGTAGTATAAATTTATGTAGGAGATGGTGAAATATATTAACTGAAATGACGCTCAATTCGAATATTAACTTTTCGTCTTAGTGCAATAGTAATCCATTATGTATACATAAAATACTCATTTCTATAACAAAACTAGCTGTAATCCACTAGCTTCGCAGGTTATTTCATGATGTTGTTTGGCTATATAATTATTTTAAGTTATTGAGATATTTAAATCCTAGTATTATAAGTTTTCTATATGCATTCCATGTAATTTTATAGCTCTCGTTTTCTCATTTAAAAATGAAGGGGCTTAAATTTCTAAAACAGAAGTATATTGACTTTTAGTCCACTATAACCTCCTCTAGAGATGAATTCACGAAATACATTCATACCAGATCTCTATCGAATAAAAGAAATATGCTTTCAAAATTTCAATTATGTAGATCTTACAGTTAAAAAAAAAAGAATTTTTGTTTTGTATCAGACACGCAAGCCTCTAGAAATCATTTTCCACAAAACCCATTATTATCAGTTCTCCACTCAGATAAAGAAACATGCCTTCCAATTTTCAAGTCGGTCTGCTTAATAGTCTTGGAGATCTCGTAATGAGTGAAGGTAAGAACGCTTTTCTCCTATATATAAATGAATACCACATAAATGAAAATACTTTAACTATAACTTTTCAGAAAAAAATATTTAACGAGTAAAATAATTTTTTTTTAAAAAAAAAAGTCAATTTCTACTTCATTAGAAAAACGTACTGACGCCATTTGTTAAGCTACTTGTAATTTCGAAAGAAATAACGCAGAATAAATTCAAAATTAAATAATATAACTGAATTAATGAATTAATATTTGAAAAAAAATATGTATATTTGAACCTGAATGAATGGATATGAAGTATTTTATTAACGATTGAAAATTTGAACGATATATATATAGGGAGAAAGTGATCTAATAGTATGAATTGAAAAATGTTAATGTGACTGACAAATTTCGAAAAATTGAATACTTTTTATTTTATGGGGAGGCATAATTTAAGTTTAATACAAGTTTTAACTATCATCAAAACCATGATACACTAAACTATTCTCCATTGCTTTTAAGAGATTAAATGCTCATTTAGTGATTAATATGGGACTATATTTATACATGGTTATGTATATCCTAAATCCGGCTTTTCATTTTCTACGTTTTATATCACAAGCAACGTGACTCATCTTATATACGACTTGGTTTCAGAACTTAAGGCATTAAATTACTTTTAATGATTATCTCCGAAAAGAGCTAAGTGAAAGGCAGTAGCTCTTTGAGAGTTGAGAGATTTTCGGAGTTTCAATACTTTGAGTCTTCAGCCATTTAAATGTTATTGCTCTCCAGAGATCCCCATTCCTTAATCTTTCTCAATTCCTTTATCTAATTATTTCCACAGGGAACGGGATCCGGAAAATGTATTTCGTTTCCATTAAAATTGAAACGCATTACCGTTTGTTATAATTGCAGAAACAAAAGACCTGGAAATTTAAATAGTTCCCCAAACCGAGTATTATAACTAAATGTGCTCTAATGCTATTATTAAAATAAAAACACATTATTGCTTAAGAGTTTTACTTAAGATTAATTACGAGACCGCTCATGGGTTTCAACAGGTGATTACACTAAGATATAGTTTTTCTTTAGTTTAAGAACTATTTGATTGAAACAATAAGATGGGAACATTTAGTCAATAGTAACTTAAACAAAAAGCTTCATTATATCTATATATATGTAGAAATCTGAAAGTGATTTCTCTAATAACTGATTCCGCGAAAGTGTGTTTTCAAGATAATTACATTTAAAATCCATTTCCATGATTAAGTAAAGTGTTATCCTTTTTTGTATAGTTTACATGTGTTTTGGGAATAATTTAGTTTAAATTTTGGCATAATTAAATTATTGCACGGATATTCCAATTTAAATCAACTTTAAGCAAATAAAGATTTCAAGTAAATGAAAATAATTGTATTTGTTTACAAATACTTAGTAGTAATTTAAATATTATTTGTTTAGTGAAAGCATTTTCGTATTCTCATTTTATTAAATTTATAAGAGTTTAAGTTTGTAAAAGAATTAATAGTTATGAGATTAAACATTTAGAGTAAGTGGTAGAACATTGTCATTTACTGTAATGTATCGTAAAATTATGTTGTTGTTAGAACGTAAAGCTTTATTTTATGATGGGAACAAATTTATCCTAATTCGTTGCAAAAGCTAGTATTTGCCATGAACAGAAGCCAAAATTCAGAAGTGTAAAATTAAAATTTTGATTGCTACTACCAAACTTTGGGTAAAAAAAAAATAGAATATTACGTTTTCCTTACAGAAGTAAAATATTTGAAGACTTTTAGCTGATGTTTAAAATGAAGGATAGGAAATATACGTTGAGTGAAAAATGAGTCAAAGGGGGGGAGGGAATAAGCTGAAACAATATTTATAAACATAGGGAATATCATGTAAAATAATAAATTGATGAATAATGAATTTGATAACCAAGAACGATAAACCAAAATATAAGTAGCATATAAAAAATCAATTAACCAAAATGGAAAAAAACTATTTTGTTTTCTAGAACTGTAACCGACTTGATGCGGATGAGTAAGGCTAAGCTGGCTTATAGGCTCCTAACTTTCCTCTTTAGCCGAAACTTTTTGCAAGAAAAATTAGGTGCAATAAAAATTGAAGAAAAAACCTATTTGTAAAATTAAGCTAAGCCTAATAATTAAATTCTATTGCAATAAAAATTGAAGAAAAAAAACCAAGTTTGATAAAAGCTAAGCCTAATAATAGCACGTATAAATATAAGCTTAATATATTCTAACAAACAATTAATCTAACAGGAACCAATATTTTGAAATTGTTCTAAGCTACATAATGATACAAACAATAATACCAATTTTTTTCTATCTAGTATATAATTTAAGTAATCCCAACTACAAGAACAGGTACGTATAATATAAAGCAACTGTCTGTGACGTGAGACTTATACATCGCTAACTTTAACGCCACATCTATAATATATATATATATATATATATATATATATATATATATATAGCTTTCTAAAATAAAATACCTAAATAGTTTCTTGTTTTTAATTTATTTACATTTTAACAAAATTTAAAAGCGTCATACTTTTTATCTTTAACCAAAATAATCTTAGAACTTAATACTGTTTTGTAAGACATTCATGTAGAAATAATAAAAAAATACTTCATACATTTTTGCTTAAAAACATTGCCGAAAGGCAAGAAAATTCAAAGTGAGATTTCAAACTAACACATATATAGTTTAGTACCTTCAGTGTAAATATTTTACTACAGGAAAATACTACCTCTAAAATTTAGAAAGGATGAAACGTTATTTGTCTGAAGGAAAACAAAATTTAATGAGCTACAAATTTATGCTTAATATAGAAAATTGAATTTTTTTTTAGATTTTTAATTTTTTTTAAAATTATTTTCACTTTGAAGAAATTTATTCATTCCTCCAAACATATTTTACCTCGTTAAATATTTATTTTCAACCTAAATGATTTGGAGACTTTTATTCTCATATGATCTTTCATTCTCAGAAATTTTACATTTTGTTCAATATTTCTATACATATAAATTATTTTTTTACTCCGTATTTTCACAATTGATGACTTTCAGCCCGATATATTTCAGTATAAGCAAAAACGCAATATATAAATTATCATCTATATACTTGCCACTTAATAGGTATATTTTTATAGATGTTGTGTTTACTTTACATTTTTATGCATGAAATATTTGAATATGAAAACTAATCAAAAATTACTTTTTGGTACTCTGCGCGCGTTTCAAAACTGGACAATTTAACTACTTTTAGTGTAAATATAGTTATATTTTGAATAAGATACACATAATATACAGGTTAAATATTATTAAACTCCCAAATTCAAAATAAAGTACAGAAGAACCATGGGTCAGAAGGATTTCAAATTTAATTTAAATAGACATGAAAGAGGGGAAAACGGTAAGTGGTATAAGAAAAAGTCACAAAGGGTATCAAGAGGGGGCGCTACAAGCGGTATATGCAAACTAAAAGACATATGCATGACACCATGCATTTGTTATAAAGACGTGGGGTACATAGCGATCTCCTCATCTTACATCTGAGCAACTTCTCATCAGTCTCTCAATGGAAGATCGCAATCTGCTTGTGAAGCTCTAGTACAAGAGCGGTGACTGCGTGTAAGCAACTTTAAAAGGTTATGGATAGTTAAAAAGAAAGAAAAAAAAGGCTTCAGCCCTATGTCTGCCAAGGAACTAAGCAAAGGATGACTAAGAAATTCGTAGATACATGTTCTTTTGAAGTGAAAGCTGAGGGAGGAAATAAATTACTTCGACGTCAGTAGATATACCAACAGCATTACGAGAAAGGATGATGATTTATTTGCAAATGTGTGTTGCACATGCAATTTCCCTAATTTTAGACATGCCTGTGAGCACGGTGCATAAAACTTTAGGCAAAATCCTGCATTGCTATCCATTCAAAATTACCTATATTCAAGAGCTGCCCATGTCCAGGAATTGATTCCTGCTTACCATCCGGTAAGATCACTTTTACTTAAGAATTTCTTCCTCTCATGGAAGTAGGCAATGAATGGGTATGGAAAATTTTGTGAACAGACGAAGTCTATTTGCATCTCCAAGGCTTTGTCAACACACAATTTCTGGATATGGACATTTGCATGTACCTCTTCCTTCTGCAAAGGTAACTGGGTGTTGCGGGTTGATGGCATCGTTTATTGTAGAGCCACTTTTTTCACAGAGATGGCTCCTACGGGTCCCGTTACCTGCACCGTCAATGGCAACTAGGTTATACAAACCCTTCAGCAGTGTGAGTGACTGCTTATAATTATTTCCATACAAATTGGTATTCTATCGCACATTGCAAGACGATTGTTACAACTTCTCAGGGGGCATTTTCGAAATCATAGAATTAACAGTCACCATTTTCCAGCAATCTGGCCCTTAATCCTTGTGACTTCTGGTTTTGGGATTATTTTAAAATTGTTGAGTCCGGGTTTGCAACCGGGTTGCAAATTTAGCAGACTTGAAGGCATGGATCACGCAATATATTCATAATGTGATACCTGAGACACTCCGCACTGTTGAGAAACATGCTATTTAATAGTCTCTATTCATTCCAGAAAAAAGTGGACAGGTCATTCACAAGAATTAATGAGCGTTTTTTCATTTTTATATTTTATACTGCATGTGGCCCAAGGACAATTAAAAATCTATTTTTCTTATCTAATATGGTACGATGTTGTCGCATTGTACGAGCATTTTACTAGGAGTGCTACAAATATTAAATGACTTGAAAGTCAATTTTTTCATAAAAAAAAAATACTGAAACAATCGTGATATTTGAACAGTGAAACTGGTGTTATGTGCAACTGATGCTAAAATGTAGTAATTCAATTGAAAACATCCCGTGTAGTGGAATCCACTTCTGCTATGCCGTTTGGGGGGGTTTCTTATGCAATACCGTTTCCTTCTTCAAGAACAATCAGTTCAAATTTTAGGTCATTCTGAGAGGTAATTTTTTTTTCAGCAGTTTAAAATTCGGAGTTTAATTATAACTACCCTGCATTTCTAACTTTTAATATTTTATGAAGAAGGCCTGTTAGAACTTCAATAGATGTCACTGATCAACAAGAGTGTTATTGATGAGATAAAATCAATATAACATTATTTCGGTCAAATGAGTCTGTTCTCGGTTTGTGGCAAAGTTATTTTAATATGGTTAAAGTAATATATATATATATATATATATATATATATATATAAATTAAATTAAATTATCGCACAAAAGTTTTGGCACCGAAAGGGTTTTAATATATCTCTAATAATTTTTGTGTTTTATCATAACTCATTTATTTTCAGAGGAATACAATGCCTCTACTATTCATTACTAAAATATTTGATGATTTCAATAAAATTTTGAGAAGATAACTAAATATGTATATAAGTATGTATCCAATGTGAAACATAATGGATCGTGAATAGCTGCAACTGCACTCTTGACTTGCTTTGAAAATTTAAAAATGTTATTAATATCATGTTTAATAGGGTGAGCAGACTTTATTTTTTTGCTATATAGTCTGGAAAAGTTTTCCAAAGTATATAACTTCTGTTTAGCTAAGTAAAAATGGAAAAAAACTCTAAAGGAAAAAGTATCTTCCTCTGGCGTAAAGCACTTAAAGTTTAAAAAAATTGGTATTACTCTCTTTCTCTCTCTCTATCTTTATTTGTAATTTTTTAGCTTAAGTATGTCGTATTTATATTTTTCCAAATGCTAAGTTTGAAGTATACCATTGTTGAAAAAAATAATCTGTAAAAATTCAACGTATTTAATATTTACTCAAAAAACTACATATATTTTTTTACTCTTTTATTGGATTTTACTTAATCCCTTTTGATAAACAAAATTTAAAAGGTGGTAAATATATTTTTCCTTTTATATTTTCTTAAAACTATACTATAATATTCTTTTGTATATAATTGTGCAATAGCTTTATTCAATTAGAATTTTTAAAAAATCTTGCATTGGTCTTGATAAAATAAGTCGAACTAATTATGCCGCCTCTTGTTTCAGAATCATAAACATTTGGAGTACTTCACTCAAAAATTAACACAACGTTCCACCGTTTGTATATAACATGGGAAGTTTTAGAAATCTGATTGTAGAAATGCACAAGACTGTGTAAGCCCTTCAGCCTTCTAATCCGTCATGCTTCTTAATACTGCAAAAGGAGATATATTGCAGCGATCCCTCCAAACGATATTGACTAGGTTTCGGTCTTGGAAGCTCACTTTTGACTAGCATAGTTTCGAAGATTCTTTTCCCTGGAGAGTGATTGAATTTTCAACACTCGACGGAACACAAGTTCCCTAATATGTGTGTGTGTGTCTGGATTCATCCACAATCAGTTCAAGGATCAAATTTTTTGGATGAGGGAAGAAGTTATTTATTGTCTCTAATTTTAAACTACATAGACATGCAACGAATCAAAGTGAAATGTTTTAACTGTCGTACTTCCTCTGTAGAACTTTCTAAGCTCACGTATACTCTGAGAACTCCATTTATCTGTTGTATCAAAATCAGTACAGATTTCCATTTGAATTTTATGAATATTTTCATGAATAAAATTCTGCCTATATCGCAGTGGTAGGTCATACTTATAATACTGTAAGAATTATAAATATGATATTTATGGATTAACTTTTTCTATCCTGTACTCAGAATCCGCAAAGATCAGATGCTTTTTGGAATAAATATTTAATTGCTTTAGCCACCGTTTCAGCTATTTTGCAGGAATTCGCATATTTATTTTTGAGTGTAGGAACATCTTATATAGTCCTCTGAAACAACATATTCAGATATATTTGTGGGTAAAAAGCTCATTTGGCAGAAACTCACTTGAATTACTGAATATTATAATCTCAAAATTCTTTCTAGAACTGAGTTTATAACACTTAGAAATTTATGCCACTCTACAGTAACATTAACAGTAAACATTCAAAAAGCTTATAAAAACAAAAACTTAACAAAAATAAAACTGTTTCTAATTTACTTTCTAAAAAAAACTAAAGCATAAATAAACAGTCTTTAAGATAATACGAAGTATTTGCGCTAAAATAATTTTATTATATAAATCCACAGTAAATATTTTTAAATTCAGTAATGAATAATCTTCAAATTCAGGTGTATTCTTAAAAGTGATCAGGATTATAAATCGGGCATTGATTCTTGAAAAGATTAATGTGATATAGAAATTCAAATCTCTCAACCGGAAGTAATTGTGCTGAAGTAAGATAAATTAAATCAAGATTAAATATCCATTTGCACTCAATGTTTTATGTTATGCTTCGTGAAAAAAATGACTCTCCTTAAATACACCCATTCTGGCTCAATAACCCTTCTAGTTAAATAACTTACGGGAAAAAGTGTTTTCTCATTCTCTGCAAATTACGCTGAATTTATGCTAATTTTCAATTCATTTACTTTTAACGATAATCTGAAGGTGAAAATCAAGCGGTAGTAATTCAACCGTCCCTGTCCAACTTAATCACACACAAAGTTCTGTTTTACTCTCAACTCTAATTTAGAACATTCACAGGGGATAACCGTAACTTGATTCTCCCAAAAGTGCACCATCAGAGCTGCGCATTCTTTCGTAATTCGGTTGTCAAGGAAAGCTTTGAATTCATTAATGATGCAAATAATGCTGCTCCTTTCCTAGTTTTCTGCCATAAGTACCGCCTTCTTTTAAATCCTCGCATGAACTGTATCCTTCCGCGATTAACAATAAGAACTAAATTAGTAATGCATATATATATATATATATATATATATATATATATATATATATATATATATATATATATATATATATATATATATATAACACTTGTTCTAGTGGTAGTTTTTAAATTATGGATATAAAACTTTATGAAAGGAATAATTTTTAGAATAATTGATTGCGAGAACTTACACTTGAGTAGTGTTGTATATACATTTATCTTTGAAATCTTTTAATATAATAAAATTTATCGAGTTGTAGCCATATTTGGTCAATCGCTATATTATATGTATGACTTTGCACGAATAAATTTAAATTTAGTAAATCTAAAAGCAAATTATTTGATTTAAAGAACTGAAAAAAGAAAAACCAGTGTTATAAGATTAAAGTAAAATTGATTGAAAATTCATTCAATTTTTAGAGGGAAAGATATTTAATTCTTTTAGATGCTCCGCGAAGAGAATTAAACTAAAAATTTGTTATAAGAAAATAAAAGAATAAATTTAAAGTCTTAACTTTTATTAAAGTGGTTTTTCCCAGCCAACACATACACGAAATTTAATAAACATTTAAATCAGCTGCATTAAAGTTGTTTATTATTTCTAAATCAAAATTTAATCCACAATTTTTTTTTTAGTTTTTGTGTTCTCAATTGTATTTTTATTAACATATTATAATATTTCTTCTGAACTATCAATTACTTCCATACGCATTACTGGATGGAAAAATAGCCATTTATAACTTTTAACACTAAAAACACCTATGCCTTTTTACTTCATATTCCTGGCTCAAAAGTATATTATATGTATACATATAGTCTAATAAAATAAAACAAAATACAAAGTGAGAAAGTTCTGTAACCTACAAGGCTTAAGAAGAAAGAAATTGAATTCTCAGAAACATAACAATTAAAGATAGAGAAAAAATCATTGGACTAAAATGAAGACTTATTATGATTCCCAATGCGGTCGCTGAATTAGGGTTAAGCCGCTTTATGGTATCACCTTCCCCGTACAGCAGAAATTTATATATGTATCATTATTATCAAAATAATGATTCTTACTTTTGAAAACATAGTTGACTTTTGAAGGAAAAAATGAGAAAATAAAATTATAAATGGAAGAAACGTATTAATTGAATTTAGCTATTTTAAGAAGGGATTTATTTATTACAGCAACTGAATAATGTATAGTATGTGATGCTTATCTACATAATATATATTTCATTTTCATAGATATTATGGGAAAAAAAAGATTATTATTTGTATTTTTATTACATTTAATACGGTTTATTATATTTTAAACTAAAAAATTATACTATCACCCTATTTATATCATTAAAAAATGTGGTAGGCCAATAGCGTTATAAAAAAATGGGCTGTCATAGAGAATAAATGGGCAAGGACTCAAATTTATCTAGTCACAGTGATAAATTAATTCACATAAATATGTTCATGAATTATTCATATTAATGAAGAATTCCATTATGGAACATTCATGTTGGAAATATAAATCATAGATACAAACTTTTGAAACATTATCGATTATATCATTAGATTATGATACATATTACATTTATATGAACAACATAAACAAAAACCCTATAATTATTAGTTAGCAATAGTTGCGCTAACTTCATTTACAAGCTTTCACCTTCACAAATAAACACAGGATCAATTCTTTTCTTGGTAAAGCAAATTCCTAGAGTAAAGGATCAATGACAAATGTAATTAACTTTGTTTCACTAGTTTCCCCTAAAAAGAATAAGAAAATAAGAGATCGAAAGGTATCTGAAGAAGTGATTGATTTGGACTATTTGAGTTTTCATTATCCCTTGACAAATTTATTTACATGCTTATTTTGTGTAAGAAAAAAGAAATATAAGCATTGATAAGTTTTTTACAATGTTTTTTTTATTATTTATTTTAACGAAATGGAGATTTTAATGTTTAAAGCAATATTATTTTTTAATGTAAGAGCTGATTCTTAATTGTTACAAGTTATCCCACCAATTTTTTCCCTTTGGTGTATTGCAAACATTACATAATAATTAAAATGTGGCATTAAAAACAAAAGATGCCCAATAGTTGGTTAATAAAATAAGGGAATATCCTGAAAAAACAATAGGAATATTATAAAATGTCTGCAAAGATTTCTTTAGTATTGGCTTTTTGTGGCTAAAGAATTCTACCTTCGCTCATGTACATTGCATTTCTATGCAGCTAGTAATTTATGAAACAGTAAATAAATGGAAAACCTGTTTTAGTTTCATGAACATCTATTAATAGAAATGTTATGACACCATTGAATAACTTAGGGACATCTTAGTGACTTCAATAATAGTCCAATAGCTAGGATGTTAAAAAATATTTGGCTGTATAGCACAAGAAGTACACATTTGGATTATATGTACACGATTGAGCGAAGTTTCTGGCAAGTGAGGGTTTTGTATCGTATTCATCAGTAAAGTTAAGACTATAAAATGCCATGAGAGTTAAGATGATATATATCAACCAATGTTTGTAAGAACTGGAATTGTTTCGACATTCTTTTCAAAGAAGAATAGCACTTGTATTAACCTACTATTTACCAGCATCTGTCATGTAGCTCATGTAATGCTTCAAAACGTATTAAGTTGTCCCTTTCGAATTAAATCGTTATAGTCCTTAAGTCCTCACTTTGGACGGGTGTAGAAGTTTGGTGAGGGGAGTGCCAGATCAGGTGTCACATCTTCGTCATTTAAGGCTGTTTTCGCCATATACACAAGAGCGTGAATTTAACGCAGAGCACATTTTTGGACGGTAAAAATGCTTCAATGTTTATAAAAATTTGTGACATTGTAACTGATGCATTTGTTTATAATAAAGTGTTTTTAAAACTTCAAAATATTTCATAAATAATTATTTTTTCCTTTCAACATGTAAAGGGAGAGCTCATATAGCATTATGGTGTAGGAGAAAAAAATGCGAAACACATTTTTAGAAGAAAAAATGTGTCAACTCAAATAAAAATGTGTAGCATGATAAAATAAGTGATTCTCCACAGGATAGTGAAGGCATAATATAATATTAATGCTTGAGTACTTTTATGTCTGAAAAAATATTCCTACTTTGGGTCCTATTCTTTAACATTAGCCGAAAACAGCCTTAACTAAAACTCAAAATGTTGAGATCCACTGCCAAATAAATTCGTGTAATTTCGAAATGGAATGCTATTTAACAATCAATCAACTGGCAAACTAACATTTACAAATCCATCTGAAGAAGTGATGGGCCCGATCTGGATGCATATTGGATAGCTGTTATAATGTACTGGTAAATAATGAAACCTTTTGTTCATTTTGAAAGTTGATTATGCTAGGAGAAGGTCGAAACATGTGTCTCCAGCAGATAAGAAACAAAACCATTAAGTCTGGAACGATAACATGAGGTTCATGATTATAGGTCTATCTTGGTACCTCGCGTACAATATCAATAGTTATATATATATATATATATATATATATATATATATATATATATATATATATATATATATATATATATATATATATATATATATATATATATATATTAACTTATCCATGTTTTCAATTGTACTACTATTAATGTTATGCTCCTCATTGGGATATTATCCAACACAAAACTACATGATTCATATACTCTCCTATTTTTATTGTATCTGTGCTATTTAAATTATTCATTAGCCAGTAAGATCATTATTACAGAATACAAAGAAACTGAACATATTTGGGAGTGTGTAGAATGATAAATTAGGACACAACTATTTATTGAACATCTGGAATACCAGTTGAAAGATGCATGTCAAATTTTATCGCAAATGAGATTAATAAGCACGTTTTAACACCCCCTGACAGATTGTATGGGATTCTGATTGTAACATTTAACGTATAGCTGCTAAGTGCATTCCACTGCAGTGTAAATGCAATCATTTCAATTACCCATAAATGAAAGTAACTCAACTTAAACTTAACAAAGAAAATTGGTTCTCCTCGATGTGTTCTTATTAAAAATGCATATATTACATAACAAGTAGTATTTAAGCAGTAAAATACAGAAATATAAAATTTACATTTTTTTTTCTTTTTGCATAATATTTTCTTTTCATCAATATCCAATTTTATGAGCTTATTTTTTTAAATAGCTGATACAAGTATTTCATTTATGTTCAAAAATATTGTATTCTCTTATTTTTTTTTCTATCTGACACTTGAAAGAAATACAGTTTCATTATTAAACTGTAAATTTTTTTAGATACTTCAATTCCTTTAAAGAGATTAAATTGTGTGCCATTCATTTTATAGCTGTATAGTTAAACACAAATCTCTTTAAATTCTAAAATGCAAATGAATTTCCATACTCAAAGCATTTCATTAAAATATATACCCTTAAAAAGTAAAACAACCAACGTACTACACATACTCTTTCAATAAAGGAAAATGCGTTTTAAATTTGGAGCGAAATCTCAACATGAGTAGCTTTTTCTTGCAACTGAGAAATAAGAAAATGTTACCCGACATTTTTAGAGTTCTCAAACCTCTAAACTAATTTTACTGTTTCATTCCCCAAGGTCACAAATTCTTCCTGAACAATTGTGAAACATATACAGAGACATATACTACTTTATATTATTTTTTATCCAAACAAGCAAGGTAGCGTATTCGTCTCTGTACCTTACTTTTTACATAAATTTTTTTCCTTAGCTCCAGGGATGCGAAAGATTTTACTAAGCAAGAAAGAGGAAATTTAATATAAAAGTCGTTTCTTTTCTTCTTTAATTTTGTTATTTTATCCCCCAAATTTTGTATCATGTGAAGGAAGCTTGATTCAATTTATGATGAGAGTGAGGACTGGTTATATCCGTCAAAACGATATTAACCCGAGTCCTGCTTATTCTATGAAGTTAATATGAGGTTTAGTCCTTATCCAATTTGTTTCACTGAGTTTGCTTTATGACACGTCCAGATATAATTAATTTGTCATGTCTACTAGTACAGTTTCTTTTACTATTTATTCTTATTTGCTCGTATTCCTTTATGCTAAATTTAGATTCTTCTATTGAAATGGGTTTTAATCAAAGTTTTTGTCATGTACTCGTTATTTTTTTCATTATATGGAAGCTTTTGTTATTTTTTAAGTGCATCTAAGTGCATCTTTCGTGAACTTTCACTATGTGTATCTAAAGTCATCGTTCCTTACAGTAGAAATAAGTAGTATGATTGTTGTGGTTTCTGGAGCAAAATAGGCACAATTTAAGGTATCTGACTAGGTTGAAAAGTTGTTTTTTTTAGGTGTTTGATGTAAGGGCTATTAGAATAAATTACAGTTTAAGAAACCTAAAAAACACGTTTTTACAGTTAAGTGAACTAAAAAGTGAAAAAATAATTCTTAATACAAGAATAAAATGCTAAACAAGAAAATTGAGGTCATTGTGGTAAAAGTGTAGTGTGCTCGATATCAATTGTTATAATTTCTTACTAGTTCTATTTCAACATGCAGAGTTAGTGTAAAAATGTTGTACACAGCATCCCACACTCTTTTACCACAATGATATTACTTTTCTGGTTTATCATTTTATTCTTATATTAAGATATTTTTTTTACTTTTTAGTTCCTTTAAAACTATAAAAACACGTGTTTTTAAGTTTTTTTTTAAAAACTATAATTTATTTATTTTATTTTTTAGTTCGATCTACAATAAAAGAGCGGTTTTTTTTTAGTTTTTTAAATTGTCACTTTTTTAGTTTGTTGCATTTGTATTAATTTTTGTACATTAGTTTGTTGTATGTTTAGGAATATAACAATCATTTAGTCACCAAATCAGGAATTAGTCGCCAAATTTGGAAATGGGAACTGGAATTATTGCCAAATCTGGAAATGAGACATCGTTAATCCTTATGATCCTGATCAGGACAATAGAACAAAATAATTATATTATTGTATTGTCATCGGTCCTTGACAAGTGTGCAAAATTTCGAGTTAATATGGTCTTTTAAAATTGGTAAAAATCGAATTTAAGGATTCCGTTACATACAGGTGAAGCTAATAAAGATGTGTTAAAAAATAAATATAAGTTTTGAGGAAGAGAAAACGGAATTACATACAGAACTAGATAGTTTTAAGTTATTTTTCTATCATTTGCTTTATCTAATTTATATGAATGCTTTTAAATGTGTTTTTTGATAAATGAAATTTTCACGATAGTTTGTGTAGGAAAAAAAATGTTACATCACTAAAACGATCCAAGAAAATTCAAAGGTATTTGTAACACCTATGTTAAATCCTTTTAGAGTGTAAACAACCGCAGGTTTTCAGATAGTTGCATTTAATCACGTTTACAGCCATTTTTAGATTAGTAATAAAGTAATTTTGACGCAAAATTATTAACATCATATAAATATTTATAAAATATTAATTTCGTAACATGTTTTTTTACACTGTACTTAGTGGTACTTCAGAAGGAAAAAGAAGTATATTAATCAAATTAAAATTGTATTATGTCCAACGTATTTTTGTTTTTCTTAATATTGAAAAAATTGTGATAACATCTTAAAAATAATATACTTTCTAAAAACAAGGGGTGAAAAATGATGTATATTTAACAATTAGTACTTTTACGCCTATTTATTTTCTTTAAAACAATACAGTTCTTCTGAAACCAGTTTTTGAAAAACTGGTCTGTTCTAGTCAGATGCCTTAAGTGTAATTTTTTTTAACTCTATGGTGCCTTAACTAATTAAATTATAATGAAAGAAATTGTGAGGTGATGATTAAAAATTCCTTGTTTAAGAATGTATTAAAATATTATTATGGGTAGACAAAATGAAACATAGGGTGTCCGAAAAGTATAGCTACACTTTCAAAAAGGAATTAAAAATAAACAAATATTTTAGTTAATGGTTTTTTATGTTCCTCAATGGAAATATTTGTTAAATGAAATGCAAACTACATTGTACAACTCTCACGTTTTGCTACATTCTGATTTCAAAATGGCTGCAGCGCAAGAAAAAAGTGTTAGTTGTTGCATGGTTTATCCAATTTAAATTTCCAACACATGTACGGCGTAAATTTTGGACTACCTACAAGCGAAGTCTACTTTCAACATCCACACTTTATAGGTGGCATGAAAGATTTAGGGTTATTGGCAGTGTATTGTCAAAAATAAAAACTGGCCGTCCTAGCAGAAGCTAATATGACGTTACTTATATAGACTGAATGAGCTGCACACGACTAATGGTGAACACATTGAAATCTTGCAGTAATACAATGTGTTTCTATATGAATATATATATATATATATATATATATATATATATATATTCATATATATATATATATATATTCATATATATATATATATATATATATATATATATATTCATATATATATATATATATATATTCATATATATATATATATATATATATATATTCATATATATATATATATATATATTCATATATATATATATATATATATATATATATATATATATATATATATATATATATATATATATATATATATATATATTGGAGTTTTAACGCTTTATAGTATTTAATACATACAACTTATAAATATAATTCATGCATCGAATAAAATATAAATGGATTTAGTTTTGTTTGCAGGTTTGAGTGCGCATGTGCGAGAAACGTCTGTTTATTCCCCCCTCCTTCCCCGCCGATCAGCCAGGTAGTAGAAAAATAGCGACTAGTGAACAGAAAGCGTTTTGTGTTCTCTAGTCTGCAATGACAGAATCTGTTATTACTGTGCAATGAGTATTTTGTATTAAGGTATCCGACTAGGGGTTCGGAGATAAATTTTCCAACAATATATTTTCTGAATATTTTTATTGTTTTAAAGAACATAAATAGGCTTAAAAAGTCATAACTATTAAATAACTAATATGTATCTCCCTTTCATTTTTTTGAAAAAAAAAATATTATTAGGAAAATTTAGCAAATTTTTTTTTAAGTTAATTATCCCTGTGAAGTGTCACAAACCGCAGAATAAAAAAAAATAGTATAAGAAATAAATATTTTATTAGCATTTTTAAATTTGATGGTCATGATTTTCCGTCAAAATTACTGCATGTTCTAAGCTAAAAATGTGTGTAAAATATGATTAATTGTAGCTGTCTCAAAACCTGCGATTTGTTACACTATGAAGGGCCCATAGCATATATGTTATATATTTCATTGCATTTGATTGGATTATTTAGAAGATATCTCGTTTTTCGTGCACAAATTATCATAAAAAGTTCATTCTTCAAAAAACGAATTTGAAAAAAAAAATATATTAGTTAGATAAAGTAAATGCTATAAAAACGAACTTAAAAACTCTCTAGTTTTATATATTAGTCCTTCTTCCTCAATAATTAATTTATTTTTTCCCTAATGACCCAAACAACACCAAAAATCAAACGAAAAAAAAGCACTTTTTCAACCTAATCGGATACCTTAAGTTCGGTTGTCAACATAAAAATTCACCTAAATTGAAAGGGCTGCGGTAGCCCAGTGGTTAAGGTATCCAACCATGGCAGGCATGTCATGAGTTCGATCCCAGTACCACTAAAGACCCGCCGTGTAGGGCAGCGATGCACGTTAAATCTGTCGAGAGCTGAAACGTCCTCCCGTTGGTGTGGGTGTGGTATTAGGGAGAGGGGGGTGCCAGCTCAGGTGTCGTCCACGTCACTTGACCATGGTTCAAAATTACGTGGTCCGTCGCCAAAAGCCCTCGTGTAGCTGAACAGTGCGACGTTAATATTAACTCACTCACTAACTCACTCACTCACCTAAATTGAATGTTTTCTGTCGCATATATCAGCGGAAAGCGTATGCGCCTTTCTTTTTCGGAAAACCAACCAACTTCGGAGCCTATCTTGAGGCTTTACAAATATAACTATTTCCTCAATTGGAAGAGAACAATCAGAAAAGTTATTTTGATAGCAAAATGATGCACCGCCTCACTGAAATCGCTCAGTACACGATTAGCTGAACATATCTGTACCCGACTAGACCTTTCTTGTTAGGCAGAAAAGTTAAGGTTTTTACCGATCATAAGCCTCTCGCAGGATTTCTTTCTAATAAAAATCCCTCTTCCAAAATTTTGCGTTGGAAATTGGCTCTGGAAGAATTTAATTACGACATACACTACATCAAGGGATCCTTAAATTCAGTCTCAGATCATCTTTCTCGTTGTATTAACAACATCACAATAGCTTTACCGGACTCTAAAGATCTTATTAATATGCAACGAGGAAGATTCTGTTTTAAGCACTATCATACAAAAAATTGATCAAAATGATGTTAGCCTACAAATCAGCAACTATTTTATTAATGGGGAAGGTTTGTTATGTCATTTGTCCAAGCGCCCCTCGAGATCACCCAGGTCTAACACCACTAGAAAGCAAGTTTGCATTCCACATTGTCTAAAAGCTAAAATTCTCGAATCCGTTCATTCAGAATATGGAGGACATCTCAAATTTTTTAAAACATACCATCGACTCAGCGAAAACTTCTTTTGGCATAACATATACAAAGACACTAAAAATTTTGTTCGTTCTTGTACCATATGCTTATCTCGAAAAAACGCCTTTAAAATCCCGCCTGCATCCCATCAACTTGTTGAACAAAGTACTGAACCAGGAGAAACGTGTCATATGGATATTTTCGGTCCCTTAAAAACCACGCTTAAAGGTAATATATATAGCTATGTTTTATCTATGATAGATGCATTCACAAAATATATTCACATTGTTCCACTTCCGGATATTAGGTCCAGTACGATTTCAAAAGCTTTCTTTGATAATTACATTGTACACAGGGGTTGCCCACATAAATTAGTCGTAGATAACGCTACATATTTTAAGAGTTCCGAATTTGTTGAATTTTGCAGAGTCATGGGTATTCACAAAAGGCACATATCAAGTTATTCCGCTCACGTCAACGGTAGGGTAGAGAAACCCAATCAATCGCTAGCCAATATCCTTGCATCAATTTCACAAAACACAAACGATTGGGATGAGCAACTCCCGCACACCATGTTAGCATTACATTCAGCGATCCATGAAGCTACATACACATCTCCCTTTTTCCTAGAACATGGCAGAGATATTCGATTATCTTACACTTACGAAAAGAATTCCGATACACCACAAAATAAGTATGAATATGTCGAGAAACTTTTACCGTCTTTGGAGCATACTTTCAATAAAGTTTTAAATAATCTAAAGGATCAGGAGGCATCACATGTTGAATTGAGTACGAGAGCGACAAAACAACATCACTACGATTACAAAATCGGGTCCTTGTGTTTTATCAAGACGCCTAACATTAAATCTAATTTATCTCCAAAACTCAGACCTAAGTTCAAAGGTCCTTACAGAGTAATAGAGCGTTTTTCTAATGTCAATTATAGGGTTCAACATGTAGAACAATTGAGGAAAAGATTTAACACGCATGTCAATCGGATGATTCCATTTATTAAGAGATTTTCATATTTGCATTTGAAAAATTTGGATGATTTACAACCAGACGAGACGGAGGTTAAGAGTATTGTTCCAAGTCCACGGTATAATTTAAGGGCTCGTGCAGGCAATTCGGCTCGTTAATACATTTCCGCGCTTAAATATTTGAGGGAGACTGAATTTTTTTTTTTACAATTTTACACTTCGTCAATTCGAGAGCACGCATTGAATGGTACCTGTCTCATAGTTGCACCTTGTTTTATGTCATGTTTGATGTTTTAGAGAGATCAAATTTTGCACTCAGTTTTTTTTTTTTTTTTTTGATGAATTCCAGTTCTATTTTTTATGCAGTTTGTTTTATGTCTTGATTTGATGCTTAAATGACATAGTGTTGTTTGTGGTTAATATCAATTTTAACTCTAGATAAAATATTTTTATGCTGTGTGTTTTGTGCAATGTATTAAATAAATTTTAAGTAATGCAAGTGTTATTCAATGATAATCATGTACGTACGTCAATTTTTAATTTTATAAATTTTAAGCTTTAATTTATGTTTGCAGCAAAAATCAAATTTTGGGGTCTTTGGACACCTGTCATGAAATTTGAATGTTGTTACGATACATACATATTTGAAAATTTTTTTTCATCTATTACATAATTTGTGTTCTGATTATTATCTAGTAATTTTAATTTTTTTTTTTTTCATACAAAAGGTTATTTTATTAAATAACTTAGTTTATGCTGATTTGATTGTGTATAACTATGTACTTTCTGGTTAAATTTTGATTTTGCATAGAAGATTAATTTTTTTTGGTAGCAGCATTTTGTTAGAATTAAATTATTGCTAAATTTTGTTGGTGTATCAATTTTAAGTGGTTGTATATTTCTAAATGATGATAACATTGGAATTTATGCTCGTTAAGTTATGGATAGAGATGGTTGTTTGAATATTTTCCCTACGAAATTATGTTGAAACTTAATTTTTTTTTCGTTCATGTTGTTTTGTTATGTGAGATGATTGCTAACTTTGATTTAAAATTATCTAGTGTTTCGGTTCGGTGTTTCAATGCTCATTTAATTTTTGTGTTGTTTGTTTTGCTATAGATTTGGAATTTTTTTTTGTTGTTTATTCAGGGGTTTAGATTAATTGTGGTTGTTAAATTTATGTGCAGTCAATAATTGTGTCTCGCTTGTGTGCTAAACTTTACTAGGAATTGAAGGTTTTGTTTGTCGAGTTAGTAATTCTGTTCGTTTAGATTAATTGTGGTTGTTAAATTAATGTGCAGTCAATAATTGTGTCTCGCTTGTGTGCTAAACTTTACTAGGAATTGAAGGTTTTGTTTGTCGAGATAGTAATTCTGTTGGTTTAGATTAATTGTGGTTGTTAAATGAATTTGCAGTCAATCATTGTGTCTCGCTAAACTACTAGGAATTTTAACGTTTTGGTCGGTCGATACGGTAATTTTTTTTCCGTTGATGCTAGGCTTACATGTGTTGATTTATGTTAGCGCGTGGGTGGATTGTTTAACTGAGTGTTGATGTTGATTTAATTTTTTTGTTCTGGATTTTAATAAGTAGTTCTGCTTGTTATTTGGTAATAATTTTTTGTTGTTGTTGGTCAGATAATGGTGTTGAAATTTTTTTTGTCCATTCGTTTCGAAAACGTGGGGAGGGCTTTTGTCCGCACCCTTTTTCGTCGGTAATCCCCCCGCACGCGATCCGGTCAAGGCGGGACACTGTTTGTTGATTGGAAATTCTGTTTCTTGGTTACTCCTTTTTCGCAGGGACTCTCCTCTCCGCGGGCACAGTTCAGGGGTGGAATTTTTGGATGTCGGATTCTTGCCGCCTTAGGAGGGGTTTTCCCTCGCCCCCACTGCTGTCGCGACAGAGATAAGAGACTAAGCAAAATTTTTCCAAAGGGTTTTCGTTTTTTCCTCCCCCTTGTTTCCTGTTTTACTTTAGGGTGCTGTTGCTATGAGATTCGAGTTCCATGAATTTTTTTTCCTCTGGTTTGAAAATGTTGGAAGAGGATTGGGTGTGAATTTTTTTTGTTGTTTCACTACTTGTTTAAGGAGTTAGATAAGTTTGAGTTAGGGATTTCGTGGAATATTTGAGAGAGTTATTTGAAGGAGATAGATAAAAGTTTGCAGTGATGAATTTGTTGAAGAATTGGGAATTTTTTTTTTTTTTCATGGAGATAGATAAGTTTGTTCAAAGTACGTTTATTCGATAGTTGTTTTTATGGAAATGGATAATTGAGTTGAAAAGAAAGTTATATGGTTTATTTGAGAAAATTGTTTGATGTACAGAAGGATGTTTTGATTTAAGGATTTTGGAGCAAGGGAAATTGAGTTTTAATAATTATACGGTATATTTGAGAAGTTGTTTTGATGTAGAGAAGGTAATTTGAGTTAAGGATTTGGTACGGTTTTGAGTAAATAAGTTGATGAACATAGATAAGTTGAATTAATGATTGTGTGGTATATTTAATAATGTTTTGAGATGCATCTAGGAAAGTTCGAGTTGAGGATTATATGAGATTTTGTGTAAATAAGTTGATGAGCAAGGACGGGTTTTGGTTATTGGTATTGCGGATAAGTCGATTAATTATTTGAAAGTTGAAGATAAGTCTAGTTAGTGTTATTGAGTATGTGAGATTTTTGTAATTGATTAGCATATATGGTTTTAGTTAATTGTATTGTGGAGCAATCGATTGATTATTTGGAAGTTGCAGATAAGTTTAGTTAGTGTTATTGAGGCATAAGATGTGAACGATCTGAGGTAAAGGCAATTTTTGGATTATCGAGGAATCATTTTAAGTTTACTGAGAATTTTAGGTTGGTGTTATAGAATTATATTTGAGTTATTAATTAGAGGACCTTCGATGAATTGAGTTAGCGGTATTGTTGTAAATCGAGGATCTTGTGTTTTTTTTCTTCGTGTTTGTATATTTGTTGCGCGTATAGTGAAACATTTTGAGTTTTTTTTATTATCTGGATTTGATACATTGTATTACATAGAGTGTTAAAAAGTTATGTTGATTAGTTTAGCGATATTTTTTTTATCTTGGAATTTATGCTTAATTATGTGTAACACTTTCAATAATTTTCTTTTAGTTAAATTACTTTACTCTTTATGTGTCGCCTCATATGACTTGGGTTGCATAACAATTTTATATTTTTAATTTTTTTTTTCTGAAATTTTCAACTGCACTTGTGATTTCTGGAATTCATTTCTCAAATGGAAATTCGAATGTATTGAATGTGGAAAAATTTTTTTTTCCTCTCAAATTTAAATTAAAGGCATTAATCGCTATAGTTAATTTTTTTTACAATCGGATTTGCTAATTTTTATTTAGTCTTAATTCTGCACTCTGTTTCTTGTGTTGGCGGTTGCCGGCGATCGTCATATCGCAGGAAATGGGATGTTATGTTTTGTTTTGTTTTGCTTATGTACACTTTGGGGGTGCATACTGATCACATGCGCACTCATAGTTTGCAATTCTAAATTTAATTGCAGTAATTTTTTTTTCGTACTTTCATCTATAACCAATGCTCGTAATGAAGTCTTCTTTTAAAATTCCTTAGGCTACTCAGCATTCTTACAGGTTATAATTTTTTTTTTATCATTTATACGATTCGTTAATTTATAGAATTTTAATTTGCAAATCTTAACTAATTACGTTAATTTTTTTTTAAACTTACATTTGTAACCAATAATTGTAGTGAATTTTTTAATTTCTTAGGCTATTAAGCATTCTCCGAGGTTATAATTTTTTTTTCTCCACCTATGCACACCCATCGTTTCAATCTCTAATTTTTTTTTTTTACTTTTACTTAATTATTTTCATTAAATATTGTTATCAATGCTCTTAGTGAACCATTGCAATTTCTTATGCTTTGAGTATGTGAAGAGTTCTGCTAGTATTTTTTTTTGAGTGGTTTGGACATTTACTTCACATTAGTCGTGTCAAGATTTCGATGTTAAACGATTATGAGATGTCTGTTTCTGGGTGCCACGCTTGAATTGTATGTAAATGTTTTCACTAGCGTTTATTTCTTATCAATGTATTTTGTTCAATACTCCTAAGTGTTATTGTGAGTTGCGCAGTTGTTAGATACGCAAATTTTGAAATTTTTACGTGTTATTTGTCTTAATTTTTTTTATTATTTAGTGGCACACGATTCTTTGTGATTATTTAATTAATTCTATTTGTCATTCTGTGTTTGATGTTTTTGTAAATTGTTTGGGTGATCCATTCAGTGATTTTTTTTTTTCTCTTCGTACATGAACATAATTGTAGTTGTTGATAGTTAATTTGTTTTTCCCTCACGGAATTGGGTAAGAACTTTGGAAATTGCTTATAATTTTTTTAAATTCTTATTTTATGTTATTAGAGGTAAGAGGAGTTGAAGGTTGGTGCTTGGAGTCTTCGACGGCAGTCAAAAAGGGCCAAGTTTAATTTTTTTTTAATAATTGTGGTTTCATTACTAATATGGTTTCCCTGGGAGACAAAGTTTTTTCTTTATTTTTTGCAGTTTAGCAGATTTCTTGAAATATGGAAGCGATGATTGAGCTGCGGACATCATGGACAAGTATGGACAGAACCCCTTCAGAATTCAAACAGCACCGGAATACGAACTGCTTTCAGTGAGATTACGACGCTCCAGACAATTTTTTTTCTCTACCATCAAGACGTGGACAGCTGTTCGTGAACCAGGAGTCTGTGAATTTTTGGACTTTGATATTGACATTTTCTCCATGAATTTTCTTTTATTGGATGTGCCGCCGCTAGGCTAATTTTGTATTTATATTTACTTACTGAAATTTTTGTTTTCATTCATTCTAGTTTTGTTAATCTGAAAGAGGGGAGGAGTGATGGGAGGTCGCCGGTCCCTAGGGATTGCAACTGTAATTTTTATATCTGCCCTGTTGTTGTTTACAACGAAAGGAATTTGTTGGGTGCGTCTCTTATCCCACCGAAAAGGGTGACGCGTTCCCACGCCTGGAAGAAGGCATTGCACCCATAAATACATCATGGTAAGGGGTGTTTTTGGGAATTTCCCGCGCTTGGGGGATGTCATTGACCGTAAGAGGATATCCTTTCGCTGACTCTAGACCAATCAGATAAGTTGATTGAATTTCTGTAAAGAATCCGCTCCAGCACATAGGTGTAAATCGCCGCCAAAATAAAAACGAGATGCACCCCGAATTGACAGACTCTCTGACGTTTTTTCTTTCACACCCACTTGGTCTGACACGTCCCTTCCAATACCGCAGGTGGGGACTCTAGGCACCGTCATGACTCCTCTCTCTCGATCTCTATCAGTTAAGTAATGTTCTGTTATGTATCTCTTTATAATTTAACGTAATTTCAATCTTATTGTTTTAAAATAAATTAATGATTAATTAGAGAATGTCTTTTTATTTAGCGTACAGTTTATTTGTCTTTAAAAGATCTAATGTTTAAACTTAAGTTATAGTGTGACGCCAACAGAAGAATAGAACCGGGTTTTATTTTAAATGGATCTAACGAAATAAATTAATCAATTTAATTAGTTTAAGTTAAACCGGCGTCGCATTAGTACGTACTTCCGCTACCAGCTGACCTTCCAGACTTAAGACACAGGATTGAAGCAGTTGTTGCAAGAATTAACTCAGACACACTGAACAATGTTTGGGATGAACTCGCCTATCGACTAGATGTGTGTCGTGTGACGAATGGGGCTTCAATTGAACATTTTTAAGCTTCTAGGTAAAACTGTTTCAATTACTCTTTCAATCGATGTATGAAATTTATACTTGTAAGTTATATGTAATAAATATTATACAGCGTAAATCTCCAATATTTATTTAGAAACACTCTGTAAATTGTCAAAAACGTTGGTGTTTTCTTTATGGAACATAATAAACCATTAATGGATTCCTTAGTTTTTATTTTTAATTAAAATTAGAAAGTGTAGCAAAACTTTTTGGACACCCTGTATATTTGTTATTTGTAGGATATTCCATTTCTCTGTTATACACACACATACATGCTTATATTATAATATATAAATTGAACACCATTTTTTGAAACTTGTTTTTTTTAATCTTCAGGTAAAACAATGTTTTTTTCAGTGAACAAAATGAAAATATGAATAAATTTAAGAAGAAAGTTTCTCAACCCATCTGTATAATATTTCTTTATCAATTAAAATTCAAGAAAGAAATTCTGGTTTTATTTATAGTCGCGTTTTATGAAAAGAAAATTTCATTTCATTAAAAAAATAGTGGATAATGATTTTAACTTTTATTTCTTATTCATGTACCATATAGATAAAGTAAAAATTTCTCATACCCAAACTAAATCTTATTTATTTTTGGAACCAAATGGCATTTGTACAAGGCTCTGATATATATTCAGAATACAATGGGAGTTCACAGTAAATTGCCTGTTAGTTCATCGATTTTATTTTCTATATCTTTGCATTCGGGAGTGGATAAGAATAAAGCTATTGTGAAACATAAAGAAACTTTTTTTTTCTTAAAAGCTGAATATGACATGACAAATGTGCATATGTAATTCCTTTAAGCATAAAGCTATTATTATTTTTTTTTTTAAAAAAATGTATCTCTGTTGGTATCAAAGTTTAATATGAAAATTTCTCGAAGCATATTGATAAACTTTATTCTTTATTTGTGGTTAGAAAACAAACAACAAACATACAAGCACTAAAACAAAGTATTTATTAACATATTTTTATGAATGATTAATTTAATAAAATAATTGTCACTCTTGACCTTTTATTCTGCAAAGGAAATGATTCTTAATACATTAAAGAACTAAAGAACACCAACTTGAAACTAAAAAACTCAGTGTGTTTTATAATTTCAATTTGAATACATCCGGTACATTTACACTAAGAACATTTTATATCAGCATAAATTGAATAAAATCTACAGAAAATAAGAATTGCGATAAAATTGACGCGTTTCCGTAAAAGCTAGCTTCTTCAATTGAATAGCCGCTGCTCTATTTGAAAATCAGAAGCTATACACTTTATAGAGGTCTGCCAGAAAAAGGCTTACATCAGCTTTCTTTTCACAAATATTAAATCGCTTACTATATATCTAGAATAAAATTATGATTTTTTTTCGTAGCTATTGACTGAGTTATTATTTTTGAAATTTTCCTTCGGAAATAATCGCCTTTAAGGTTGTTGTTTTTAACATTCATAACAATGCATAAAAAATAACCCATAAGGAAAATATTTTTTCTACAAATTATTTTCCTTAAATATCTTTTATCAAAATCAATGTTTTCATGAAGCATAATCAGGCTTCGAAAGCAAAGTTTTATTTCTCGTCAATATATACCTACCTCCTGTCACATTTGATAAAAAATTTAAGTTGTTTATTATTACTATTTAAGTATATTTTTATGTAATGATTGTTATTCAAATGATGTTGTTCAAATGATTCAAATTGTTATTCAATGAATGTTTAAGAAAAATATTCGACTTTTGCAAAACAATGGAATTCTCCTTGAATTATACCTTAAGACTGCGAAAATTAATTTCAGTTATACTCTTGACTTCAGTACAATTCTCCATTAGGACTGCAGTAGCCAAGTGGTCAGCGTATCGGATCATGGCAGGCATGTCATGAGTTTTAGCCCAGTACCACTAAAGACCCGCTGTGTAGGGGAGCGATGCACGAGCTGTCAAAAATCTTCCTGTTAGTGTGATGTGGTAGTTAGGAGAGAAGGTGTTAGCTCAGGTGTCTTCCACGTCACTTGATCATGGTTCAAATTTACGTGGTCCGTCGCCAAAAGCCCTCGTGTTGCTGAACGGTGCGACGTTAATATTCACTCACTCATTCACTCACAATTCTCCATTTTGAAAAATATTAAAAAAATAATTGTTAAGAATAGAAAGAGTAACTGAAAAATGTACTAAAGGATGCTTACTTGTGAAGTGTTCAATAAAAAAACATATAACTTTACATAATATGCTTGAAAACAAATACATGAAAGTAAAAATGTGCATTAAATATTACTCATAACATTCCGTCTAAAAGCTTTTCAGGATAGCTGGTAATATTTTATTTTTCACAACTCAGCACTCTTATCTTCACTTGAACTTCATATTATAATTAAGTAGATAAACTGTTGAATGAATACATTATTGCTTATATAAATTTTAGGCAATTTCTTAGATGGCAGTTTTTTAGCATAATTATATGTAAATAACTCAAAAATTAAGATTTAAAGTTTTATATTTTACTACTTAGCACGATCCAAGCATTTTCTGGATGGTTCGAAGAAGACTCTACAAATGTATTATATAAATACATATGTCAGGCTCTTTGAAAGTTATGTTTAATACCCTGTCAGAAATTTCATTTCCTTGTTGGGATTAGAGGCTACGAAAATTGAACATTATTTTAATGCATACAAGAGAAAGTGAAAAAAATGCCTTAAAATTTGTAGTTTCTGGTTGCTTTTTAGAATTAAGTTCGATTATTGTAACTCCATTTCATAGACTTGAATATCATCCTCTCCCGGTAAAGGAAGAGAAAAAACTATGTTCTCTGCATCATAAATCACTGCAAGTAATCCTACTCTAGATAAGTTTCTTCTTCAGAGGTTTGAGTCTAGAAAAACTATAAATAGAATTATTTTATAGATCTTCTTCATTCAAGACATTTTCCAGTCTACTTATTTCAGTGAGCCAAAAATATTTAACTAAATATATATATATATATATATATATATATATATATATATATATATATATATATATATGTTCAACTGTATTATCTGCAGTAGTAAAGTATTTTACGATTCCAAATTTTGCAATTATGAAATAAAATACAAGTGATTATATTATGCATTCAAAATCCAGGAATAAAAAGAAATTGCACACGGAATTATAAATTCAATGACAAAACTATCTATTATTTTTTGAAACGAATTTGGAAAATAACAGAACGCTTATCATTTTTTCAAAAATAGAATTTCAAAGTTTAATCATTTGAAATGTTTTATCTTAATACATTATTTTTTCGTCTGACTAAAAGAAATATGAAGAAAAAATAAAATGTATTAAAATAATTTATTTTATTCCATCAAAAATATTAGCCCTTTAAATCACATTCTTATCAACAGCTCTGCTCATTCTTCAACCATCAACTTCCCTAGAAAAGCTTTAACGATTACTAAATCACTTGAAATCACTTAAATGGGAAAGGAAACAAATCCATCTTAATTTTCTGACGTCTATTGCAATATTTTGAATGTATTTCACAATATATTTGAAAACAATATATTTTACAAAATTGATCACAAACATGCTTAAATTATGATATATAGATATGAATTTTAAAAGTTTTCTGAGAGAGAGAGAGAATCATCTTTCAAAATTCCTTTTTTTAAGGAAAAAGTTTAACATTGCTCGTTGAAATAAGACAGATATTTATCCAGATTTTAAAAAGATTTATTTTGTATAGTAGCTTTTTTGCTACTTTTTTCTTCATAAAAGAAGTAATACCGATAGAAAACTGGAGAAAAAATTTACATTTATTTTTATTCCCAGCATGAAGATAACAATTCATTTTTTTTTGTCATGATATCATTATGCAACTACAGAGGGCAGAAGCTCACAAACAGTTATATGAAAAACCACAACAGATAGATTATTATATCTTTCGAACCATGATTTTGGAAATGCATATATAAATGAATATTTGTTCTGATATTTAATGTCAGCTAAAAATAAGAAAAATATTTAAAAAATTAAAACAAATATTCCAATAAAAATCATTTAAATACAATATTTTAGCAAATAATACAGAAACAAATTACGTATTTCCAAAATATTCTTCTTTTATTAAAAATGCTTTTATTTAGTGTAAGGAAAAGTTGTGTCATTTTTTTTCCTGAAGAAACAGATGATTTTTTTTCATTTTTTATTTAAAATTAAAACTAAAATATAATGTCCGGTTTTAGTCGGATCCGAATTCTTACTAAGAATTGCCAACGAATAAAAGTGCACGCGATCAGAAACAACAGAACTTTATTGCTTATATATATCTATAATTTTTCTACAAAGCCTGAAAGAGGATTTTTTATACATTCTTCCTTATGAAAAATGCTTCAATAATAATAATACAGTTTTCAATGCATTCTCCTTTTATGGAAAATTATTTTTATAATAAAAATATTTTGTCTATGTATAGCTAATGCTTCAGCTCTGAGCCTGAACTAGAATCTTTGAAAAATATAAATTAGATCTGGATATATTGATATATCAATATATCAAAGTAGAACAACTTTAATAACAAACACAATTATTATATACAAATTTTTCAAAATCCCTTGTTTACGCTCTGTAGTGAATGCTAAGATATATTTATAAGCATAATATGGTTGCTATATAGAAAGAGTTTCTATAAAAGATGGATGTTTTGAAAGTATGCCATTGCCCTGTATTTTGCGAAACTATTGCATTTAAAATATTTTTTTTTATTTTAATAATGTTCTTAATAAAGATTATATACATATACTCTAATGCAAGTGACACTAACTATCATAAAAATTATTCATTAATGTGATTTTTGCAAATTAACGATTTCAAACGTAATCAGATATCTTACATGCAAATTAATTGCTCTTATTATAGCTATCTCTCTCTCTCTCTCTCTCTCTCTTTATATTAAGTGTAAGCAAAACCAGCCATTGTTTTACATTGAAAGTTAAATTGTACTCACACACACACTGCATGTATCAAATCATCTTCCTTTCACAAAACACAAGCAACCTTATATCTTCGGAAACAGACTCAATTATAAATCGAAAGAATTTTGTTCCCCCATCTGACAAGTTAACGAACCTCGTATTAATATCTTATCTTTAAATTCTAATGGATCATTGATTTGTCTTTCTTTGAGTTAAAATAAAGGAACTATCCGTCTCGTAGGTATGAATAAGGCAGACACGTGAGAAAAATACACTCTAATGGTAGCTTTAAAAGTCAAAATCGATGAGCCAGTGGAAACTGCTAACGTATTTTTGATGAGGGTCGTCATTCGGAATGGAAGAGTGCTGACTTGTAAATTCTACCGTTGACTTTCTTTGCTAACACTCGGCAGTGGAGAAAAGACTACAGTTTGGATTTCCGTTTGATCTCACGGTATCTTTTCTCTTTTAAGAAACTCAGTGGAGATTGCTGGAGATGAAAAGCCGGGTCCCGAGCGTAATGTAGGCTGGAAAAAACGAATTACATAAATGCTTAAAGATTTAATAATCTTCTGCAAATTCAACAACTTATTTTTTCAAGGAAGCGGATTTCCGCTACTGTATAATGGATGCGGCATGTGGCTTTTGCTGTCACAGCTTTAACGTGAAGGACGTTGCAAAGTCAATTTCTTGTACGACGTCTTCTATGTCCTCTAAAACTTTATTTTACAAACTAGCTGTTATATTTTTAATTAGTATATACCACTATATCCTTACAAATAAAAATTTCATTTGAACATTCTTTTATCATAAGACTTCAAATCGTTGTTGCTCAAAATTTCAGGCAAATCTAAAATTAATTTTAAAAATTTCAGCAAAAAAAATAAATAAAATGCTTATAGATTTTTCAAAAGTTTTTATTTCGTTTTCCATGATCAGAAATAAAAATCTAAAATCTAAATAATGTTTTGAAGTGACAGATGGCACACATTTTTAAGCTTGAAACATACATTATTTTAAAGATTAATTTAATTTAACTGATACAAAAATAAAGTAAGAAAATATAATATCAAGAGTTAACAAGGACAAATAAATTTTTCTTCCTTTTCAATGTAGTAATTAACATCTTAGTTAAATTTAAACAAGGGAAGAACAGGAAGTATGCTAGCAATAAGACTTTTATACATTTTCAGATTATTTCCTGTTGAGGCTCCTCTTAATAAACAAATCACTTTCAGAATAAAATCTCACTTACTCATAAAAAAGTAAATATTTGTAAAAAATTTAAATTCCTTGGAAGAATTAAAAAATATATTCCCATAGTATAATGATAAAAAAAATAAAGCTTTTACTAAAAAAGCTACTTGTTTTGATAAATATAAATAACAAATGTTTTTCCGTAAAATATATAGTTTCTGTGCTAAATGAGAGAAGATTATAGTTACTAAACCATATAAGTCGTTATCCCATACAAGATAATTCCATATTTAAGGTCCGAACTTTAAAGACTGGTATAGAGCATTGTAATAATATTCTAATGTCTAAGAATATAGAGTTGGAAATAAAGTGATGAAAAGCGTAAAGACAGGATATAAGAGATGAAAAAAACAATAAAAAATATTGAGTGTCCTTAGCATGTCCAATGATTAAAATAACCTTTCAAAAATGCACTTACTAATAGTGATAAATGCTTAACAACGCTTGTGAAGTGATTAGTATACACTTCCAAAGACACCAGGAATTTTACTCACACGTGCAGCAGGTACAGATGTTCGAAGTAAATTATAACCACAAATATTAGTGATAGTTTCAAAAAGTCTTAGAGTGAAGTAACCCGCAGTGTAGAAAATATAGAGTGTCGTATTGTGATCATTTTTTAAAGGTTGCAAAACTCATTAAATCCTCAATGAAAAGATGGCTGCCGATAAAAATAATTTCCAGTTCTCTTGACACTATTGTGTGGCGGAAAAAGAATTTCAAATTAGCCTCACATCTATCACGGAAGATCTAAGAAGTGGAATACCATCATGCATGGACAATGTTGCTACAGTAAGGTAGTTTATCCTATGAAATAGAAGGTCAACCATTCAGATGATTGAATGAGAAAGATCTTACTTATGACAGAGTATGGAAAATTATTTAAGATGAATTGCCTGTATCAATGTGTCAGCATACTGGGCTATACTATTCTTTTTAGAAGCATAATCTATCAAAGGAGATGTTACATTTTTTGGAGCAAAATGAAGATGATCTTTTTTTCATCACCAAACAACGGTGGATGAATCCTAGATCTACATGTATAATTCAGAGATTAAACAGATGAGAAAGAATTGGAAACCCACTTTCCCCAAGAAGTTTAAGAAGCAGAAATTTGAAGGAGAGAAGATCACATAAGTGCAATATTAACCTCCTCCTGCCAAAGTAAGCTTAGTACCGTAGTGACACGGAGCATAGTTACCGTAGTTAACGTAAGGTAAATCGGAAAATTAAACACATAAACATGTTTGATTCTGAACACATATTAATTTTATACTTAAATTTATAACTATGTTTTTAAAAGAAATTTTGATTATATTAATTGAAGGTAAAGGCATGTATGTAGAAGTGTGAATAGCATGTCGTTTGATAAATTAGGTTGTTGTTGTCATTTGATTATTATAGTGCGGCAATTGCTGGAATTGATTTTTGTGATAATCATTAAGTATCAAAAATGTATTAAACCATACCAGATTAGGTGAAAATAAAAGACGTTTTCTGGGGTAAAGTATGAAATATTATCTTGAAACAAAGCATTTAGTACGTCTTTATTAGTTTATATGTTTTTTTCATTCGTGACAGTTCCTCATGGACTTTGAACAACGATTGATTGAATCTGCATGTCTCATTACACGATAGGTCTTTAGAGGTACAAGGATTCAAAACCAATGAAATAATTGAAACAATGTCGTCTGTATTTCTTTCATTTGGAGACTATTGTGTGCATGGGTCAACCGAAAGTTTTCTGAACTTAAAAAAGTACTGATCATGTTTAATATGCTTTAGGGAAAAGTTTTACTGCATTGATCCATCCCCTATGTATGAACGACTTCTTGTTTTTCGAACAACAAAGTAAAATACAAAATGTCTTGACAAAATAATGAACTTTTATGAGCACTTTCATGTTGAACATGAAAAACATAAGCTGTGTCTTTTATAGGTAATTACCCTTCGAAAAAGAACTGACCCATTAAAGAACACAAGAAGGAATGTTATATATATATATATATATATATATATATATATATATTTATATATACTGCTGGCCATTAAAATTGCTACACCAAGAAGGCGACATGCCACAGACGTGAAGTTTAAACGACAGGAAGGTGTTGTGATAAGCAAATGATTAGCTTTTCAGTGCATTCAGACAAAACCAGCACCGGTAGCGACACCTACAATGTATTTAAATGATGAAATTATTCAGCCGTGTGTATGCCTCGTGTGAGAAGCTGAAATGCGTACCATCACGTTTCTGACTGATAATAGTCGAATTGTAGCATACCAGGATTGCGGTTTATTCGTATCGCAGCATTGCTGTTTGCATCCGTCGAGATCCAATGCCTATTAGCGGAATATGGAATTGATGAGTTCAGGACGGTAATACGGAGCGCCGTGCTGGATCTCAACGACCCCCTATCACCAGCAGCCAAGAAGACAGGCATGTTATCTTCATGGATTTAATGAATCGTGCGGCTATATATATATATATATATATATACTTCACGAGCCCTGAGTCATGGGGTCGTTTTCAAGACAACACGTGTCTGCACGAAAAATTCGATGACGTTTTCAGCAGCATGGACTTTCAGCTCGGAGACCATGGCTGCGGCTACCCCCCATCACAGTCAGGAGCGACTTCAATGGTGTGATCAACGATGAACCTGTGCACACAAATGGCAAGACGTGATTTTTTCAGGTGAATCCAGTGTTTACAGCATCAATGGGATCTCAATTGTGTTTGGTGACATCGTGGTGAACGCACATTGACAGCATGCATTCGTCTTTGTCATACTGGCCAATTACCTGGCGTGATGGTATGGGGTGCTATTGAATACGCATCTGGGTCATATCTTGTTGACATTGATGGCACTTTAAACAGTACACGTTACATTTCTGGTGTATTTCGACCCTTGGCCCTACCCAAAAGCTAGGGAGGAGGGGTATACATAAAAATCCCCGTTCTTGAACTATTAGACCTACATACTTGAAAATTAGTAAGAGTAATCCTTTCGTTGGATAGAGATCTGCTAAGATCATGTTTTACCGAAATGAAGCTCAAAAGGGGGGATCAGGTTAAGGTTGTTCTAAACAAATAATTCCATTTACTTAAAGTTTAGTAAGCATGTTTCTTTCATTGAATCTTCTAAAAACAGGTTTTATAGAATTGACTTCCAAAGAGAGAGTTCAGGCTACCAGTACCATTTAGAAAAAAGAGACAATAACAGTAGGAAAAAAATTATGTTTTGTATTCAGATTATATTACTAAGTTAATTCTGTAAGTAAAATTGAATTTGACTAGCCATTATCTTGGGATTTTAAAAAAAAAATTTAAAAGTTTTTGAAGTTTTGCCAAACTTTTATAAAATGATCAATTTTTTTAAAATTTTTTAGTCATTTTTAGTTATTTGTACTTCTTAGATTATTGCAAACAAAATTTAACATGGGTTTGAAAAATGTATTGTTGGTGTTTAATAATGATTTTTCTATAGCTAAACCTGGAAGAAACACGAAACTTTTTAAAATATTAACTTTATCACCTTTTTTAAAAAAATAGGGACCTCGAACATCAAACTCCAATTTAGTGGCACAACAGCCCAAGAGGGCCAGGGTCTACAGTGCTCATCCCAGTATACGAGAACATTGGGTGCTGAGGTGCATGAGCAGATGTCCCGATCAGGAGGTCAGTCTGAATCGAGACCCTAGTGTTTAAGTCCCAAAGAAAGCTTGGTACTCATTTATCGACACACTGCAGTAGGAAAGACTGAGTCGACCTTCCCCAGCACGGGAATAGAACACGGAGTTGCTGTGTGGAAGCGCGATACGCTACCACTTGACCACTGGGCTAGAGATCTCAAACCTAGATCCATAATAACTTTTATATCACATACGTTTGGGAGTATATACAAAAAATTTCAAGGCCCTATTTTAAACAGAAAAAAGCCTTGGGATAAGAAAACACTTACATCTTCAAAACTAAAAGCTTGAGAAAAATACATTAAAAGTGTTTGTTAAGTCATAAAGGAAAACCTAATAATGCCTGCAAAGCTCTAGTTTTTTAACGCTAGATTGCCCAAGGAAGTCATTTTGACTGTTTTTAATTTCAATTAGAAAAACAGTTGCATATATAATGCACAATTTCTTAGAACTTTTTAGAATATTTTTTTTTTCCTAGTGAAGTAATTTTTTTTATTGTTAATATTTACTAATAACTTGTTATACGACTGTAAATAATATAAAAATATATTGAAAGTTAATTTTAAACAAGTGTCTTTAAAAAAAATAATCATTCTTTCTCAGTTAGTCATTTTGACTGCTTTTGGGCAACAAAGGTATATACTAAGTTTCAGTTTTTCTCGTGTTAATATGTTATTTTCCAACTTAATTTCTGCGTTAAAGCACAACTTTAATTAAATAAGACAGGAAATATTTCTTTATTTTTAATTCAAGATATATTTTTGCATAAAATTGATAGAATATGTTGCAATGGCAGGTTATTCTGCTTAATCAAAAATTTTCAAACACTCATTTATGTGTAGAACAATAAGAATATTAACTTAAAATAAAAATCTCCCGGTTTGTACAAAAAACTTAATTTTTTTAATTTTTAAATTTGGGCTGTTTCGCAAGTTTGAGATTTGGGGTGCAGCCTTAAAATGTTCAAATATTGGGCTACAATATGTTTACTATAATGTAGTTTGGTACATCATGGAAATATTCAGCTTTATCTGTAATACTTTAGCTTAGAATACTTGTATTCAGATGTCTAATTGTACTATCAGCTTAAGCTGTTTTTAGATATATCATTTTTAGTAGTATTCGGCAGTAGTAGCTTCTCATAGTGATTTGAGATCCTATTAGACATGATATTTTCTCAAAAAAAGAAAATGATGATAAAGCTTATACGGCAGTGGTTCTCACACTTTCACTACTTACTGCCAAATGTTCAGTCATAATTTTTATCGCCCCCCCCCCAAAAAAAAATAATAATATATTAAATGCACTAATAATGCACTTTTGGGGACGCTAAAGGTACAATACGCTCATAATTATAAACCGTACAAATTAACAAAATAAGTTTTAAATTTTGTATATGTTACTTTTAAGTAATATATATTTTTATTTATTTATTTATTTGTTTTTTTTTTTTTTTTTTTTTGCTTTTTAGTTCGATTCACTATAAAAGCGTGTTTTTTAGTTTGTTTTTAAACAATAATTTATTTTATAATTATTTTTACTAAACACGATAAAAATCACAATTCCAGTGAATAATTTAATTAAGAAAAAATATACTTACCCCTACTTTCAAGGACTTTTAAATTTTTCTTTGATAATTTGAGAAAAAAAAAACAATAAAACTTCATGTCTATCACTTTCTTCATGTTTACTTTCTCTATCTTGATTAATATGCATTATTTCCGAAAGTTCTTCGATTGCTTGATCAGTTTCAACGTCTTTCAATAGAGATCACAGATGCCCATTTTTTTTATATTCTGCTCATTAACATTTGTAAACAATAATACGTCGTACAACACAGCAATCAAAACCACATAATTGTTCATAGGAGAAAGTGTAACATGTTCATAGAAAATACTTTTGAACAAAAGTGGTCGCGCAGGGAACTCGGTCAAAACTAGTAACTTGATAGTAAAAAAATCCTTGGTCTTTCTCAAAAAAGAGGCATGTTTGTGACAAATTCATTTTAGTTCCTATTAAGACTGTATAATAGGAGGATACTGTCTGGTCACTGTTAACAAATAAACAGTTTTCCCAGAATTAAGGATTTCGTGAGCTTGGGTTGACTCTGCGCCTCATGCGACCGCTTCCATGTTAAAAGTGTGCTCAATGTAGAAATATCGATGTCAGTTCTAAAAAATAATTGTTTAAAACGTTTTTCATTAAGCATTATATGTTTCATAATACTCATAAAAATACATCTTGGCCAAATAATCCTTCAAAGTGCTTTCTCTCTCTCTCTCAGTATGTTTATCTATATATCATGAAACTCATTTACATGGGAAAAAACAACAGAAAAATGTTATTTACAACTTTCCTAAAAGAAAAAGTGACGGAGTGAAACATACCAGTAAGTTCGAAGGTAAAATTTATGATAATTAAAAGTAATATTTTAGGAGTTAAAGGAAACGTAATAAAAAAAACCTCTCATCGTGGGATTGCATTAAAGCAAAACAAATGTCTTTTTTTATTTGGTTATAGGATCAAAGATAGCTAATGAGCGTTTGAAGTGGAATCTTTATTTTTGATGATCACCAGATGATATATATATATATATATATATATATATATATATATATATATATATATATATATATATATATATATATATATATATATATAAATTATATCAATGTAATTGTGTATTTTTTTGTTATGTCAGAAAGCATTTTGTTTTACTTCAATCCAAAAAATTATTTTTTAAACCCTTTATCTTCAATTTGATCGCGCCTTCCTCACAGGGTTATCGCCCCCCGCAAAGTTTGAGAAACACTGTTCTACGGTATATATACTCTTGTTTAAAATAAAAATTGTACTTGAAATCAATCTTAATTAAGGTACAAATAGAACTTAAAAAACTCAAAGTATAATCAATCATAAATTATATTAGCAATAAAAATTGAAATTAATAATCTTTTCACACTGCAAGAGTTGATTGAAATAAAAAAACGATAGTTTTAATTAATTCAGTTTAAGAGAGAAAAAATGCTTCAAAATGAAACCGAAACCAATCCCTTTGATCAGAAAACTTCAAATATCTCAAAAACTATGTTGCTATCAGATCTGAAAGTTGGTGGTAATCTTCTCAATTATATGGGACACAAGAAAATGCAAACAAAATTGGTATTTTTGAAATTTGTTGTGTATTGTGTAGCCTTAACTTGGGGTTATACATAAAAATTTTTCGGTTACAACTATTAAACCTTCATACTTTAACCATATAGCAAGCATGTATATTTGTTGAGTGAAAACCCGTGAGAATGCGTATCGTGGAAATCGAATCCCAATAGGGGTTACAAAGGCATATGAAAAAGACTTTAGTTGTCGAATTTAAGTATTGTCTTTTTTAAATCCAGAGGTGTGGTCTATAAGAATGTTTATATATATATATATATATATATATATATATATATATATATATATATATATATATATATATATATATATATTATATATATATATATATATATATATATATATATATATTATCATCAGCACGTTGTCACAGGAGACTTTGGCATCGTGACAGATAATTTGTTAAGAAATTTTATTAAAAAAGGTACCGGTTTTAGACTGATGATCACAAAAAATAAATCTAACGTTATGAAACAAATCATAAAAGATTTAGTTAAATTCTACCTTAAAATTGCAATTAAATACGGAATGCCGATTGAAGCTTTCAATCAATTTAGATCTTACGTAGCAAGAGAAATTCGGGAATTAGATTTCACTGTTGAAAATGAAATTATGTATAAAGATCTTAAATCATCAATAGAAAATATCCTAAATGACTTCGTGATTTCATATGTTGATAAGGTCTCTGCTAATTATGTCATAATTTGTAAATACTTTTACAGTAAAATATTAAGTAATCACATTTTAAATAATAATTCATTTCAAAAATCAATTCACAATAATAGAGAAAATGATGATCGTCTTTTAGCTTTGAACAAAAGACTGAATATTCATTTAAATAATATTAAATATCCGAGAGAGTATTTTTTTAACACCAAAATTTCATAAAAGCCTTATAAAATTCCGTAGTATCACTAATGGATACAATACATTTATCACGAAGTCTGTGAAGATCTTACAATCTCTTCTTCAAAATCTAATTGATAACTTACAAAACACGGCAATAATTAAAAATAGCTTAGAGATTGCTAGAGTTACTAAAGATATGTCAATTTTTTCCATGCATGGCTTTGATTTCGAGGACCTTTTTAATTCTATAGATATTGACGATATGATTAAGGTTCTACAGTTAATTTATGATAAATATGAATTATATACTTCAATGAAAAAAGAAAAATTTGATATACTTGTTAACCTCGTATTAAAAGAAAATTACATTGCATTTTTAATCAGAATCTTTATAAACAGATCAAAGGATTACCTCAGGGTGGTCCAGCTAGTAATTGTTTAGCGAACCTATATTTACATTTTTTTGAAATTGATCATGTTGTAAATGATTCTTACTTGATTTATCGTTATATAGATAATTTAATAATTTTTGGTAAAAATAGTGAATACAGACCAAATATTATGTTCTACCCTGATTATCTCAAGCTCCTTAAAACTAACTTCAATTCTAATATGGTGGAATTCTTGGATTTAGACTTGCATCTTATTAACAATAATGTAGTCAGTAACATTTTTGACATAAGAGATTCGTTTAAGTTCCATATAATTAAAATTCCTATATGGAATAGTAACTTGCATATATCAATTTACAGAAATATCATTTTGAATTTTTTATTTAGAAATGATAACTTAACTACCCACAAAATAGATAAATACAATAATATCATAAAAACTTTTCAATGTTGTTTAGATCATGAATACCATTTTAATTTCTTAAGAACTTATATTCATCACAAATACATTCACCGTCTTGCTACTTCTAATTCCAAAACCTCCACACAACAATAGAATTTCAAAGTCAGCATGTTAGTGGTCTTGCTGTGAAGATTATATCATAACACTCGTATCACAGTTTACATTTTTTCCACCCACATCTGGAACATCTTACACATTGTTGACAACCAACCAAATTAGAGCCTAGCAAATTTACATTTTTGACAATCAACCAATTCAAATTCTACCATATTTGATTGTCGTCTTTTTGATATCTGTCTTCGCTGGCTGGTTTAAAAGTTAGCTCAAAAGATGTGATTATGTATATTAGAATTTTTTAACTTGTTGAATAACTGATTTTCATTGATGTCAAGATGCTTGATTCTCTTCGTAAAAGCTCTGTGAGTAAAGAAATTTTGTTAAATTATTTTTCAAAAATACTTTTCTTATGTAATTGTTTTAGGATTTTTCTACTTTTCTTACGTAATTATTTTGCGATTTTTCTGCACTAAGAGTTTGGGAGAGTTTGTTACATAATAGTAGTGGGTGGTTTTATCATACTCTCTGAGTTTTTACATACTCTGAATTTTTGTTTATTTTATTTTGTTTGGGTTTTCCTACCGAGTTGCAAAGGGGGAAGGTTGGCGCCTTCAAACTAGTTTAACCCCACTTATTCGGTCCTAAGTCCGAAATTGCTTTCTGACTCGCTAGGTTCTTCTTTTGGTAGTTTCTTTTTTTTATTTCTCTGTAATTTTGTTCTTCATGTTCAGCTTTTATATTTTTATTACACTATTTCTTGTTATGTTCATTATCTATTATTTCTTGTTTTTGATATATAATACATATTTTTTCATATATATATATATATATATATATATATATATATATATATATATAAAAAAAAAAAGGTATACTATACTTAAATGTAATTTATGAAATTCTCTTCAGTGCGAATTATATAAAATTCTAAAGTAATTACCTGTAAAAATAAAATTGATTCTTCAAAAATAAAAAGGTACTTAATGATAAATTTTCAACTTGATTTAATAAACTTCTTTACTAAATCATAATTTTTAATGATCCTAGATTTTGAAAACTATTTATTTTATAAAATTCGAAAATTACATGCTTCCATAAACAAACTACGTATCCCCATTGTATATATTTTTATTGATGACAGTAAAATTTTTCAACAACACAATTTCCTTTTCTAAATGTTTGTAATTATTTTATCAGAAATTGAAAATAGAATTTTACATTCTCTATTATACTTTGATAAGTCCTTTCCTCAAAGTGCACAATTTCATTATCTTTTCATATATTTCTTTTTTCCTTGCACTTTTAAAGCTATTTGTTGAATCGGGGAAATGAATTAGCTTTTACAGTGATGATAAATACAAATCTAAATTTAGTCGCTTTAAATTTAAGAAGTAATTTATTTCTTTTATTTTTCGAAGCTCTTCATTTAATGATATTTATTTATTTCGAATGATCTACTGGAAGTAATCCTTAGGTGTAAACCTTTTATTTAAGTTTAATTGACAGTTGAATTACTTTTCTATTAAAGTTATGTTCAAACAAGGATAATTGCTGCTTGCAGTTTTAACAAGTTATTTGAATTGAATTTTCGTTCATCGGAAAGAACATTAAATAAGAAATATAATTCAAGAAAAACGAATAAATAAAATGATACAAAAGTATCGAAGTTGTCCAATTAAAATTCGCGAACATTTTCCAAAATTTTGTAAATTGCTATTAAATTGATTCTAGTAAACTCGGCTTTAAAAATTCCATTTATTTTAAATAAACTTAAGGGTTACGTAATGCTGCGGAATTGTTATTTTATTAGTTCATTTTTTTTCGTAAACTTATTCTAGACTTTATTTATTTGATTTATTTTTAATGTAAATTGAATATTTAACTATTAAAGAACTTTATAATGCTTAAATATATGGTTGGGTTTAGTAAAGTTAACACATTTCATAGAAAATAATTGAGTTTATGTAGGTATATCTCGTAATTGCTAGTCATCGTCAAATGATAAAAATGATTTTATTTTCAAGGAATGCAATTGAGTTTAAAAATTTAAGATAAATACACAATATAAAAGAACACAGATTACTTTACTGAAAATGGATTAAGGAAATGATTATATTTTATAAATAATGTAATATATTTCCCTGTGTAAAAACATTGTCAAAAGAAAATTTTATTTTTCTGTGAACGCATTGAAAGTATATATCCCCTACAATTTTTATCTAAAGCGTAGTTTACAATTGATATTTATCTGGATCTACACACAATTAATTTGAAATTTTGATTTTTATTAATGCTCCGCAGGTAGCATTAGAGCTAGAGAACTAGTGCCTTTCTAATTCAATATCGCATCCTTTTATGACTTTATCTAATTAAATAAATTTAACCAAGCAGCAATACCTATTATTCCACATAACGCTTCTGTGGTGGAAAAGCTCTCTGGTACTGATGAACAAACGACTTACAACGCGATGTTTAGTTTTTTATCAATAGATTAGCAGCGGATTATATTCGGAATTTTGTTTCAATCTTATGAACAAATAAAAATTCTAAATATGTTGAGTTTTGTTTCATTTTAGTTTCAAATACATTTGGTTGCTTAAAATACATAAAATTGGTTGTTAACATTATTATTAATATTTTCTGTAAATTATACAATCATTTTAACGCAAAATGCATAGCACCAGAAATTTCTGCTCAATAATAGAATTTTATGATAATAACACTTACTTTTTTTTATTCATTAGCAATTGCTTATTGAAACTTTCAATACACGAAAATCTGAAAGGTTGGTTTATTTTTGAATATGTATCTTTACTTTGTCTGAGTATTATATAGAAGTCCCAAAACTATAAATTCAGTTTAAATTTAGTTCCCTTTTATTTAGTTACAAGGACAAATACAAAATAATAGTTCAGATTTATCTACATCAATATGTATAAGAATTTTTTTAAGTAAATAAAAGTTTGGTTCACTTCATTTACGAATATTAAAAGACTGAAATATAAATAGAATAAAATACTTTACACAATTCAAAATTGGGGAATAAAAAACGTAACGCGATTGGTAGAACTTTTTATTTGATTTTAAATTAAATCTTGCAATTTGGACTAACATAAAAGACATTGTGATACGGCAAAATATTAAAACAAATGGATGCGTGAGTAAAACTTTTAATTTCAATACTTTGACGTAATAGAATGGTAGATATTAAGAAGAAAATCGTGATAAGGAGCAATTTCATAAAACTTCACTTTCAGCATTCCTAAAAAATGTTAATCTAACTACGCGCACATGTAAAATACTCCTCTCTTAAAAGGCATTATATGCATTATGTTTAAACACTTACATTACGTATGTAGAAACATTTTAAATATTAATTTTTATGTAAAATTTAAGTTTAATGCCAGTTTTAGATTATATGTATTATTTTAAATGCAAAGGGAGAGTTATGAATTTTTACAGTAAATTAAAGCTAGTTGAATTACATTTTTATTTTCATATTCCTTTAATATCAGTAGAAATATGAAAAACTATAGCATAACTTTGAATGAAATTAAAAGGAACTATATCTTACGTCATCGTCTGAAACACATTACATTTATATTTTTTAGTGAATGAAATTAAAATGAACTATATCTTACGCCATCGTATGAAACATATTACATTTATTTCTTAGTGAATAAAATTAAAAGGAACTATATATTACGCCATCGTCTGAAACACATTAAATTTATTTTTTAGTTAAAGTGTTAAACGTGTTTATTCATCTGTTGGTTCAAATAATACCTCAAAAGAATTTAGTTTCGTGGATTTTTCATTTTCAACGCTCAGTTTGTTTTAAAAAATCTATATGTAACCTTTCCTTAATGATAGTCACTTCTTCCCTAACTTTATTTAATTAAAAGGAGAATAAGCCAACATAAATTTGCATTTTTACTAACATAGAAGAAAAAAATATGCAAAATATATAAATTAATTAATTAAGCGAATATAAAATTTCTTGTTGGAATTTTCGCTCATGAGTCGCGTCCTGACCTTTTAACTCCGGAAGCAAATTACTTGTAGGTTCGTTGTCAACATTTAGTGTTATTTTGAAATCAACCATTATGATCAAACAATAAATATTAGGATTTCAAAATTTAATACCATTCATTTAAATGATGGCTACAGATATATAATTTTTATCCTGTAGAATTTAGACTAGAGTTATTTATTTATTTTCAAATGAAAGAAATGCATAGATAATTTTAGTGTTTTTAAACTGACACCTCTATTTTTCTTCATTATGTATATATATATGTATATATATATATATATATATATATATATATATATATATGTGTGTGTGTGTGTGTGTGTGTGTCATAATTCCCTATAGAATCTTTTTAATTAACTCTTTTTAATAATGTTTAATACAAGCTTTAGTTCTTAGGTTCAAATCTAACGCCATAATCTTAATAGTAATCAACTAGTATCAGAAATCCTTTGTCCACCTATTTTAACCAATCAGAGCTCATATTACAAAGGAGTCACGTGATTGCTATACGTGATTTTTATACGTCACGTGATTGATCACTCTCTTTGTCTGCTTGCCTTCATCATGTAAATGTCGCCGTTTGCTCCTTGTCTATGTATTCGTCAAGTCAAGTGCCGCTGCTTATTGTCGCTTCTGTTATATGTGTCTGTTTTCATGTTCTTACCAAATAGATGGGAAAATACAACTGTGAATTGTCCACTTTCTTTACATGCGTGTAAATAAACAAGTTGAAATTTAATTCATGTTTTTCCTGAAATCAGATATGCCAACAAACCAATCATACATCACCGGCCAACGATACTGCATATATATATATATATATATATATATATATATATATATATATATATATATATATATGAACTGAGTGGTAAGGGCCAAAGCCTTGGGTACAGAGGTGCATGAGCAGATGTTCTGGTCAGGCCAATCTGACGCGTAAACCTCATTGCTTAGTTCTCAAGCAAGCCGGGTACTTATTTCATTGACCCACTGAAGGAATGAAAGGCTGAGTCGACCTTGTCCATTCAGGAGATTGAGCACCGAACCTGCGTGCTTCATTTTAAGCCGAGTGAGCATTTTTATTAAACTTATAACACGTAAAATCACTTTGAAAATAAAAATTAATTTATAAAATTAGTTGCGGCAAAATTTTGTTGAACAAAATGATTATCTAGTTATTTTTATAGATTATGAAAACATCGAAGCAATTTCTGACTTAACTCAGTTCGGTAAATTGTTATTTTATACGAAACGTGTTCAATTTGTACAAATCACTGACTATTTCTAAGCGCAGAGGATGCGTAAAGTGTGCATTTATAATGAAATGTATCATGTATCAATGGATATATTTTCAGGAACATTTTTTTTTATTTCAAAGTTTTGAAACGAAATATAAATAATCATTTCTTATCATGGTACTCATGTAATTTCTAATGCTATGTAAAATGTTCACTTTTTTACATTTAAATTGAAAAATTTGTGGAGAAAAAATATTAAATTAATTGAAAGGAGAATCGGCAGGGAATTCTAGCTGCAAATATAATTAGTAAATAATTATATGAGAATTAATGCGTACTTTCTTATGTCATCTTTATAAATTCATTCCCGTATAAAAATTAAAAAGTAATTCAAGGATTTTAACACATTCTTGGAAAAACAAAACTTTAATAACAAATAGTAAATAAAGTTAAGGGAATGAAACGAGATTATATAATGCAATTTGTGTTATTTAATTTCTTTAAGTAAATACGTTTGTAAAGTAAAAAGTTTTTAAACTTAAAAAAAAGTTAATTCCATATATTTTTTAAATAAATTAAAATATTACATTTTCTTAATCGTATTTATTTGCTTGTTTTTTTAAAAAAAAAATATTGAGAACAAATAGTAACACATATCTGCGTGGAATTTTTATTTTATTTTGTTTCACTTCATAATATAAAATATTTAAACGAAAGTCATGCATAAAATATTTAATAAGAATAAATTAATATTGAGAATAAATAAAAATAGTGGTTTCGCTGTCTTTCTAAATATATTGTCAATAATAGCGAAATATAATACATAGAGAAACTAAACAAACAATGTTGATAGCATAAAACAAATAATCAACAAAACGTAACTCTACTGTAAAATCCATTCATTAATAAAATTAAATGTTATTAAGTTAATCGTATCAAAATAATAAGTTCAAATGCAAATTATAGTGAATAAATGCTATTTGTATTCAACATGTATATAATTCTCCTACATTTCATTAGATAATCAAGTAAATGGAGTTGTAATTTATGAAATGTAATATACTATAAAACACAAAATAAGCCTTTTACATTTCAATTAGATTTTTATTTTTATTCTGTTCTATAGTGATATGGTATTCTACAGTAATTCAACTATTTTGAATCAATGAATAATAAAAGTTCAAGACTTACCAGATGCAAGATATAATGAATTAATTTTGCTAGTTAGAATAATTTTATGAGTTTAGAGAGAGAGTAGTGGAACTTTAAATATATCTTGAGTTATACGGGAATTAATTGATAATGTATGGGGAATGAAAGAAGCATGGTTTTAAATACTATGCAAAAAAAATTTAAAGGAATATGTTTATTACAACGTTACCTTATTTTACGAACAAATTATATCTTTTAATTTTCAAAATTCACTATTTGTAATTTTCATTTTTTTTCCTTTTTACATATTTAAAATAACACATAGATACTAAATTCCGCATACAAAATAAAATATGGATACATTTTGAAAGTAGAATTTTATATGGGCTTTTTTATAAAATAGTGCGAACATTGAAAATTTCTAGTAGCCATTTATAGCAGAGCTCGTCATACTAGTCCATAATAAATAAAACCTCTGAAAAATGCGTTTTCTACTTGTACTGCATTGAACTTCATGCCTTCTCAAGAATTTGAAATTAGAAAGAAAACTATTCACTGACTTTTCTTCATTATATGCAGTTTCAAACACAAATTCAAAATCGCCAACAACTTCCTAGTTGCCATGACTACTCGGTTAAAATTGCTTCATTACTCTACTACTCATAGTAACTATTTTAATTTAAATTTAATTTAGGATATTACTATATACATGGATTCTATTTAAAACACGTTAATTTGAGAATCCCCAGCAGTAATATATGAAAGCTAAGCCTCATGAGAATTATTTCCATAAATATTTCCAGTTTTAAGTGTCATAACATTTGTGTCAAAAGTATACGAACATCGAAAGTTGTAACGTATATTTGGCAAGACATTTTCTGAATTTATTAACGTAATTTACATCAAACAAAACACTTTAGACGTTCAAAATCTGCATATAACATTTTCTCAGTTTACCGGGCTACAGAATGATATTAACCATAAAATATTAAATATAACTTAAAACTCATTCATAACTATTATAATTATTACATTATCTACGAAATGAAGGAAAAAGTACTGTTATACGAGTAAAGTTTATTTTATTTATTTATTCTTGACATCTATTTTTGTTCCGAAAGTAGGAAAAAATAAAGTACGTCTTTTACACTTTTTGCAGAATTGTTTCTCTGTTTTTTGACCTCATTTAAGGCAAAAATGATGTCTTAAACTTATTTGATGCTGTAGACGCATCTATGTAAAACTGTTCAGAGCCGTTTACTGAAGTTAACCACAACTCATTTACATCATCTTATATTACATTACCTTTAATAGTATAGGGAATTTTATTCTTATATGTAAATATGGGGGAATTTTGGCTGGCCTTAAAACTATATTTTACCTCACAATCTTAGTTTCTACGGCTAATAGTTTGCTATATACCAATTAGGCTATCTTATATTTTAACTATATTGTGTTAATATATTTCAACATATTATTTCGCTTCAGAATATAAATCAACCACGCTGACACTTTTTATGCAACAACATTGAAAGAAGTTTTCTAATTCCAATGAATTATTTTAAATTCACAGTTTTAAGTTAAGTCTACATTTGTAAATATCTTTATGAGGCACAAATTCCTAATTGATGATTTTTTTATGGTGATAGAAATTTGGTAATATGCGAATTACGCCGATTGTAGTATCTTAATCAGCAGAGGGAGGAACCTGTACGTTGCGTTAAAGTAAAGTGTAAAGTTAAAAAATTTACAGAAAGTAGGAAACTATAATCTAACTTTATATACAGAATAATTTCATTTGAGCTTCACGATGAAACAAATAAAATAATTCTGGGGTGAAAATATTAACTTAAGACAGTTCAGAAATCTGTTTCAGTGAAAGGCTGTCTAATGCATTAAACTTATATTGAATTATGTTTATGAATAAAAAAAAATAAAAGAATTAAGTAAATCGGTTGTCCATCGACATTTTTTACAGAATTTTTCGAAAAATAGGCGCATTATTTTAAATGTTCCTGTCTTATTATTATTAATATTATCATTATTTGGCATTTAAATTTCACTCTCAGCCGTTTCTTCTCAACTTCTATTACTTAAGTACCTGTAATGTTTCTTTTAAAATAATATAAATTAAAGTTTAAATGTTTTTCAGTTATTATGTACATTTTAAACTAAGTAATTTCATTGAGGGTATTTTATTTGTATAAACTCTGTTTAATGCAAATTCCACATTCAACTGTTATTTATTTAACATTGCAAACCCAAACCTAAGACATTTTAATACAAATATGCTCAAATTTGTTTCCTTAGTAATTAATGAAACGAAAAGGACTAACAGAAAATAGTCACACTTTTAGGAAAGACATAAATAAAATAAAGGAATACTCTGGGAACATTCTTAATCGGCTTAAACAACAACTCAGGTGAAGAAGTGACTTTGACAAAAGTTGAGACCAGTCTGCATTTGTCTACTTCTTTGGTGTGCTCCTTACATTTGATTACACTACCCTGATACATATTGCACGTTGTGATCAGTGCATTAAATAGATATTTATTTGCGACATTGAATAAGGGCAGTATGCAAGCAATTTTTAAATAATTTAACAAAAATTGGGTTCCATTTAACCTGGTTACGTATTTTTTCATCAAATTCCATTTTTTAATTATATTTATCTTTAACTCGCATATTAATCTTACTGAATGCTTTCGTAGAATTCTGTACAAATTTTAATCGATCGAAAGAAGTGATAATATATTTGTCGGATAGGATAATTTTTAATGCACAAATAAACCTGAATTGGTGTGCTACTTTTAGAATATTTCTTGAAAGATAATGAAGTATATTATTAAGGTTCTTCACATATAAACCCACATGCTTTAAACATTTCAAAATGTCTTATTTTACTTTCATGAGTACATTAACTTTCAGTACCTTAATACATTTCCTTACAGCAGCACATTTTTTTTTTGCTTGTAGACCTTAGTACCAACAAAGACTGTCGTATGATTTAATTGAATTTAGAACTCACTAAAATCAGTCAGATTCTCAAAGCTGAGTAATATTCATGTTTAAAAAGGGTTGTAGCACACTTTAGATTCACTCTCCGCTTCTTTACCTTTAATCAAAATTACTGTTACAGTCAGTAATTGCATCTGTATGGCACTAAGTATAGTTGTCAGTTTCACAAACCTATTAATTAAAAAAATTCTCTTTTATAAATTGTGACATTTAGGAGAATTTTCCTTCACATTCCATATTTGTTGGAAACAATTCTAAAGAATTTTATAAAAAGAGGGGGAAATACTTTACATTTTTATAGCTTATATAAGTTTTACTTACTATACTAAATATATGTGTATATATATTTAATTACATGCCAACCTGGCATTTAATATCTAAAACAGTATATATATTTTTTCATTTAAGTCAAGGTTAAGAAGTTCCAAAAAAGAAAATAAATATATAATAAAATATACAAATAACTTTTTATTTAAAAAACTAAACGCAATAAATGATATTTTTGCTCTTTGTATTTCAATAAAATATAGTGCATTAAAAATAACGTTTTTTCTTAATTTTTTTTACTTAATTATATTTGAAATGAGATTAAATTTTAAATTTTGTTTCTATGAAGGCAAAATATTCTCACCATTAGCATGTATCTCATCATATTTACTTCCAAATAAGTCTTTTTTATTATATGGTTGTGTTAAGAAACATCGAAAAGCATTCATTTCCATTTTTATTAATGTATCATACTGTTGACGCATTTAATATATTCTTATACGAGCCTGTATCTTATTAAGCATTTGTTTTATTTCGTATTGCTTGCCTCGTATTCTGTCTTATGCTTTCTAGTTTAGAATTTCCCTCAGTTAAATGTTTCATTTGTATTACCTTCATCAGTTTCTGAAAGTTTTTCTCACAGTTTATATCTGAAGCAAGATCCTAATACTTACTATAAACACAAAGGATAATATAAAATGCTGTTATAACAAGAAACATAATCAGGCAATGAAGCATAATTTTATATTTACTTTTCAAGCTAGAAATACGATTTCCTCAAAAAAAACTAGGATAAAAAAGAACATATCTTGTGACTGTTTTCCATTATCTAAATTATATAGAAATATTTTTATTATTTTTTTGTTCTCTTTATTTTTTTCCACTAATACATTTACAATAATTATAGGATTGAAAATAATTTATTTTGTATGTCTTTATAATCTGAGTTTATTTTTAATATCATTTACTTAGCAAATTTTTTGGAAATACATTTGATTTTAACTTTTTATTTTAACACTTAGCTATTCCATTGCCCAGAATCACTTCAAATTTTTTTAAAAGGTTTAATGTTTAGTCAAAACATTAAATTGTTACATAGGTTAAAGGTATGTCATGCATACATTTAAAATTCTTGTATTTCAATTTATTAGTTAACATTCCAGTTATACTGATCTTAATAAAAGTATAAAAATAAAGTTCTGTTTGGAAAGCAGCATAGAGAGCAAAGTGGAATTTCTCCATCTATAGGGTTAAGTAGGTAGACACACATCATTTAAAACAGTTAAATCAGATGCGCTTTTTTTGTGTGAATCTGTTACTTATATAAATTTTCAATTCAAAAGGAACGCGCAAATTACTCACAGCAGAAAGGTCTATTGATTTTTTCTCAACTTCTATTTCCTCGCATACATTTTAATTAATATTCCATAGATAAAACGTTATAGATGAATTCACACACACACACACACACACACACACACACATATATATATATATATATATATATATATATATATATATATATATATATATATATATATATATATATATAGTCTAATTCTCTACAAACAAGAGATAAACATTCATCAATCACATTCGAAAAAAACACATATAGACAGTAGAAAGATCATACATACAATGAAGGACACATGAGCAGCCGAGATTAAAAATTATAAAATGGATGCTGCAGTATTATAATCATTGCTGATTTAGGACAGCTAATATATAAAATATATATATATAAAAGTGGGGTTGAACATGTTTTTTGTCCAGTCAACCTTCCCCCTTTATGTAAATAATACTGAGAAAAAAAATCTATTGAGAGTAATGGATAGGAATATGTAGATCCATTACAAGATAGAGGTAACTTACCTAAAAATTGCACTTGAAAATGCAGAGCCCGCGCTAAATCTAAGTGCAATAAATAAGTTATTGCCAAATTTTGGATCCTGATGCAGATTCAAAGCATGTGAATGGCTGAAATGTAACACTTAACAAAAGTATAAAAAGTATTAAAATAAGTAGTAAGTATTAAAAATTATATAAATATATATAATTTTTAATACTTACAGTTAAATGCTATCTTTGCAATTACGTATGTAACCTTTGACAGGTATTTTGTTATAGATTTATGAGCTTAAATACTTCAGTAGAAATATATGTGCTAACATTATGTAAATATACAAGGAAAAGTAAAGGAACTTTTGCAATCTTAATTTCTAAGGTTTAGCAACAGCACTAGCATCCAGCACTGACTGAGGGGTAGTCGTCAACGCTTCTATACAAAGGGTTTTCCCTCGTAGATCGTTTAACATAGCTGCTCCATTGTCGATCTGCACCAAGGCTTAAAGGAAGGCAGTGATCCACTTTTTGTTTGCGGAAGGTGTGAAGTCTGTCATCACTATACCCTCAACGATTTGCACATTCTCCTCAGTGGTTGATGTCGGTGGACTCCCTGATCTTTCGTCGTCACATAAAGAAGTTTTTTCTTGTTTGAAACGCTCCTTCCATTCGTAGATCTTGCTTCGCGATAAACAACTGACACCCTACTGCGCTTGCAAACGACGAATGATTTACCCATATTTCACACCTTCCGGAAGCAAAAAGCGAATCACTGCCCTCATTTTCTTTTTAATGCAGATAGACAAAGCAGCTGGCACGCTGAATGGTCTGCTACACTACAACAGCTACTAGGGAAGTCGAGTGACACTTTGAATTGAAGTGTTGCCGAATACCCCTCATTCACCGCCGGATACTAGCTCTGTTGCCAAACCTTGGAAAGAAAAATCCAAAAGTCCCTTCACGGTTCGATTTTCTCATGTATATTGAACAAAAAGTGAACACACACACTTTTAAGAGATAAAAAACATGACTTAAAAATGTCATCGCTTAACTTATACTGTAGTGATTTGAATATTTGTTTCCAAATTTACGAATAAAAAAATTACATATCCATGTAAAATATTATCTGTGAGAAAAAAAAAGTAAACTTAAACGTATATCATTTGATACGATAAGAAAATCTATTTATTGTTTTGTCATTATAATTTAATAAACATCATAGGAATAGTGTTTAAAATTACAATGCATTCAAGTATTCTAATGAAGTTTTGTACAATGCTACTACTTATGTTAAAAATCGTTTCTTGTAAACAAAGATTGTGGTGGAAACTATATATCGGTGTAAATAGTACACAAATTCCACACTGAAAAATTCTCGACCCGTACCCGATGTGGAAGCAAATGTTAGGAATCACAAACACAAAATAAAACTCCAACACCATGTAAAGTAATGCATACGGCATGCCTTCATTTGATATTACTATAAGGACCTCAATCTAGTGTGATGGTTTTGCACAAAAATTCCATCAACAGATTAACACCTCTTGTTCGCGCCTGAATAGCCAGCATTACATTCCTTGTATATTAGGATCAGTGACTCTGTCCTAGCTTTGAGAGCCCTGAGACGTCAACTTTCAACAAGATAACAGATGAACCCATTTTTCTGGGCTGCACATTCTCTAGTGACTGAAGAGCCAATGCTCTCCAGTCACTACGGTTGATGAGGTGTGGCATAAATTTGAAGCTGCCTGAATAATTTGCCTGTATTTATCATCCATGCTAAGTTTGATTTGATTCCTAACCGCATCAGAACCAGTTTAGCTGTCAGAGGTCGCAGCTGTGCATGCCTCCAAATTGCCAACAAATGTAATCAAGTTTACTTTCTACTATGCTGATTGCATAGAAGATGTAATTTTCTTTATTTTCTTTCCTTCTTGGCGTTGCAATTTTAGCGGCCAGTGTATTTATTGATGAAGGAGCTTAAATTTATGATGGTGAGATTAATGTACGGGATTAAATTATAAATAATTGCATTCTAATTATCTGATATTACAAGAAGGGAAAATAAACATCATCTTTATCTTAGATCATTAGAGGATGAAGATAATTCTTCAAAATGTCTGATTGAAACCAATGAAAACAAGCTTGGCACTATTGGCTGAATGGATCAATACATTATCTTATACTATTATTATTTTTAACTCTAATTCATTTCCCTTAATAATGCAACACATATTTGCATATAAGTTTTCCTTTGTAAGTAGGAGGTGTTTAAATATTTTATTAGCATCAAAGAGAAGTCTTAAATATTCAATAAGAAGAAAATGTCACAAGACAGCTCGTTGCAAAATTACAGAAATATTACGAATGCTATCTTCAGTTTAAAAAAGAATGCTTTAAATAATTTTACTATCATAAAAAGAATTATCTTACTAGTTTAAAGTAATTGTAATAATTAAGGTAATAATTTTGGGCACAGTAGGCCTTCACCCTCGTGGGCTGTTGCACCACTGAGTTAGTTAAGGTAATATAATAATTGTAATTGTACTTCAATCAAGTGGACTTAATATTTATATTTAATCATATATTTATGCATTTTTTATTCCTTTTATTCTAAAAAATCATTTAATTAGCTGCACACTTATTTATTATCTCATAAGATATTGTAATAATGTTGATTTTGTTTTAAGGTATTATTGGTTAGAATACATCTGAAGTAGTTTAATAAAGTATTATTGGTTAAAATATAACTTGCAAATGAATTTTATTGTTAGTTGTCCATGCGATAATAAGAAGTACAAGCGTAAAATAAAAATAATTAGTTCACTGTGAACTTTGAGACTATTTCTAAATGATATTGCTACTTTTGTGCCAAATTTTAAATATACGCATTTCTTGACCTGCAGCAAGAATGTTTCTACCAATACAATTATGTTTTGATTGGAAACGTAGATTTTCTGAAAGCAATCTGTTCTAGGATTATTAATACATAATCTAAGATTTTAGTGAAAGTTTTGGAGTGCTTCCAGATGTTTTAAATTCCAGTTAAACAAAATGTACAATTCTAGTTATTTGAAATGATAGAAATTATCAAAAATTGTATTAAGTTGCCAACTATAATAAATATTTTCCTTTAAGTAATCAATGATAAAAAATATATTATACGCGATATAAAACCTTTCAATCTCTCTCTCTCTCCGAGAGGAAGTTGCTCAATTGCAACAAAAATAGATTATGCAATAAATATCTACAATAATGAAATATTTAGGTGTGTGTTGTTTATCACAAAGGTTGATTATTAGAAAAATAACTCATTATTTCACTTTAACATAAATACAAGATCTCACAAGGTACTAACAGTAAACTTGTGGGATTTCTCCGAATGCTGGATTAAAAAGGCAATACTATGAGGTAGTTATATTCGAGCCCGGAGGGAGGCATTAAATAAATAGCAACATGACGATTTGTCAAATTTCATTTATGTTTCGCTCTTCTAAAGTATTCTATAACTGACTAGCAAAGGGGCCGGTCTATAAAAACAAATGGACCCCAGAACATACTGTCTTGTTTAAATTTATCTAATACTCAAATGTAAGGACATGATCCCTAGACCTCACTTAACATATCTCAGATAATTGTAAGGCTTCAGGTCAGCGCTTCTTAAAGTTTCAATATTCGCGATCCAATATTTAATTATAATTTTCATCACCCCCCCCCCTTCAATAACAATGTATTGAACTCAATAATACTATACTTTGATGCTAAAACTACGATATGTCTTTAACCTCTTAAGTTCCAACAGCGTATATAAACGTCTCACTCAGTCAAAACGTTAAATTCCCCGGATGTATATATACATCTTTCCGAAGTTCGATCTTTTCTGTTCACTGCTATCTGTAAAATTATTCTGAAGGCTTTGGAATGCAATTAATAGACCTGAACAATGTTTGCGAATGATTTACTTATTTGAGATTATTTGCTTCTTTATTCCTAACTGCCTCCAATACATCACATATGCGTTCCTAGGTGGAAAACGATTGGCATTGGGAAGCAAATTGAAAAACTTGTAATCGACAGTTAAGGGATTAATTATAAACCGTACAAATTATCAAGATAAGTGTTAATTTCTGTATATAATTTATATAACGCAATCCAAATCCCATAAATTATTAAAATTGTTCTTATCTTAATATTGTTAAATTATCAAATGCACACACATTGTGTAGCACTGCCACATTTATACGTGTCATCAGTGTAGATGTGCATTTTATTTTTTATTATATCAGAATGTATTTTGTATGTTTTCTTTCAATAAATTAACAATGTTTTTAATTCTTTTATTTGCAACTTTTCAATGTGCTCGCAACCCCCTCGTAGAGTTGTGACGTTCCCCAAGGGGGGCGTGCCCCACAATTTGAGAAACGCTGCCTCAGGCCAAAATGGAACTCATCAAGACTATTTGTCACCATCCGGCATATATCACGATGGTAAGCGTCGCACGGATCTGTGCAGATTTAGACTCCGCTTTCTTAAACATCTGCCTATTGTTCTGTGCGGAAATTCTGCACAAATCAATCGTCGTAAGTTTGATGAGATAAATTCAGTGCTGTGACAACCAATCTGAAAATTGCTCTATCTTATTCAGTTGCAATGATTTCGCAAACCAGAGTTTTTAAAGACCGAATAATTCTGACACATTATGCAAGTTTCAAATGACTTCTTGGCTGGCTGGTGGTTGTGGCTCTTGTTCGGTGGCTGTGAGGTAGCGTGCCTGCCTCGTTCCATCTTTGCCGGAGTTGATAGATTTTCTGGATGTGAAAATCGTTGGCATACTTACCGTATAATTATGTGGCAGGTAAAAAGAAACCTTGCGAATCAATTTGGCTCTGGCACTGTCGGCAAAATTAAATTACGTCAATATTAAACATTCGACGAGAGTTTTAATTGAATAAAACATTCAAGCGTCTCAATTTGGTGCCACTAGATAATGCCATCAATGAAATGACTTCCATTCTTGGGGACCTACCGTGTCTGCTAAATGCTTAGCTACCACAAAATGCAGCCCATTTGAAACAAACAATAAACTTCAGTTATATTCAATTCAAAATACCTATAAATATACGAAATGAGTGATTATCATAAATAAATCGTAAATATATATATATATATATATATATATATATATATATATATATATACAGAGACAGAGAGAGAGAATGTGTACTTATATAGCTGTAAGGGAAGTCTTTGAGTGTGTGTGATATTATCTCAATGGGGTATTGGCTATCAAACCAGTTCTCTCTCTCTATTTGGTATATCATAATATGATCATTAAGCTCTTCATGATCTACTAGTGTATACCAGAAATGCTTCGTATAACCAATACGCCCTTCTCTACTTTCTTAAATGGTAATGTCTCTTTTTTTCGTATATCACGATTCCACCTCAAGGTGAAATTCCAAAACTAAATAATATCACAAAGATATATGCTTAATAAAAATCGCGTGAAAATCGACTGCAAGGTTAAGTCATTTTGAAGTTTTTTCGGTGTTAACCTATAATTACCATCATCATGATACATTTCCAATGTGTTTATATATATTCTAAGCTATATTTACTATACATTTCATAAAGAAATTTCATCTGCTTAGAATGTTTTTTTGTATTATTATTTTTAACAATGATGTATCATTTTCTTACATGAAAAGTTTTTTTTAATCGATATTTTTTTTAAGAATTGAAGCTAGAGTTTTGTATTTCTTTCATCGTCATGTTTCACACTTCATTTAATATTTTATTTTTTAAGTATTTTTGTTATACATTTAAAGTCGTATGTTTGTTTGTGTGGTAGTGTGTTAAATCCCGTTATAGTAATACTCATTCAAGTGTGTTCAACACAGTTCCATGCGAAAAGAAATGAGAAAATAAAACAAACAAAAAAAGAGGAGATGTGATAAGGGTTTAATCCAGTAAAGGAAAAGTTTGAGATTCTTTTAAATTAAAAAATAAAAAAAATAATAATACGAGAAGAAAATATATTTTATTTTGTATAATTTATCATGTGTTAAAGTTTTTACAAATGCGACGTTGGATTCAGAAGGTTTAGTTGGAGCAGCCAGTGGCGTCCAGCACAGCTGATACTTCGGTATTCTTTTTTTTTATAAATTTTGGCATCATTTATCATGAGCTATCAAAAAATATAATTAATAAAATGCAATATGTTTTTCGCGTAGGATTTTTTACACCTCCTTCACTAATAAATTCTGCTAGCTGTGGATCGATCAACCAACGCTTCTTTACAGCCGTTTGATTTCACTTGGGTTTTTTTTTCTAGCTGCATTGCTGCATTTTTGTAGGTGAAGGAATAATCAATCTACTCCTAATTGGTGATTGCACTGTAAATTTTTGCTTTAAAATTGTATAGTGATTAACATTAGAGATATTTCCTGAATAAAATTTAATTATACACTCCAAAGAAATTAAAGCTTTTAATCAAGTTATTCGGCCATAAAATGAGATCAAATAATTTTTTAATTAGATTTTTTTTTTCGTATCAAGGAACATCAATTCATAAAATCATAAAAATAAAAATTTGCCACTCATGAAATTAAAAACAGGTTAAATTAAAATGATGAATTACATTTTTTTATTTAAATATACAGAAATAGTATTTTTTCATATATAAATTCTCAAGATTTTCGTTTAAAAAGTCATTTCAGTTTTTGTTGGAATGATACGCAAAATTTCAATTTTTATTTAATGAACGTATATCTTCTAGGACTTTAACATTTATTAGCTTAAAGCCTACCATTAAGTGAGTATTGCCTTTTCAAACCACATCGTTGGGAAATCATCTTCTTGGGGAGATGGTACACATTACATAGTCCACGTAACATACATAATCTTTGTTCGATTGATATCCTTATTTATCTAATTATGCTTTGATTCTTATAAATATCTTTTCACCTATTAATGCCTTGCAATGCATTTTTAGAGCCCTCGCTCTTGAATTATTAAATTTTCTGTACCCTGAAACAGAGTGGCTTCGGATCTTTACCGATGGACCCTTCATGTTTGATAGCTGTAAAGTAGGTGCCGGAGTTTTCTCCAGTTTTTTCGTTCTACGTCCCTGTGAGCCGAAGTACTGCGTTTGACAATGAAATCACTGCATTTCGCAAAGCTCTGTCCCAGCTGTAGTACCACTTGGAAAAATTTGCAACAGCCGTAACCTTTAGTGACTCCAGAGCTGCTCTGTTGGCTATCGCTTCTGATGAGAAAAATCCCATAAAGCAGGGCATATTGGATTATCGTCATCATCTTAAGAACCCGACAGCACTTGAGAAAACTTAAGTCCTCCAGGAGGTTCCTATCCACTGTTGAGTTCCAATAAAGGAGAAAACCAACTTCCTGGCTAAAAAAGGGTGCTTTTATCATGCAGAAAATGTATCGTCCAATGTCCTTCTATTCTATTAAAAATCTTATTAAAAGATCAATCAAAGCCCGTGCTCAGGAAGACCTCTATAGCTGTGTTTCCCGTAAGTGTTGAAATAATGATTTCCTGAATGTGCGTAAAGGCCCAATTCGGGGAGCAGTCGCTGAATTCCGCCTAGCCACCAGACATGACTGCCTTCGAGAGAAACCGTGTACATAGACTCAAAGTTTGTTCCTGTCCCTATATGCACACTGTACAGCTCCGGAGAGGATATGGACTCCGTACATCTACATTCTGCTTTGCACAATATGTTTCTCGCCGAGTGTTACGGGAGGCTAGAGATATGTCGGATTATTAACTCTGTTTCAACATTTTTTGTTTTCTTTTTCTTTGTACTTGCTCTATGCTGTAACTGTTTATAATATGATATTAGAAAAAAATACCTTTTAATGCATTTGAGACTGTATGCACTGTGTTGCTTAAGCACTATCTTTAAAACCAAGAAATGGTTTATAAAATTCTTCAATTTATGTTGATATTTTTCGCCACGATTTTTTTTAAAATTTAGACATTTTATTGTTGACAAAGCACTTATTAATTTTACTATTTAGCTATTTTTATATTTACTAGTTATATTACTTTTGATACATTTTAATCATAACACATGATATCAACAAAGTAGGAACGACGTTTTCTGAAATTTAAAACTGAACTAACTGTTAAGTTATTGATGCTGCCAACAGATTTCAATAGACGTTAATCAGTACGTTAAAAATGTCTTTTTTAAATGGTAGTAAATATTACATTTCTGCACTTGTGTTTTAATAGTAATGTTATGCCATATAAAATTAGAATTGTAGGATGCTTTATATAACGTACATTAATGAGACCATTAATTAAGAATTAACGCATTCTCTCATCGAGTAAAACGATAAAAAATTTGAGAGTTAGACAACACCACATCCAACAAATTGACTCTGTTTCTAGAATGCAATAATAGTTGCTGGCAATCAAACAATTACTCTTTATACTCTTAGTAATGTGAGTTATACTACAGTTATTTTGTTAATATGCTGCATTTCACTATATTCTAGCCATGTCTCGGATTTGGAGTTATCGTTCTCGCTAAGTTAACCTTGTTTAGCAGTAGTAATAAGAATTCACTCAATTCTGGGGTTATTTGTATTCAGAAATTAATTTCACTTGATCAGGGAACTTTCTATAGATTAATTAATTCTCCCACTTTTGATTAAATCATCAAATGAGTAATTATAACTGACACACAATCATTGTGGTATCAATCGCATTGTAAAACAGTCTAAAAACAAACTACGAAGTTTGATTACAGATCCTGTCCTTCGTATAGAAGCTACTATAATATATAGAATTTGTTCTTATACTTACTTTTCTCAAAGAATATTGATATCATAGCATGTTAATTAGTTTCACGATTTAATAATTTCTACAATAGAGGTAAATTATGTATCTACATATTACTTGCATGTTTCAACATTTATTATTATAAGCTGCCATCACATAAATGATAAAATACTCATTTTGCAATGGAAATTTATCTCTTTGATTACCAAGTGTTATCCTAAATTCTAAATGCGGCGTGTCTTCAGGAAAATATGTATTGCATTAGCATTTGAAAGTCCATATTTATTGCATATCATCACAATTAATGCTACTCAATAAGAAATGGAAATCGTGTTCTGATAAATGGAAAAGAATGCTGAAAGTAAAACTGGATGTATTGATATTCTATAAATTTATTTTTCAAATTACAGCATTTCATATTTGATTTCTTCATTGAATGAATGGTACGTTTATCTAGTCCGAAATGCCTATTATCTAATTTTCGAGTCTTTTTGATCTATGGAATGCTTCCGATTGATCTTTCTTATTTGGAGTAATATAATTTTAATTACTTTGTATTTTTTAAGCATATCATATCTTTTTAAGTTCTAAATACAAAGACAAAGTAACTAAAAGGTATTTGCGAATATGATAGATAATGAAACAAATATATTATATTCACTGAAACCAATGTATTAGTATTCACATGAAGCTACAATATAAGAAAAAATACAATCTATATAAACATTTATTCTTAACTTTTACGCTGTATAAACATTTTATTACATACAAGAGTAGATTAAAAAAGAATTGTAATGTTCAAGCTACACACACTAGTGGGAGCTAAGATGATTTTCTGCTTTGTGTTTGAGAAAGATGTTAGGAGCTTAGGAGTTTTCTTTCGCAAATTGCTTTTCCAAATTAGTAGCAAAGCTTTCGAAAAAAAGAAACACATTGTAAAGTAGTGATGCATTGTGTTAAACTTTTGACTTGTGAAGGCTTAAAGTTAAGGGAAATTTCATGCCGATTGTCAGAACAGTTTCAAGATGAAACATTATCGAACATTTAAGAGTGACATAGGCCCAGATTATAGGAGGACGGGAATAAGCGAAAAGCATGATCAACGTTCATTACTACTATCATATGCATCAACATCCCTGCTGTTGGTTTACTTCATGGCAGAAGGATTACCAATGCTTTGTATTATTGACAAATCTTAAGCAAAATAAAATTTACTTATTGGGGGAACCTTTGCATTACTAAACGGATTTTTCTACTTGACAACGCTTAATATTATATATGGCTGCATCAAAACTAAAAAAAAAAAAAACTTAAGAAAATTCACTGAAACAGACAAACAAAAAAGAAAACATCCTCTTTGCAGTCTTGATTTGTCTTCATGCTACTTTTATCGTTCAGCAGTGCGGAAGAGGCCTAAAGGGAAGAACAATGTGATGATGAGTTGAAAATAGAGACGTTCGCGCTATAAAAGCTTCGGAACCAGCCACCATCTTTTATAAAAATGACATAAAAATCTGCACTAAACTTTGGAAAAGATGCATCGGTAAAGTAAGAGGTAAGGTTGAAGTAAATTCTAAATTTTTATTTTATATTCAGTATTTTTTTAAATAATAATTCCAGTTCATATTTGATCCACTCTCGTAACCAAAAAAAATCTTCTGGAAAACAAAGAAAGAAGAATATTCATTTTTTACAAAGTAACTCTTTATTATTTCTTAAGTATTTCTGAAATTAATATTCTTCTAAAAATGTAACTCAAAAATTTTAAAAAAAAAATCTAGATGCTACATTTTTATTACCATTTTAAAGACACCTTAGATACATTTTTAGACTTATAGAGCCTTATCTTTTACTGTTTCAAAGTAGGAAATAAAATATATATTTTAACAAAACATATAACAATTTAATACATCCTCTTCTGACTGCATTGTAAATTAGAATATCCCTAATTTTTTCCATTGATCAAAGTTAATGTTATATTATTTTGAAAATATGAGCTTAGATTTACGTATTTCAAAATAATAAGCCATATAATATAGGAATTTTAAGCAATACCTGTATTTATTTCCCTCTTGCTTTCTCTCCCCTTCTTTTATATATATATATATATATATATATATATATTTCGCTTTGGAAAAAAAGGACTTAAAACCTATTTCAGTCCTTCTTTTGCCATTTCTTTCTTTGGTTTTCTAGTGAACCAAATCTTCCCTTTATTCCGAATTTTTCTTTTTTTTATGCTACATATGGTGTAGAAAAAAAACATATGACAAAAACGAAAAAAATTCTGTTCGAACGGATTTCTCTAAAACCTAAGACTTTGAAGAAGATGAAATCCCCAAAATATTAAGGTGATAAAAAAACAGAATGTTTTTTCCAGCCAAAAGGCCAACGAAAGTAATGAATTCAATACTGTTACGCGGTGGAAGCGAAAAAATATTTGCTTTTGGGAATAAAATGCTGCAAAACAGCTCCAAAGAAAAAAAAATACTGCGTAGAATCTTTGTATACATACACACATGCACAATTGTTACTTAGAGCCTAGTAAGAAGAAAACTAATGTTAAGTAATTTAATTACATTTCCTAACGTTTTAAAAATTCATTGAGATTCTGGCGATATTTGTTTTGTAATTCTTTTAACAAAGTTGCTGCCAAAGGTTATACAAAGTTTATAAACATGTAACTTTTATTCGATACATAATACACTGGTTATCATAAATTAAGGAAAAGTTACAGAAACCACGATAACTCAAAAAGTTAAGCGTATAATTTAATGACACTTATACATATTATACAACACATAGGAAGGCATTAAGTGGCATAAAAAGAAATTATCAGACAACTATGGCATTATAGAAAATATAATATGTATACAATGAATAAATCCAATTTGTCAGTTTGCTATAAAAAACGGACCTTTAATGTGATTTATGATCTCCCGAAATAAGCAATACAGTACATGTAGCGATGCCTGATGCACTCAATTATGTGGTGTATTAATTTTGTAGGAATTATGAGCCATTTCTCTTCCAAGGCAGTTAAAAGGGTGGCTAGGGTTCCAAGAGAAGGATTGAGAACAGTTACACGTCATCCTAGAGCGTCCCAAACATGACCGACAGAGTAAGGGTCCTGTGATCTAGCTGGCCAATTCATGCGCTAAATCTCTTCCGGCTCAAGATAAGCATCCACGATGCAAGCTCTGTTTGGTTTCGTATTACCATCCTAAATCACTAAGGCATCACCAATTAAATCGGCATAAAAGCGCTGCGAACATTAGCATTTCCATGGGAAAAGATAGGGTGGTCTGTGTGTTCACCCAAAGGGATACCACCCCAAACACAAACACTGCTTGAACTGTATGTATCTCTTTCATGGATGTGTCAAGGATGAAATGAATTCTCTCCAAAAGAAAATATGCCTACTATTACTTTCCAGGCTGAACCTGGATTCATCTGCAAAGATAACAGTCCCCCATTTATCATGCATCCAGTTCACATGTTGATGTACCCACTGCAAACGTTCCTGCCTATGGTGTGATGTGAGTAGGACGAAAATGACTAGTCACTTTGTAAAAAAAAAAAAAACACGATCGTGAAGTCTGACGCATGGTTGACCTTGATACTAACCTTTCGTAGCTTGTAACGAGGGTGGATCTGAGTTCAGCCGGAGTTACGGTTCTATTCTTTCGGGCGCATAATGACAAATTTGGTAATCGCACTCGGGATAGAGCTTGGCTATCATTAGATTTACGTCCTGGATGTTCAATCCGTGGTTAGAAATTAAAGTAAATGTCTATGAATCACAGACGGACTTGCATTTACCCATCTAGTCACTTCTAACTGACTTTGTCTTTCCTCTAGTCACCCAAAAGCTCGCAATTGTAGTTCTTTGGTCAAATGATGCATGTAGGTCATTGTTACAATTTTCATGTCAGATTTCTAATCTCAGACACGCAGTAACAATTGCCACCTTGCTCCGAGACATCCATTTTTATGCCACAAATAACGTATTCCGAATACATCACCCCTATTTTGCATAATGTAATATCTTCCAACTCCTTTTACTTACCAATATATTTAAATTTCATAGAAGGCTTATTTTTGAGCAAGTTATCGCTATTTTTTGGTTTTAACTTAATATATGATAGCCAGTATTTGTAAGGGAATGATTTACTAGATTATAATTTAATTTTTTTGAAATTAATAAAATAAATGTGTCCATATTATAATTTTGAAACTACTTAATTTGACTGGATATGCTTCTTCAATTAGGTGGCTTATGATTTCCTCTTAGCGTACGATACGTCATTAAATTGTCATCATAATTCTCAATAATGGATAGGATAGCAATTGAGAATATTTTTCCTTAAAATGATTTATATGTTATTTATATTCTTTTGCACCTGTTTCATAAATAAATAGTGTTAATATTTCTGCATATTAAAAAGACAAAAAAAATCCGATTTATAGCTCAAGTATTCAATCACATATAAGTCTTAAACCTATTACTTTTGTGAATTGGTTCACATCAAGTTTTTAAACATACGTTGTATTTCGAATTGACATAGAATCGACGATGTAAGAATAATCATATTGTTTGAAACATAAGAAATGAAATGAGCATGGAATTTCAAACAAATAATTAAACAAAGAATTCCATTCCTTTTTACTGAAAAGGGGTTTTATAACCATTGAAAGAAATATTGCATTGAAATATTAGCATATTTTTATTCAATTCCTAAGAAAATAATGTTACATATTAACTAGTCTAGTAAGTCTCAAAATTTAGAACGCAAAACTATAAAGTAATAACTAACAGAAAAAACGTTAGAGCTACATTTGATAAAACGAAATCTTTTTTCTCTTGTTCCTTTCCAAACAGCAGGAAAAATCCCTGGCGTTAATCTTGAGATAAGATTTTAACAAGTGCAATTCCACGGTGAGGAATAAAGCCTTACGGTCATTTCTAAATATATATGTAGAAAATGGTAATTCGTGAAGAGGGGGGAGTGTTAAACTTTTTCACATGAGTTAAATAAAGTAATTGTGCAAGTATGTATAAATGATGCTAATATGGTTCGATCTTTAACACTTTTAACTAATAGAAGACTTTAATAAACGTATCTGAAGAATTCTGCTTTATTTATTTAAATGGTTTCTGCTATAAATTCTGCAAATTTATGTCAGATATTTTTAAATTTGTCAATTTCTTAAATATTATTAAAATACAACATACTTTTCATTACCTCTTAAACATACGAAGAAAAAATAAGATAAATTTGTGACTGCTGTCTTAAAAGAACTGATAAACTATCTTTTGTTGCAAAGTCCTTCACGATATTTAATTAAGTGCTCAGATATAAGGATTTTAAACTGATTACCACAAGGAAAATGCAATGCTGTGGCGAATGGTGTTGTTGCCTGAGGGAGAGGGGGAGAAGGGTTTCCTAGAATCCCGTTCCCCTACGTTCAGGATAGACTCGTCTAGAAAGGACATGCGGAGGACCGGTTTTTGAGGGTCCCGACTGGAGGCAGAAGGCATAAACGTGCTCTGGATGTAAGATTGTTTTTTAGAATGTTCTGTAAATAAATTGTGCATATTTATATCTCTAGCCTGGCTGTGAGTTTTCGTACTCGATACGTCACAATGCTTTTAAAACTCGCAAAACATCAAAATCAAATTAATTTTACTAAAAAAAGCTATGAGGTCTTCTTAAAATGTATAGCAATCTTCCAAATAAGAAACTAAATGTAAATCACTAAAATGTATACAAAATCAAAATGATATTCCTTTCTGGTGTATAAATAAATACATATGTATATACATATATACATGTTAAATCTGTATATCTGACTATGAGTGTGTGTCTACCTATTTATATATATATCTGTATCAGTGTGTGTGTGTGTAAATATAGAAAAATAAAGATAGATAATAGCAAACATTCAATTTTCAGAGCACCTTTTCCTCGAGTACTAATTAAACCGTTGGGTGATATCATTAAAAGTAAATTCGTATCATCGAGAAAAAACACTTATCTATGAAACTGATGTTAAATTAAATGTAGAACTTTAATGCAACAGTTACATAAAATTGAACACAACGTTTTTGTAGAAATTTAATAATATTTTTTTTTTTTTACTTTCTTGAATATTCAATATATTTCTAACACATTCTTTTTAGGCAGTAAAATTCAAACTCAGAATATTAAAGAAAAACTCATATCATGTTTAGCTGTCCACTACAGCTTAAAAAGATTTCTGGAATGTAAACACTCTGAAAGAGATCCTATTACGACATCAAGATGGAAGAATACGAAGGGAATAAAAGCTCTTTGTGAAGGGGGAAAAACCTAAAAAATAAACGATTGAACCTTTATGTTCAATTCACAAATATTTAGTTAAAAATGAAAGCGCACGTATTCAGTTTTCTAAATCTTACTAACTTTCAAATTTTGAAATAGGAATAATGAAGAAAGCATTTACAAACTCGGGGTCATATTTCGGAACAAATTTTGTTATCCTTTTGCTTCCATTTTTTTAGACAGAATTAACAATTTTAATCTAAGCTTGAGAAATTTTTGCTCATTTTGTACCAAATATATTTAACAAATCGAAAATAAACTGAATTTGCTAAGCGAAAAATTGAAAGAAATAAAACACACATTTTATATAATTTCAGAGCCTAAAAATATTTTCCAATTTTTTTAGTGTACACTCATAAACTCTTAATTACAAACTTCCTTTTTAACAGAGTATATCTATTGCTTTCTAATTCTAATTTTAAATTAAGTAAAGTAAATTTATTTTCCTTTTTGAAGAGACATTAGAACATTTTAAGTTTGCTTTTGTGTGAGTGTCAGAGAGAAAGAAAGAGACATTTACATTTTTTTTTTCTAATTTAAAGATAGTTGAAATGCATATTTTAATCTTTATGCATTTCATTTAATTTGTTTACTAATTTTTATTTTCACGATTTATATACACTGTTTATATATTACACCTTTAATTTATTTTCTGCCGTTTAAATAAGATGAAGGAAGTTTTATAGTTAACTATAAGGCATGAGCAATGTTTTGTTTCTGACATGAATATGCTCACAATATACAGGATGTCCCAAAAATAGCTCCTAAATTCTGCAAGTCTAGATTCCTTATTAGGAAAGCATAAAATATGCATAAATAACTGTACCTGTGTGATCCATAGTTTACAAAAAAAAACAACAGCAAAAAAAAAAAAACGAAAAACAAAGATTTAGTCTGTTTTACAAACAGACGGTGCAAGCCGGTATTGGGTGCATCAACTGCAGAAAATATTTAAAAGGACAGATATTCAAAGTGTCAAACAGCTTATCGTGTCAGGATTGAGCTCACCGTAGAAAGGATGAGTGCATATGTTGCAGCAGCACGATGTCCACCAAAGTACAAGCAGCATGCGGATGGACAACTATGTCCGTTTGTGCTGTCACTACGTATATAAACACTGATTACTTGAGAGTTGTCTATAAAGAAAAAAATATAACGGTGTGAAATCTGGGATCTTGGTGGCCATATAATCGCACTCTCATTTCCGATCAGTGGCCGAGGTACGCCATATAAAACTAGTCACGTACAGGTAACAAGTACAGTAAAGTACACGTAAAGCCAGTCATTCATTTAGCTTCATTTACTGTATTTTTTCTTCTTTATTTTAAAGATACAGTTCTTTGGGCATGTTTATGTAGTCCCAACGAGGAATTTAGCAGTGCAGAGTTAGGGAGCTTTTTCTCATAGTAAGGAATGATGTATTAAAATAAAATACAGCCCGTATCATTTTTCCTGGGATTTATAATTTTGTGAATGAAGTCTTCTTTTTCTAAAACACGCTTTAAAAGTACTAAATATTTTGGTACTTTTTAAAAATATAGTCAGGCAAAACTTTCAATTTCGTCGAGAAAGAAAGTTTTAAAAAAATTTATAATGAGAAAATTAATTCACTTTATAGACATGATTTATAAATTTTTGTGTTTATGTGTATGCAATAACGTAAATGCACCATATATTGAAACAAAATGCAACCCAACTCTATTTTTTTCTCCTTAAAGAAAAACTCAATGTGCTTTAGAACCAAATTAATGTTACTCATAAAAAATGTGTTTGCGAATGAGCGTAAAAGGGAGCAAGTTTAACCTCCCTTCCTTTTAAAAATTGTCATGTCGTAAAATTCATTTTAACGACGGGAGCTTCCTCTCTGCTATTTTCTATGGATAAAGAAAAGCTTCAATATTAGCTTTCATAAAAGATAAAACTTCTTGAATGTATTTAGTTACGACCCAAAAGTTATTGATGTAGCCGGAAAAAGAACTTATTAAGTATAATTTCTTCAAAGGCACAATAAAACAAAATTGCTTGTAAAACATCTGAGCACGAACTAATCAAATACATCTTCCTTATTTTCTATTCTTTATTCTAAGAATTGATAAAACTTGTAAAACATGCTGTTAATGGCTTTTAATTAGCTGATTAAGATGACTTAGAAATGACAAAAACAGTTTATTGCATGGATCACTTAACAATTTTTTAGTTAAGAATCTAATTTTGCTTTCACTTTTAAGGAAGAATGTTTTGGTTAACGTTTAACATTTTTTCAAATGCTAAATTTGTGTTGTTAACAAATATTAGGCTATTTATAATAAAATAGGCAAATTACTTACACATTACAACAATTTGTCAGTTTTCTTTCGTTATAATAACTTTAAAAGTTTAATAGTCTTTTTTGGATGGCAAATTAAATAATAAGGAATAGATAGAAGTGAAAATACTTTAAAAAATAGTTTGTAGTTTGATGAGAATGGGAGCACATATATTTCTTTCAAATCTTCATCTCCTTTCATGACATTTCAGATGACAAAAAGAACGTATTGCCCTTTTTAAATAATAATATTTATGAATTAAAATATATTTAACTATTGCAAATTAATAATGCAAAATAAAACACTTTGATATGAATAAAATTACAATTATAAATTAATGATAAAAAGTAATAAAAAAAATCACGACTTGGCAAATTTTCGTAATGGTAGTGGGTAGGACGATGCCTAGCCAATCCATTAACAGCAAATGATTCCCAGTAAAAGGGACAATTTTTTTAGGTGTAAAAATTTCGAAGGAGTTGTAACGAGCGGAGCTTCAGTGATTGGCTGACCAGATAGGTAATCTATTTTTGCATTTAAGTTTAAGTGGGAAGCTTGGCCAGTCATTGAGCAAAGAAATAGTTTTTACATATTTTTATAGAGATTAATAAAGCTATTTTTTTTCAACTCATAACATAAAAAAGGTGTTAATAAAAAAAGATAGTAAAGAGATGACAGTAAAAATTTGTAAATAATTAATAAAAATAGATTTAATACATGGCATTCCTGTTTTATATACACACGTTTTGGCTATTTAATATTATTATTTTTATAATTATTATTTTTATATTAATTTAATTTATTAGTCATACCTTTTAAAATATAATAAAATAAAATCATTCATTTTATTTAGGACATTTCCTTTATTTTAAGAATGACTTACTAATGTGTGTAAAATAATACTCTCACTAGTTAAACAACATTTAGGTTCGACTTCCTCGTGGCTGAACTTATGTTAAGACGGCTTGGTATCCTTGGAACTACTTTCTTTCTTTATGTATTTAAAAATTACATTTTAGCGTTTTATATAATGTTTCTATTCAAGAAAATGATACAAGATGAAATTTTTCCCTTATTATTCACACAATTTAAAAAGTTGAAATTTTTTGAAGAAAATTTGGGAAAATTTTAAAATTTTACTCCTTTTGTAATTATTAATTTTTTGACCCGTAATTTTTTTAATATCCTTATGAATGTCATAAACAACTTTAGAGATTGATTTTACAATATCTTAATTCGTTTATGGGAAAAAATATAAAATGTTGATATGCATGCTAAAAATCAACGAAAAAGACAATATAACTTACATTAAATTTTTTTTAAAAAAAAGTATTCAGTTTACTGCAAAATGGATCACAAATTTTGTTACATGATTTATATGCAACGCGCAGGAGAAAAATGAAAGTGACAGGTAAACAGTTGTGGAAGGAGTAGCATTTTGAATGCACTAATGTTTCGAAAAACCATTCTAAAGCTTATAATCCCGAAAAAAATTATAATAAGCTTAAATAAACTTAAAATACTACTTAAAGATATTATTTAAATATTTTTCTTTAAAAAAATTGTATTTTCATATTTTTTCAACCCTTACATTTTTATAAATTATCAATTTTAAAAGGTATTAATTGCACAAGAAAATTCAAGAAAAATGATAAAAAAAATGTTTTTTTTTCTGTCACGACAGAAAGCTGGTTTTTTTCTTCACATAATATTGAAGTATTACATTTATATGAAAAATATAGCAGGAATAAGAACTGAAATTATATATGAAATTATTAATATAAAATAATTTAATTCAAAAAATTTACATGCACATATTTCACAAAGAAGAAAAATTACATTATTGTATTTTGCGACGGAAATATTCTTTTTTATATATTACACATTCTTTTTTATAATTATTATTTATCTTTATAAAAAAAAATTTTTTGGTCATAAAACTTTTTTTTCTAAAAAGGGGGTTCGAATTGCCTAATTTGTTTTCAAATGAAGTTTTATTCAATTTCTAGCTTTCCGATTTGCACAAGTGATATATCAATCGAAATGTAATAATGCAAAGAATAAGATTAAATAAAAATAAAAAAAACAATAGATCGTTCATTTTTGAGGTACCAAGTCATCTTAAGCTTAGCCGACTGTAAATTTTCACTTCCTCCATGTCGTGAAAATTCTAAAAAAAAAATAAGGCGTATTTTTTCTTCTATTTTAGTGTTAATTCATTAAACAAGTTTTTTATGTGTGTGTGGTGGTTTGAAAAATTTCTCTGTTTCTCTCATTTAACTAATTTCGTTATGAGAACACCGTTCATAGATTTTACTTGAACTGAATCGCCTTGATATTTTTTTTGACATTTTTAAGGAAATTTTAAGTAAACACAGACGTAACATAGCCTTTGAAATTTTTTACAATCCCAGGCTGTATTTTTTATTTTGAATACTAGTGGTGATAGGCAAGTTTTGGACAGATATATATATATATGATTTTATAAGAACTGGGGATGTGCTGGTGAACTATGATTAATCAAAATACAAGAAAAGGTAATCCGTATTAGATGTTTTTATGCATTCATGAACTACTAAGTATTTACTATTACTAATTATAAATCATAGCTCAGAATCAGTTCTTAGGATAAGTTTTGTTGGGCTGCAAGCTGAGAAACTCTTAAAATGATACGAGTACCTTGAAAAACGTTCTTATTCGCGTCATTAGAGATACATAGCAGGAAATAGCAATGCTTAGAATTATCATTCTTGAACTATATGCTACAAATTCCAAGATCATAGGTATATTTTCATTTGCTTGAATTGGTTTCCACTTAATCCTTATTTTAGTTATAAAGATATTTAAAATGTATTAGTGAGGAAATTAAAGAAAGTTTCAACACTTTTTCTTCATTTATTGAATATCATGGGAAACATTTCACTTTATTGGTCCTAGAGTAATTTTCAATAATCAACATCAAAACGAATCCATTTTGTGTTTTTCGTCTAAGACTAAGTATAAATGTCCTATAGAATTAAAATTGGTCATCTTTGTTGAGAGAGATAAATATGCCTTGCATAACTTAATTTAGCTCTTGAAGATAGGGAGTGCCAAATATATGAAATTTTTGAGACCCATTTATAAAATGTGTCAGTATGAAATATATATCTGTATATAATTCCCCATTTCAATTATTTTGAGAGGGATTTCCTTTCATTCATTTCGGTCTAAAACCTTCCAAGTTCCCTCCCTCCTTCTTCTTTCGATTTACTCGCTTAAAAGGAATACAATTTAACTACAACTATAGTTCTTAGAAAGTGCCACGTGTGTGTGTGTGTGTCTCCAGTCGAGCTAATGCAATGTTCCATCTCTCAGCCACTGGATTCAATTAATAAACGTGTAAAGGTTAAGTAATTATGAGATTAGATAATAGTCTCGAAACTTTCTTGAAATTAAAAGCTGAAGGCTTTAAAATGAAGCAGATAAAGCTTTTATCCGAGATAACTTCGATTTGCATGTTGTTACTTTGTAAAAGCTTTCGTGTACTATACGCCATCTAAGAAAATCATTGGAACTAAATAAATATTTTTGATCAACATACCTTTTTTCTTGAATGTCTTTTGGACACAACTATATCAAAGTTATGAGAATCCGTAACATTCATATACATGTAAGATTTTACGAAATCAAACCCAAGTGATGATACACACTACTGTGTTCTTTTAGGTTGTGCATATCTATCTATCTATATATATATATATATATATATATATATATATATATATATATATATATATATATATATATATATATACACCAAACAATCACATAATATAATTTCATCCAGTAAGCACAACTATCAACAATCTATCAGTGAGAATATATCTAAAACAATCATTGTTCATTGAATATATAAAAAGCTTAATCAAAATTAGCATTTCTAACCACATTCGTTCACAGCTTTCATTGTCGGGAATTCACAGATAGAATTTTGTATTGATCAGCAATTATTCATAAATTTAAAATTTTGATTTCTATTTGAATGGTAGTTTTACCTTTAAAATGAATACAAAATTTCTTATGAAATTCTAAATCGTTCTTCTGGTTCAGCTATCACGTAACTTATGGAAATCCGTGCATAGTTACATTCAGATATCGCACAAAATGAGCCTTTAATGTAATGTTGAAAAACGTGCCTTTTGTTTGCCATTTACATACACTTTAGTCTTTTATCAAAAACAGCTTTTAAAGATACTCGAAATATTAATTAAGTCCGTCTACGTAACCTTTTCTTGCATTAGATTTTTAGTACTTACACTTCAGCGTAAAAATGTTTCCCGTTCTTTTCGTCAGAGTACAATTGTTGTACTAAAAAGCTGAAAGACATTCACCCTCCCCTTCTCTTGTCGTCTGAGGAAGTGCGGTTTCAACCTTCAACGCCCTGAAGTGATTTATTACTATGCTGCATTGTCTGCCTTTGAGTGGGGAGATAAGTTACAGAAGAGAATTTTTTTCCCTCTATGTCCGAGCACATATAGCTTAAGCTTGTACATATATACCACACATATCGAAGGCAATTTTCAACTAACTCATTGAAAGGCTCTAGCCAGTTACTTTAAGTATCTTTTTTTCTTTTTCATTTTTAATATTTCTCTTTAAATATTATTGAAAAAATTTATTTTTATTGATAGTTTATTATCCAGTCCTTTATGTTCTCTCTCTCTCTCTATATATATGAAGTAGAAATTAATTCATTTTATAATATTTATTGTTAAACACTTGAGGCTATGTTTTTCTTAAACTGGAAAATTACGATGTACATTGTAGTTGGATATCATGGTATTTTCACGTACTATTTACGATAATCTTGATATTTATGTTTGCTAATTTATATGTATATATATAACCACAAGCAGCAACTGACGTAATTATGCAATGAGAAAAACTGTATCTGTTTCTTGTGTATAGTTAAATGAAATATTAAATATCTCATTATATTCTCTCATTCAAAAATTGGCTTATACAAATAGCATTTTACATGCAGGGTTATTCATAATTCCCTTCAAGTTTTAAGACGCTACCGGTAAAAAAAAAGACGAATACACACACACAACAAAAAATAATATTTGAAAAAAAGAGGGAAGGAAACACATTTTTTCAGGTTAATTAACATATTTTATCCGGGTATTCCATGTGGGAAACATTGGTCACACGGCATACATCAATGTGATACTTCAGTTACTGTCACACTCTCCTCAACATGGTAGTATCGACGTTATTGACAATACCTGTTATCCGTTTCTTGGTTTTTTACACAAAAAAAGTTTTTGTATTCCCTTTGCAATGTGATGTACTAGAATTGCATGAATTGATAACACATGCTTAATAGAATGTGGCAGGAACTGAACTATCGCATTGATGTATGCCTTGTCATCAAGGCTACACACATAATACATGCAAGATAGGCAAATAAAACTCGAATTGTTTCTAATTTTTGTTGCTGTTTTATCTCAATTTTTTTTGCTGTATTATTTATTTATTTATTATTATTATTATCGCGCTAGAAAACCGGGAAGAAAATTATGAATAAACCAGTATTTAAAAAAAAATGAATCAATTGCTTAAGATGACTTGGTATGTTTTGAACAACTTTCTTTATATATGTATTTAAAAAATTATACTTTCAAATTCTATACAATGTTTATATTCAAGAAAAGGATATGAGATGAAATTTTTCACATATTATTCACACAATTTTAAAAATTAAAATTTTTTGAAAAAAAATTTTAAATATTACTCCTTTTGTGAAAATTAATTTTTTGACATGAAATTTTTTGTAATATTCTTATGGACGTTCTAAGCAACTTTAGGGGTCGATTTTACACAATAACTTAATTCGTTTTAGACAAAAAATTAAATATTGATATACATGCTAAAAATCAATGAAAAAGCCAATATATATATATATATATATATATCTTACATTTTAATTAAAAAAAATATTCAGTTTACAGCAAAACAGATGCCTAATTTTATTACATGCTTTATATATAACACGCAGGAAAAAATGGAAGTGATTGGTAAATAATTGTGGAAGGAGTAGCATTTTGAATGCACTAATGTTTCGAAAAACACCACAATAAAGTTTATAATTCTGAAAAAATAATTATAATATATATATATATATATATATATAAGCTGAATTAAACTTAAAATATCACTTTAAGATATTAGTTATACATTTTTCTTTGAAATAATATCATTTTCATATTTTTGGACCCTTACATTTTTATAAATCAGAAATTTTTATGGAGTATTAATTGAACAAGAAAATTAAAGAAAATGTTAAAAAAAAAATTCTGTCGGGTCAGAAATTTTAGTTTTAGTTTTTTTTTTTTTTTTTTTTTTTTTTTTTTTTTTTTATAATATTGACGTATTAGATTTGTTTGAAAAATATATCAGGAATAGAACTGAAATTATAATTTTATTGATATAAAAGTCCTTAAGTTAGAAATTTTACATGCACACATTTCCCAAAGAAAAAAATATTGTATTGTATTGCCTCGGTATTTTCTGCTTTATATATTGCACATTCTTTTTTTAATGTTATTATTTATCTTTATTAAATATATTTTTTATGAAAACACTTTTTTTTAGCTTATTTTTCTAAAAAGGATCGTGGCTGAATTGCCTAATTTGCTTTCAAATTAAATTTTATTCACCCTTCCGTCATGCACAAGTGATACATCAATCGAAAGATAATAATGCAAAGAATAAGATTAAATGAAAATAAAAAAAAAACGATAGGTCTGTGTCATTTTTGGGGTACCAAGTCCTCTTAAGTATTAAATGGTCTCTACAAAATGAAATGACGCAGTGAAAATAAGTATGGTATTTCATTCTAATAATCAAACAATTCCTCCTCTAAGAAAATTTTAAATCATATCAAATTAAATTTTTACTCAACGAGAATGCAAAAATATATACTCATGAACTGTGAAGAAAGCTCATTTGTAATGTAAAATATGAGCATTCGCACGGGATGATTATTCATTTCACGGCTCGTTCTTTTGCATTACATAAATTCTTTTTCGTAATGTTAAAAGAGAGTAATTAACAATAGTATACAACAGCTATATATCATCTTATAAAACAAACATCTGGCATTTTCATTATTTCCAATGGCATTTAAAACATTTGTGAAAAATGAACTGATCAAATTGTAATGGGCCATCCGCTACAACACGAGCCTACTTTATTACGTTGTTTGAGCACCCTGTAATGGAATCACGATGCATGCAAATGATCATTCCTATATAAATTGAAGTGGATTAAATAGGAAAATGGTTTGAGGATGATAAGTGGCTGTTAAGGGGTTGTTAAGAATATAATCGGGTGACAAGTGAGAAAGTTGTGTGAATAATTGCTGATTATAAATGCAGTGAAATAAAGAAAACCTCAAAGGAGGATTTCTGAGAGTGAAACTCATTTGAAGATATCCATATCATGGGTCCGGATCTAATGGTTAGATTTCAGCTTCGAGATTGCAAGTTAAGCATATTTTCAGCATAATATAAATTTCATAAAAGTTGGTTAGATAAATAGTTCCAATATGTAATTTATGTTCATATTATTTAATTAATAGGTAAGTAAATGAAACTTATTTATGTTCTACAATGTAAGTTATTAATTCCAATCAGGATATGCCACAATAACGTCCAGAATCCCCCCACATGAATCCGAAGTAGAATTTGTAATCTCAATTTTATGAAATAAAATTTAGTGGAATAGGAAACATGCACAAAATGTGAAAATTTTAAATGCACTGGAAGATAACATATAGTTCTATATTATTTCAGTCAGAATTGCAGTCATCGTATCTGGTGGGAAATGTTAGAGACAATTATTTGGCAATCTAATTATCTTTCGAACACAGCATGTGATAATGCAATTATTACAAGTGAAACACTTTGAAGGTTTCATTTCCGGCAGTGAATAACCATACACAGTTATTAACTGTATTTTATACGTGTCGGAACAACGGTCAAATCAATCAACCACTGAATTTATGTACAAAATGCTGAAAGTAGCACAATTGTTAAATTTGATGATGGCTGAGGCTACTATAGGGTAGCTTAATTCAAAAGTTAATTCCTAATGTTGCGGATTTTGTTAAAGTTCGAAACAAGAGCCGCAAGGAAAGTTTGGTTACTTCAGATCGTGGCTACTTTTTAAGGCAGGCATTTAAAAATAGTCAATGTGCAGCACACAAAAAATAATCGGAGATAAAATCTAATAGTAAAAGGTGAAATAATTTTGTTCACAGATTCCTCTATATCTGCTAAATAAACAGAATATAACTACATAGAAAAGTGAATAAAACGAAATAAAAGATATCGGAATTCATAAAAACGTATTGAAGTACTTTGAACAACTTCAGTTCAGACTAGTGAACTGAGTGGAAAAGTGTTACTCAATGATAAATTAATCAAAATCCTTCAATAGTAGAGAGAGAGAGAGAGAGAGAGAAATTTAAACTCTTTTTTTATAATGACCTGCTATTCACGTCATATAACAACACTTCTGCCAATTAATCTATAGAAAATGCTTCAAGGATGCTTCCCACTGAAATGCCAACATTCCAATTTCATTGTATGTTACATTTTTGAAAGCTTTATGCGATATAAGGACAGAAACGTCATATAATTCTGCTGTTATGCATATTATACATATATTTTTGAATTGTAGCTAAGATTTAGTATTTATTTACTAATGTCACTTTCTGAAGAAACCCTAGGACAAGTAAATTCGTAATTTCAACCTTGACAAGGTTAACTGACAAAGACTAGTACTCCACTCGAAAAACTACCACATCCCCCTAATGTAGTGTTTTTCTAGAAGGAAAAAACACCAGCTTCAGTCCATCCTCACCAATGGATAAGATCCATCTTAGACGATTTCCCGCATTCTTCCCACCCGAAAAATACGACCCAGCACAGAAGATACAACTCCAGTACCCCGGAGGAAAAAGCTTTCGTCTAGAATAGATGGAAGGCAAGATATCTCGACCTACTAGCAAAACCTTGTTGGAAATACATTGGCCCTCTAGAAAATCTTCCTGTCTAATGAAAAGTCCTAAAAGTTTTACCACAAAATTTCCAAAAGCAAGTACATACGTATTTTATTTATTATTATCTTTATATTCCAGTACAATAAATATGACCATACTGTATAAGAATTCTCAGGTAGTACTATTTTTTTTCTCATTCTTTTCCCCTTCAAACAAGCACTTAATCGTGGTAGCCTGGTGGAAATGGCAATGAACTAGTGGCCAGCATTGTCGAGTCTTGAGGTCACAGAAGACTGCCGTGGTTCAAACACCTCCCGTTAAAGAGGTGTTCATTTCAGAGTGTGATGCCAGCTCAAGGGTTGTCCTTGTGATTTAACCACGAGTTCCAAAATTACGTCCACTGCCAGTAGCCATCATATTGCGCTAATGCGCTCTTAATAAATACTCACTCATTAAGAGACAAGTTTTCATGGAATTTCACAATTTTAAATTTTGTGTTTAATATTATTTCTAAAACATTTCTATCGACTTGTAAATGTAGAAATAGGGTTAGTTTTACAGATTATTGGTGAAATAGGACTTAAAACAAATTTAATTTTGTGAGTAAAAATTTAGAAACACTTGTTTATACAATATAAAATTTGTGTTTGTGCTATGACTTGTACTTCGTACGAGAATATTTTGTTATATATCTCTCCGTTATATTTCAATAGTGTATGGGTATATATATATATATATATATATATATACGCTCGAATTGATGAACTACTTGGCATAACGAGTGAATGCGTCTGACATCAATACTAATAAAGCATTATAAACTGCATTATGACGATAAGTATTGTGTAATTGTGCATGTGTTTAATATAAAATAATATGGATGTAGTGTAATATAGGAGAAGCACAATGGGCGAGTGATAGCACTTCCTCGCCTCATGTCAGAGGTTCAAATCCCAGGCTAGGCTAAGGTCGACTCAGCTTTTCATCCTTTCAGTGGGTCGATAAATGAGTATCCAGCTTCTTGGGATTTAAATACTGGGGGTTTCACGCCATACTACCTGACCGGAACATGTGCTCATACACCTCAGCTCCCAAGGTCACGAAAACTGAAAGGGGCACCGTGGGCCTTGCCCTCCAATGGGCTGTTGCTCCATTGTGTGAAGTTTAGTTTTAGTTGTATATATATATGGATGTCGTATTGCAAAATACTAATATCGTGCATTAAATTTCAGCGTTATAAATCTTCACAAAGAGTTCCAATGGATGTATGATCTATTTACTTTTTCTGGTGAAATATTCGAAAAAATTATAGATATTGTGTGTCAACTGAAAAGAAACAGATGAAGATTTTGATTTATTGAATTTATAAAAATTATATTATAAAGGTGTGTGTAAGAGTTTTAATTTTCATCTTATGGTTTTTCCCAAGATCATGCCTAAATAGACTACATGTACATGTAAATAATCAAATTATAATAAAGGTGCTCCGAGATTAAAATATTAATAACATTTTGGAATTCGAAATTATTATAAAAAGGAGGTGTTAAATAATTGGACATAAAATATTAATACAGACAGGAGGATAGGATATATTAATTCAGATTGTGACGGGCGCATCGCGTTTTAAACTAAAAACTCCTCTTGGGTTCTTTGGGGCCGAAAAAAGCAAATTCTTCACAACCAAATCCAGAAGCGAAGATTGAATATGCAAATTGGAAACATTTTTAAATAGCAGAAATTTAACGTAAGCGTATGACCTATTGGGAAATGATTATTCTAGTCTGAGTTTAAGTGCGTGAACTGAAGGAAGGGAAGACAGCCGTCATTGAGTATGAAGATATCCATGACAGAGCGATCAAGTCAAGGTGGATACTATTCCACGTGAGATATACAAAATATATTTAGGATCCGAGAGGATTGCGGTTAAAACTAGATATAATCTATTAAGACTGTGTATAAGTTGAGATTAGGAATAGGCGAGAAGATAGTGATCAAAGTCACGCTGATTTGGTTACACGTATTGTGTGTTTTCTCACCTCAGATCCGCTAAGTTATAATATAAATATTATCATTGTTAGTGTTTAAGTTAAGATCTTAATGAATAAATTTTGAGATCATAGCAACGCCTGGTTCTTCATTCATTTCCACACCTATAGGTCACAAAGATAACTTAGAAGTAAGGTATCACCCACTGGGGAAAACCTCACAAGATTTACGAAACTGGATACATAAATTTGAGTTAAAAGCTTAGAGTAAGTTTCAGATAATATCTTGGAATTTTATAATACGTAGTTTCGTCTGGAGATTCAATTTAGTGGACTCAACAATTTAAGATAATGTATTGATTGATTGATAAGAACCACAAATAAATCATGTTTCTTTTACGGAAAGGAGTTGTGCATGCATTACCTTTAGCAAACCTTCTTGGGGTTTTTTTATGATGTTGTTTGGTGTGAGAACTTTGCTTTCTGAAAGAACTGCGATGTATGCGAATGAGCACTGCTATGAAAGTAGAAGTGTAGTGAAAAGGAGTGTGGTATGAAGATGATATTAGGATGATAAGCGGTGGTTAAGAGGTCGATAGGTCTAAACTGAGGACAAATGAAAAATATCAGTGGATAGAATATTACAATAAATTTTAAGAAACAGGGAAGGGCGATATGGAGGATCCCTGCGGGAAATTTAGCTGATGGGATCCAGAAAAGTAGATAGTATATACGTTTGTGATGATGCCAAAACTATAAATTATATACATGCTTGTATTTATTTAGGAAACCATATGTAAATTCTTACTAATTTGGAGACAAATATTTATTACAGGATACAAAATGGTGCTCCCTACAAATGAAATGTCAATATGTATATATAAAAAATTGTTAAGGCTTGAGACAGTTTTTTAACTTCTCTAAAATAGTTTATGGGTTAAAGATAAAAATTTACATAAGTGAAGTAAAGTCTTTGTTGCAATGCATATTTATTTATAAATACACTGAAGGGCCACTGAATTAGGGATAGGAAGGACTATGCAAATTGTGTAGCTCTGTGCATCATTTATGTGCAAGTGAGGGCGCTGTGGTAACTGCATGTATAACGCGTACTGTGATTATTCTGAATTAGTTGCTTTAATTGCCAGTTTGGATAAACTGCCTGATTTAGACGTTTTCGATCGCGTACGAATCATAGGTGCGCAAAGCATGGGACACTCAATTTCCGAAATCGTCAGGCAGCTAGAATTTTGAGGGTCAACAGTGTCAAAAGTATACCAATAATACATGGATGGTGGGTAAAACCCTAGCAATCGGGTAAACTGCAAAGGACAATAATCCTTGATAGTGCGTGATGAGAAATGGATCAGGCGCATTGTATGTAGCCAAACATTAGCTCAAATTACCACCCAGTTGAATGACGGTGCCAATCGTACAGTCAGTAAACAGACTGCGCAACGCTTGCTTCACCATATGGATTTCGGGAGGTGTCGACCTTCAAGAGTACCATTGTTCAATACTCGCCATCGGGCTGCACGCCTTGCCTGGGCAAGATAGTACAGAGACTGGAGTGTATAGGACTGGAAACGTGCAGCTTGGAGTGATGAGTCTCGATTCCAACTACTTAACGCTGACGGGAGGCTGAGAATATGGCGTCAGGCTCATGAAACCATCTATCGTGCATGTTAGGGTGGAACTGTGCAGAGGCATGATGGCTCAATCCTGGTCTGGAGTGTTTTCCTGAGGCACTATTTGGTATCTTTGGTGCAAGTAGCAATCTCTACCAATGCAATGCGGTACGTAGAGTTGCTAGGTGGTATCATCCATCCGTTTAAGCTGTTCTGTAATCCACACGGTAATGACAAGCAACTATAAGTATGGTCTAGCAAGACAACTATACTTCTCTCAATATCGGATGGGTGCTGACTGGTTAGATGAACATTCCTCTAACTTTTCTGTCTTAAATTGGCTACATAGAAACCCAGACTTAAATCGCATTAGGGCTACACGATGCCCTTTTTCTAAAAATTTTTGGAGACAGTTACAGTAAAAAACAATTCATGTTTTATATTTAGATTATATTAGTAAGCTGATTCTATAAGTAAAAAGTCAGTTTGTCCAGCCATTGCTTTACAATTTTAAAAAATCAGGAATTTTTGACGTTTTTTAAAACTGTTATAAAATGCTCAATTTTTAAAATTTTTTAGTCATTTTAAGTTATTTTTATTTCTTATGTTATTGCAAGCAAAATTTAGTATGGATTTGAAAATGTATTCCCTTGTAGATTTTAATAATTATTTTTCTAGAAAAACCTGGGGGAAAAAAAGAAAATTTTTAAAACATCAACTTAAGCATTTTTAAGAAAAATAACTAGCCCTATTTCAGCCCTAAATCCATTCTTACTTTAATAAGACATACGTTTGGGAGTATAAATAAAAAAAAATTCGAGGCTCTATCTTGAACAGGAAAAAAAGTCTTAGGGATTAGAAAACATTTATACCTTCAAAACTGAAAGTCTGAGAAAAACGTATTTAAAGTTTGTAAAGTCATAAAACAAAAACTTATAATGCCCGTAAAGCTATAATTTTTAATATGTTATTTTCTAATGTATGTTCTGCATTAAAGCACTAATTTAATTAAATATGACTGAAAATAATATTTTTAATTCAAAATATATTTTTGTATAATATTGATTGCATTTGTTAAGACGTCACACAGTTTATTTAGCTTTTTTTAACCTAATATTTTCACAAAAGTTTTGAAACACGAAACATTTATGTACAAAATAATAATGTTACTAACTTAAGCTAAAAATAGTCAGGTTTGATTATCAAATTTAATTTTTTTCAGTTTTAAATTGAGGCAGTTTGGAAGTTTTAGCTCTTGTTGTACGACTTTAAAATACTGAAATATAGTACTACAATATGTTTACTATAAGGTAGTTTGGTACATCAAGGAAATATTCAGTTATATCTGCAACATTTATATTCAGAATACTTGTATTCGGAAGTCTAATTGCAGAATCAGCATAGGACTGATTTTTAGATACATCATTTTCAATAGTATCCCCTCACTTCGAAATATTGTTTCTCACAAAAACATGAGAACGCATTAGCCATGGTATTTTCTCTACAGGAAAAAAAAACTAATGATAAAGCTTTTAAGTTATATAAACTACTTTAAAGCAAGGAATGGCCATGAAATTAATCTTAATTTATTATGAGAACTCAAAAAACTGAAAACATAATCAAGCATAAATGATTTTAGTAATGAAAATATTGGAATTAATAACCATTTCAAACTAAAAGCTCAAAAATATTTGTAATTAATTCAATTTAAGAGTGAAAAATGCTTTAAAATGAAACAGAAACCAAATCCATAGCTCATAAAACGTCAATTATCTTTAAAACTAATTTGCTAATATATCTGAAATTTCGTGATAAGCTTCTGAATGAAATGCTAGAAAATGCAAAAAAATAAATTTCTGTAAAAATCAAATTTTTAGGGTACCATGTAGCCTTAAGTATCTTTGAGATACTTTGTAACAAGCCATCGCACACCACCAACAAGCCTTATAGAATTATGGACAGCTTTAGCTTATGTTTGGCAAGATAATTCCTGTAGGACGTTTCCAGAAACTTATTGAATATATGCCTCGTCGAGTGGCAGCCGCTATGAATGCCAGAGGAGGCCCAATTCCTTACTAGGTCGGTATCCCTAATTCAGTGGCTCTTCAGTGTATACGCACTATTGGCCATTAAAATGGCTACTCCTTGAACGAGATATAAAATTCAAATTTGCAAAAAAGGAAGACGATGCTGAGATATGCACATAATATCCAATTACACGCAATCAAACGGCACGAATGAGAGCGACAGTATCTAAAGCCCTCTGTAAAAGAAAAGTTAGGAAGCAGAAATCTAATTGAAGAATCTTATATCAGTGAGATTATTGTGCAATGCCGTGTATAAGAAGAAACTACCAGCAACTGTCGGTATTTCATAGCGGCAGGATCATAATTCACCGAAAATGCATAGTCTCGAAGGAATTGCTTATCTCATTGATTAGACTACTCTTACGACTTCCATGCGAATATAGAATCGATGAATTCGGCAGGGTCATACTGAATACCATGCAAGATCTCAACAGATTTCCACCACTAACACCCGAGTGAGAGACATGTTGTTAGGGTGGCCTTTCAGGATCTTATACCAACATTTCGGACCATTAATCAGTAAGTGGGCTTCTTTCCAGCACAAGTATACACGCAGAAGAACGGAATGTGCGCACAAAGACCATTAATATTGCTTCCTTTGACACTGCACTATACAGACGCTAGGTAACAGTTGTGCTTCCAACAACAAAAATTGGATACAGCAGGGACACCACGTCTTATTTTCAGACGAGTCTGTTCTGCAAGCAGTATCATGATTTAGTATCTGGAGGTAATGAGAAAGCGCATTTCGCCTTCTTGGATACAATATTGTAATATTTTCTGAACCGATGGCGTGATGACATGGTTAGGCATTAGGTACATGCCACAAACACCTTTTGCTCTCATTCTTGATATTCTGAGCAGCCAGCATTGCCTTTCTAAAGATATGGACTCTAAGATAAGCTGCGTTTTATCTAACAGGACTTCGGGACTTCATCTTTCAACAAGATAACGAAAGACCGCCAATTGCCCATCCTGTCCTGGCATACCTTGACAAAGTGGTATTCGAATATGTTTCTGGCCAGCACATTCTCCAGGTCTCTTTTTCATTGTTAACGTATTGCTATGGGTTGGTAAGAAATTGGATTACCACCACTCTGCAGCTAATATGATTAATGAAATGTCACATAGAACTGAACTTCGGTTTTCCTGAAATGACTTTTCCAGTTAAACTTGTTCTCCAACATGGTCAAAGCAGTTTTTGATGCGTTCTAATTAAAGCTAAGATATCAACTTATTTTATTAGTATATTTACAGCTAATAATTAAAGTTTAAAAATGAAGACAGTGTAAATTTTTAACTCAAAAATTATTAAAAATTTTCAAGGTATCAAAATAAATGATTATTAATTTAATTTATATATATATATGTTGCATCTTTTTAATTTTTTTAACGCAGATATTTGTTTTCAAGTAAGAGATGTTTCAATTTATCCACCAATTATAAACTGCTCAACACTCTTGCAATATATTTCCTTGTATAAATAACAAATATATTTCTTTTTGTGAGTGATCAGAAAATGATTAAATTTTGTTTTTGAAAAGTAATCTCCAAAATAAGTAAATAGGCACAGTTCAAATACAGTTTTTCATGTAAGATTATTTGGTTACCAATGAAATGAAACATTTTTACAATTCTACCTTAATAAACATTTCTCGTTGCAAAGAGATATATCCATTTACCTGATTATAATTTCGAAATGTATTTATAATGATACAAAGCGAAACTACAAACCTATTCCTTTCCTGAGATTAAAATTTATTTCAATCTAAAATGAAATCTAGATGTTTTTATTTAAATTGAAGTTGAAGGAGAGAGGGGAAAAGTAGAGTTAAAATGGATATACTAGTTATATGTTTTGCTCGGATTTCATTTCAGACATCTGCAAAGGCTAGTGAAGAATAGTGCAAAGGATTTAAATCAAATATTGTTCGAAGTTCTCTAAGTAAAAAAAAATACAGATATTTTTAGACATAGATTTGTCTATTTCGTCTGGAAATATCGCTACCAGTATTTGAGAAATCTTGCTTATTTTTCTTTATGTTATTGTTGAAGAAATGTATTTACTAATTTATAAATTTTATGTTTAAGGTTCTTAACTTAAATAACTCATATAAGAGTTTTGCATTGATGTCTGTTTCTTTTGATATGTTCATGCTTTTCTAAATACCATTTAGGCCATGCACATATACCCATTACACATGCACACATCATAAGTATTATATACATATCTACAACCATAAACAATATTGTGAAGTAAAAGTGTTCTTTTTAAACATAAAGCATTTTTATTAGGGAAAGCAAATAATCTATCATTTTTAAATAATTAATTTGAATTAATGTTTAAAGTTAAATCTATTGATATTCAGAAACTTCAGATCTGTGAGGTCTTCAGATATGTGAGTTGACCATTAGCTCCATATTGTGAGGCCTATTGCCAATAGCTCTCGTGTAGCTTTAAGGAACAGTGTTAATAAAAATTCAAAATCAAATCAAAGCAATGATTACTCAAAATAATTTTAATGGTATATATCTTTATATTTGAGAGATAAATTTAATTCATTTCGCTTGGTTTCATACAAATCTATGGAAACAATATAATATGTATTAAGAATTTTTAAATAAAAATTTATTGAAAGTATATTATAATATTTTAATTCTGTCCGTATATATAGTAAAATAGATTCTCATTTTGAACTTATTTTTGGAGTCTAAAAAGTTTAATTTATTGTACGCATATTTGTAATTTGACGAAAATATTAAAATTTGAATTCGTCAAAAATGGCTAGACAATAATAGCAAATCATCTGTTGTTGAATAATACATAACAACACGTTATTTGGTGATTAAATTTCTTTTTCTTGCCTCCTTTCATAGGAATCAACAACTTTAGCTTTAAAAAATACCAATTTATTTTTTACTGCATATTGAATTTTATTATTTTTTGGAATAAAAGACTTTGTGAATATGTTTGAATCGAAGAATTTAGCTTTGTGATGTCTCTAAATTTTTAAAAAGCTTGTGATTTAGAGATTGACAGGATTAATTAAAAAAATTAAAGGGATATAATTCAATTTGAGATAAATGGTAAAAAATCAATTTTGATTTTACCTAAATTATTAGTTAAATGTAATGATTAGTTATATGTATAATTTTATGTTCATTTTTACTCATATCAAAATAGTAAACAAAATCTATAAAAAAAGGATTTATCTCAAAAAGAAAAATAACTAGTTTATCTTCGATTCAAATGCTAAGATTTTTTTCTCTATTGTGCCAATTGCTTTAATACTTTTTCAACTATTGTTATTAACACGTGTAACAAGTGTTGGTATGCATTTTTAAATAAAAACAAATATTTAAATTTAGAATTTATAAAGTTTTTAAAGAATGTTTGTAAAGCTTTCGGAAAAAAGGGTATTTTTCGAATATCAATTACATTATCACAAAATCCATGTCACAAGTTTTGTTACACGTAATTTGACCTACGTGTAAATCAAAGCTCATGTATGCATGTGAGTACGTCATTTTTTACAGGAGGAGTAGCATTTCAAAATCATTACTTAAATTTTCAAATTTTTTCTCTAAATAATTAAATGGCTAGCTAGCTTTTCATGGTTTTTGAGGACAAATACTGTGCGTTTTACTTAACACTTATACGTAGGGAAAACCAAAGAATTTTTGTAAAACCTTAAATATATTTTTTTTATGTTTTATACATCGTGTCATGCCCCATCATGAACTTAATACATTGACTAATATATCACTAAATAAAATTGGTTAGAAAGAGTGTTTGACTTTTTTCATGAACTTTCTAATACTAATTGTTTATTAACGGTTTATAAGAGATGTAAATATGGTGTTTTATTAAAAACAAATATTAAGATTTATAAAGTGATATAATAAAGTATATTTTTCAATTCCTACTATTAGCTCACACTCTCCATGTATTTATTTATTTATCTTGGTGGAATTTTCAATCATTAATAAAATACATTTTAAAGCGCTCAATTGAGCTGAAATTTTATATATATGATTTTTTTGGATGAGAATACAATAATTTAATTATAATTAATAAAAATAATTGATTAAAACTAATTATTTAAGGAATTACAAATAGAGCCACGTTGTCATAATTTTTTGAGACTTAGCGACCCTTTTGGTGACTTGTGTCAAAACTTAAAAATGTTTTTTTTTTTTTTTTATGTTTTAAAGCACTCAGTTGAACTGAGATTTTATATACACGATTGTTTTGGATGACAATACGATACTCCAATGATAATTAATACAAATTAATTAACACTTAATGTTGTGATTATATCATATGTATATACATATTTATATTAATTGTAAATATTTAATAAAAAGTAGCTAAAATAAAAATTTTCTTTGTTGATCTAAGTAGGAATAGACTTAATTTTTTTATAATACTTGTATTTAAGTAACTTAATAAATATTTTTAAACACATTTAAATTTGAAAATTTTAAATCAAAATATGATAAGACTCTGGAGCCGCTGAAGCAGATGAAAGTCACTGGAGCTGAAAACAAACGAATTTTCAGCGAAGGGTAAACTTTTTCGTTTTCGGTTTAAAGTTGTTATTGATCGATCGTTTTCCTTTTTTCTTGTGTCAAGTCTGAATTTCGAAAAATATAGATATTTATTCATAAGGGCGCTGGAAGTGCCACGTTTCTTGGTGCGTAAAACTTAGACCCGGTTTGTTTGGGCAGGAGAAAAATGGTCTCTTCATTCTGAAGTTGATTCAGTTTCTCCAGAATCTGAGCTGTCACAGATTCAGCCAAGCTGAACGACCCTTTTCCACCAGTCAGTTTCTTCTACAGATGGGATGGCCTCTAACTGTGGCATTGATGGTGAGTGGAAACGTGCACAAATACCGTAAATACCGGGAATATGTATTCGCCCTTCTCGCTAGAGGTGCAAAAGTAAGGTCTATAAATAAAGAAAGTGCAGCAGAAGTGAAGGAATATATTTTGTAACGCAGGTGATAACGTATGCATAACGCATCGTTCGTCATTTGAAAAATTCTTTATTAAAAGTGTAAACCTAAGTCTAGTGTTTCATGACTTCGCTTCAGATAAATATACCATTTAAGAATGTCTAACGAAGTTTTATTTGGTTTTGTAACACTAAAGCTTTTTTTGTGAAATTCCTTATAATTCAGAAATGACACAATGTATTTTTATGAAGATTGATTTATGACTTTAAAACACCCATTTATAAGAGTTTCATAAAAAAATATAAATACGTTTGAAAAATAATTCCTTTATTGTTGTTGCGGTAATATAGAAAGGGGAAAATAGAAATTAGATTTGTCCAAAATTACTATAATATATACATGAAGAAGTTTTCACCTGAAATAAGACACTTGCTGGTGGAACCAATTTAATTAGCTGTAGCCATCTTGGTATTTCAAAATCCACATTTTATTGAAGAACAAACAAATAAAGGGGCTTTTCAAAACTCATAGCATAAACGAGCGAGATTTTAAGAATAGTTCACAAAGCATTTTTTTTTCGCTCCTGAGAACTCAGATCTTACAGTTTTTTCAAACGGAAGCTTTTAGAATTATATGATTTCCTCGAAAAACTTTTGTTATCGGTCAGAATACGTAAATGATGAAATATTGCATCATTTTGTCTTAAGAAACGCCAACGAGACAGATTTTTTTAGGAGATAAAGTTATAGTTATTTCCCTTTAGTTGGATAAACAAAAATATTAATTACCAATCTAAGTCGTGGAGGACTCAAGACCATTATAAATTAAATAAGACTCCCCGAGAGAAAATTTGAGAGAATTATTGTATATGTATATCCTCTTCAGGACGAGGCGATTTTCTATGAGATGCTCGCTAGGGATGGGGTGAATGCGTAAGGACTTGTACTTCAAGACGAGGCGAAAAAGTTAATTTACATGTTTAATTTACATGAAATTATATAAAAAACTATGACTTACCTTGGGAAATAAATTTCGTAAGCACTATTCAATTTTTTACAAAATTTTCATAGACCAAACACATTAATACACTTTCAAAATTATAAAAAAACGACAAAGATTTTTTACAAAAGGAATGGCAAAATTAAAATGAAGATTGATTCTGAAGAATCTCGAAGCATGGAGAAACGCTAAGTCCTACATTGTATAATTTGCAAACATAAAATTTTTCGTTGCGTTTTTTTAAATTTTTATTTACACATGGTTTGTGACTATACACTTTGACTTTTTTCACCCTTTTTGTTCATATAAATGTTAGGAAAATGCCTTGAAAACAATCAAATAATAACCTGAAGTCAAGGGTTTTGAAATATATCTGAAAGTAACAAAAACTATATCAGAACTGACGCTAAAACGATAAAACACTCCCCACTGTCAAGAAAAAAAAAATAAAAAAGCATTGAGAGAGTTATTAGAAACTTGAATGTTTTGTATCAAGTGGGAATTTTACGAGCGATTTGTTGACATTTCGATTATCCCCTCCCCTGCCACAGCTGATGATTAAAATACCAAATCCAGGAAGAATATAAGCAAACTGATGGTTAGGTTACTCTAGCTATGTTCAGTTTCAATATAATGGACATAGGGGGGCCATCTAGTGGTTATTAAAAACGTTCCAGCTGTGAAAAGTCCTATATGCATCGCCCGGCCTACCAGAGCGTGTTTCTAAAATGCATATTTGTACCGCACGGCCATGAGGTACGTCCATGATGAATGTATATTTGCACTGCCCGTAGCGAAGGCGTTATATTTATATTCATATTAGTACACTTTCTTAATCATTAACAGAAATATTAAATGCACTGTTAAACAATATTTTTGAACCACCCCGTTGCGTATTTAAATTCATACCTCTTTCCTAATTTTAACTTTACATCATTATAAAGGTATATTTTTTACAGTCAGTTTAATTTTTTTTCGTGTAGCTAAATTTTAGCCATAGAAATAGCATGTAACCGGTCATTTATGAGAAACTACTACTGTATTGCTCAATTATAAACTTCTTTCTACAGTCATCCCGCAAGGTAAATAATTATCACATAACTGTTATTGAAAAATACTCAATATCATTTAACTTCTAAGTAATAAAGGTAAAATATTAACAAAATAACATACGAAGAACTTAAATCTAATGAAAATGTTTGCAATGGAAATAAAAAATAGATTAATATAACACAATTTAAAGTTCCACATTCTCTAACTTTTTTGCTCTATTTTTGTCTCCTTCGAAGTCTGAAAATCCAAAGAGACAAAACACATTTTAAAGAATATTTTTTTGCAAATAATTTTAGTATAGTAATAAAATAATATATGTTTGAAGTTCAAAATAACCTAGAGGGAAAATAGAAATAGAAAAAAACCCCGGAAAACTATCCTTTGAGATCTAGAGAGAGCTTTGAAGTAGTTTAGATTTTCCTTCCCATTAATTTTGCAGAAAATGTAACACTTATTTATTAATGAAATAATACAAGATGGAATTTGTTTTAGGATGGAGGTAGCTTCAACTTGAACAATGAATTATCAATACAATTCATATGATTCCCATTCATGACTTGCTATTTATACAAAAACAACAATGTTAATTAATCTGCAATAAATTAGTTACATAAAGTTTACTTCACAACTCTAAAAAGTTTATTTCCAAGGAGTAGAAGCTAGAAATTTTTTAATGCGAAAAGTATTAAAGAATCGTTTTTTATAGATATGAAAGCTTTTGTCGCCAAGTTTTTAGTGATACCTCGGAGTCATAAATTTTAATTTGTGTAAGCAGCGCACATATCTTTGACTTTTTCCTCTTTCAAAGCAGCTTTCTTTCTAAAAAGTCCATAGGAAACACTTTTATTTGAATGGTTCACTTTTATTTATAATACAGGGTGCAGATGCCAAGCCCAAGAAATATTTAAGTTGTTGACATTTGCCGTCTGTGCGATCGTTTAACGGAGCGGCAGGGACTTTGAGTTACTGGTTTTGAATACTAAAGAGAAGGATACATTTTCACATTCTATCATCATGTAGTTCAGTCACAGCTCATATACGCTTATTTTACGTAATTTTATATGCAAAAGGCAATGAAGCATTGGTATTTGGAATTATGATGAAAATGTATATTTTCATTTATGTTTCCCACTTTCTCCATAGATTTTTATTTCGCTTTATAATCTAAAAATATGGTTAAAATTTAATAAATCTGTTCTGTAGTCGGTTTTTTAGTTCAAGCAAATATATTTGATCCATGCTTAGCAGCCAACAGTTACTGCCTTTAAGATAATACATCTAAAGCCAGTGTTTCTCAAACTTTCAATACTGGCGACCCAATTTTCAACCATAATTTTTGTCGCCCCCCCCCCCTGTACAACAATAATGTATTTACTGCAATAAAAATGCACTTTTACACGAAAGCTACAATGCGATCTCAATTATAAACTGTATAAGTATTAAATTTTGTATATGTTACTTTTAAGTAATATATATTTTAAGAAAATTACTTAAAATATATATTACTTAATTATATATATTATGTTATTTTTTTCTCTAATTTTTAATTGGAACAGATCGCAAAATGATATATTTAATTAAAGATATATTTCCTTCAGCATCCATTTCTCAAAGTACAAATGTCATTAGAAAAATTGTCTAGTCTATGTTGCTCTCTATCACATCCATCACATTTGGCATTATCGGGTACGTTTGCGTGAGTCTGGGCAACCTATCGGACGTCTGCGCAAAACATGTAAAAATGTTTTTCCTCGTACAATTCCAGTCATTTATGGTCGACTCAATACTTCTACAGCTACCAAATTTACCTTGAATGTACATTTTTTAATTAGCCCGTTAATTGTAATTCACGGTAATTAAGTATTTACGGCAGTAGATTAAAACAAAATCATACATGCATTTTTAAGTCGTAAGCAAACATTCGACGATAATAAAGGATCAACAAGTACACAGACGAGCATGGTTCCGAAAATTAAATCAAGGAAATATTCTCAAAAATACTTAAATTTTGGATTTACCACTACTGAAGTAAATGATGGGGGGTGGGGAAATGCCCAAGAATTTACAAATCTGAAGAACAACATGTGAAAGTTGTTTTTAGAACCATGTAAAATCATTTAGCCATGTTGGCAAAGAATTTTAAAAAGTATTTTCTTGATGAGAACAACTTGGTAGTAAGTTACGAGTGGATTAGGGATCTATTTCAAGATACTTCAGAAGGGTTCTCAACTTCTACGCGATACAAATCGGAATTCAGTGAATAATTTAATTAAGAGAAAGTACACTTACCGGCTTTCAAGGAATGTTCAATTTTTCTTTGATGATTTGAGAAAAACCCAATAAAACTGAACTAAAATTATTCAAAAGTGCAATACCTTAATAAAGGACGCAGATCAGAGACACTTTTCACTAACATTACACAAATGTTATTTGCTGGCAAAGCTGTCATATTTTGTTCAAGTAATTGTAGTTTTAATGAGCTTTCATGATCGAGTGAGTGAATATTAACGTCGTCGCACTGTTCAGCTACACGAGGGCTTTTAGAGACGGACTTCGTAATTTTGAACAATGGTTGACGAGGACGATACTTGAGCTGGCCTCTTTTAACTACCACACCACTCCAACAAGAGAACGTTTGAACTCTCGACATCTTTAACGTGCACCTACCTCCCCCATACACAACGGGTCTTTAGTGGCACTGGGCTCGAACTCGTGACACCTTTGGTGATCAACAAATATCAAGTTGAACTTCTTTTTTCTTGTGTCTTTTTGACAACACGAACTGAACCTTGTGGTACACTTATGGCTTCATATTTCAGTTGATGGAGTTCTTTATGAAGCATTTGAAAATTTTCCTTTCGTTTCATGTTCATCGTGTTTCTCAATCATGAATAATATGCATTCTTTTGCTTGATCAGTTTCAATTTTCTTCAATAGAGATCACAGATGCCCCGCACCACCGCTCCTGGGTTAAAAGTCAATTCAGAAAAAAATACGGATGTTCTAAAAAGGATTATGACGTTTTTCACTATGCTTTATATGTTTGAGATTACTCTTAAAAGTAAATCTTAGCCAAATAATCCTTCAAATCAATCAATGCTTTTCCAAATATCGTAAAACTCTTCATTATTTACAATTTCTCTAAGCGAAAAACAAATACATAAAAGATGGGATGGAACTAATGTAGAAACCATACCAGTAAGTTTGAAGGTCAATCAAATGATCAGCAAATGTTTTATGCTGCCTGGCTGAAAAGTGAATCATGTCTTCCTTTTCTTTCTTCTACTAATGTACAGTATTTCAATAATAATTACAGTGATGAAATGTTTATCTTCTTAGAATTTTTCTCAGGGTCTGGGTTTCGTTTTTTCTTTTAACGAGTAGTATTTTACGTTAAAAAAGAAAAATGCCGGATGATAAACATAAATTATATCAGTGTTGTGCACTTTTTTTATTATGGAAAAAAGTATTTTGTTTCACTTCTTTCTGAATATTTTTTTTAAAAAAATCTGTAAATTTTCGATATGCTCGCGCCCCCCTTCTAAGGTTGTCGCGCCCCCCCAGGGGGGCGCGCCCCACACTTTGAGAAACACTGATCTAAAGCTATATTTAGGTAAATAAAAAAAGAAGAAACGCTATTGGGATTGATACAATATATATATGTATAAATAAATGTTCTCCATAACCTCATCAGATCCAAGGTACATATATGTGTACCTGCGGATTTAAAAAAAAAACTTGGTATATCTTATCTATATTTCTCAACCAATGCGTTGCTTGCCCCGGACGTATGTATCAGTCCTTCCAAAAGATCAGTCTTTTATTTGCACTGCAATCAGTAAAAACTATTCCGATTACTTTAAAATGTACTGAATTGAACTTAACAGTGCTTGCGAGGAATTTTTTTTCAGAGAAAAATTTGCTTATTTGTGCATTTTCTTGCCCCTCCTCCCTTCTCCCATACACCGCATACACTCGCTTATATAAAAAACGGTAGCACTTTGGAGCGAATCGCGTAACTTTTAATCTGCAGTTAAAGTGTAAGCGGATGAAAACAATCGGGATCGAAGGTTATCTAACATGCACGTTAATGTTTTGCCACCAGGTAGTGATATTTGTATTTATTTCCTGGATACTTTCAACGCACTATGTAAGAATGGCTGATTCGAAAAGAAGCCAGAAAAAAGTTAGCTATTTTTTTTTATAATATATAATTAACACTTTTGAACTCCATGTTTTTTTTATTCGATTTAGATTTTTTCCAAGAGTTCATATAATAATCACACTTTTAACTGTTGATTAGAAGTAAAGTTTGAGACCCGCATTTGTGCACCTCTAGTTGTTATTCAATTCCAGATGCAAAGGAAATTCAAACCGAAATTTTGCGCGAAATGTTATTTCTTTTGTACTGATAACATGTTATTTTGCAGACTTAAAGCCAAACATTTAATTTTAAGTAGGAATATACATATCATGATGTTTGTATTCTAGTCAATAATTTAAGTAGAAATGTATAAAATATTTGCATAGAAATTTGTTTTTACCTTGTTATATTATGTGCTAATTCAAGATTGATTTTATACTTAGTTTGTTGATAACTAGCCATAAATTTTTAAATCTAAGTTTTAAGTAATACGCATATATTTTAAGAAACTTATTATAAATATTGTTGCGTTTTTCAATTTAGAATATTTATCTTGAAAAGAGATGGAGGAACGATAAAGGTTATGGATCAAAATGATTGCATTTCTGATTTTTCCACTGAAGGGAATTCAGAAGATGTAATTTTACCTCATGGGATTCATGTATTTGTTTAAAATGAAGGTGAAGATGGTATAATTGGTACTACTGAGGTATAGCTCCAAATATTAGAATAAACATCTGTGATGAAAAAGCTGGACCGAAGCTTTTTCCGGTGTTCCGTATGATATCATTAGACATTTCAGTCGATTTATGACAGTCAAATTTGCATTAAAATGTAGATATGAAGGTTTCAAATCTAGACTCGTGTTTTATGTACTAAATGCAATTGTTTTTGTACCTTTAGGAACAAAAAATAACTATTTTGAAAAATTCCATTTAAAAACTTAATTATTATACAGTTATTCCATTTTTAAAGATGTTTTCTTAAAATAAATGTAGATGGAAAAAAAAACTGGGTTTTTAATAATTGCTATTATTCCTGTGCATCACTCAACGTAACCAAACTACTTACAAAAATGTAATTTTTCATTTGCGTTTGCACTTCTGACTTTTAAGTATTAGAAAAATCAAACCACCCCATTTTTTCCCCTTCATTTAAAATATGTCAGATTTGAAGAGGTTGAATTAGCGGTTAATAATTCACAAATAACGGAAAAAATTAACTACATAATAAGTAGAAGATTTATATCATGCGTGATAAGTTATATCTGACCGAATATAGAAAATATTGGCTTACAATCAATCGTCCACTGTAGAACAGTATTACGACATTATAAAATATAAATATAAAAAGAATGGTGAATTAACATTTATATATCAAGTATTATCCTCAATTCAATGATAAATATGAAAGGAAATTAAATATGTGTAAGTATATTTATTCCACAACTGTTTATTTGGCTTAAATGATACGCACATAGATAATGATTTTTAAGAGGGAAATTTAGAGGTTCTAAAACAAGTCACTTATAAATGTTTATGCACCTAAAAAGGAAAATTTGATTATGGACAATTTTAAATGGTTGTGAGACTTCTGACATGTATAATTTATTTTGTGATTCGCAGCAACTGCTTCCAAACTGTAAATTATGAGAAAAAATTTAGAAGTGAGATTGCGTTCAGAAAAAAAAAAAGAAAAATATTTGTTAGAAATCATTTAAGTTTTTTAGCTAAACCATTAAAGTGGTCTAAGCTAAATATATTTATGAAACTACTCTATATTAATGGATTATTAATATTTATTGCTTTCCCAACGTTGAAGTACATATATTTGGGCTTAGAAACTGTAAGGCATTTACTAAAGAACACATAGTATCTTAATATTACCACTGTATGTTAGATTAGATTAGATATTAGAGTTAAAAGAATTTTGTTTTTAAACGATTAGACTTAAATATAGAATGGTACACATCAAGAATTTTCATACAAAAGGAATTCAACAAAAGAAAGGACTCACCTCTTCCAGTTTTCAATTTAATGTATATTCTACGCTCCCAACGGCGGTACAAATCAGATATTGTTACATTTAGATTGCGAATAATAATTGACTAAAGATTATAGTTTAGAATGAATGGAGTTCATCTTGCGCTTAGGCATGAAGGGCAGAAAGTCAATTGCATAGTCATGACATCAGAAAAGAATGGCGAATTGTCCTCCCGTGAAGGAGTGGTCCAAAAAGTTTCGGTTTCGATTCCTCCAGCTCTCTAGTGGTGGATTTCTGAATCTCCATCCTCCCGGGCGCAAACTGGCAGGACAACAATTTTGTTAATCGATCTACGAGTTGGTCCAGATCCGATTTGTAGAATGGCTACTCTATTGGTTCCATCCGTGCCTCGTATGAGTTTTAGTATTCTTGCCATGGGCCAGGAGAGAGGGGGTCTGTTGTCATCAGATTTCAGAACTAGATTGCCCACTTGTACCTCAGATTGGGAAGCTTTCCACTTGAGCCTGGATTGGTAGTGATGTAGAACTTCCTTGTGCCAACGATCCCAGAAGTGTTGACGTAGCTTCAAAAGACTTTTTCCATCTGCAAGAGAGACTTAAAGAAGTGTATTAGTTATTGATTTACTCTCAGGAATTTCGAGTAAGGGTTCTCCGATAAGGAAATGCCCTGGTGTGAGAGCTCGTATATCTGCTGGATCACTGGAAAGTGGGACCAGGGGTCTAGAATTGATGCTCGCTTCTATTTGGCACAACAGAGTCGATAGTTCTTCAAAACTCAGAAGATGTCCTTTGCAGGTTTTGATAAGATGCCTCTTGGCTAACTTGATTGAGGACTCCCAAAGACCTCCAAAATTCGGAGCATAGGGAATGAATTTCCATCTAATATTTATATCTGTAGAATACTTTTGTGTTGAGGGTTCTTTCACTAGCATATAGAGTTGTTTCAAGTAGTTGTTGGCTCCTATGAAGTTAGTGCCATTGTCCGAATGGATTTCAGACGGATGACCACGTCGAGCAATGAATCGACGCAGTGCGGCTAGCATGGCATCAGTTGATAAAGTGTAGACGAGTTCAAGATGAACTGCCTTTGTAGCTAGACATATGAAAAGACAGATATAGGACTTAAATTTGTTAGCCTTTCGAAGGTGTTGACATTTAGTCAAAATAGGTCTGGCAAAGTCTATGCCGACGATTTCAAATGGGCGAGTTTAGGTGATTCTTTGTTTCGGTAGATCTCCCATTTTAGGGTACGATGGTTTAGAGTTAAATCTACAACATTCGATACATCGTTTTATTTCTCGTCGAACAGTCGATCGTCCATCAGGTATCCAATAGTGTTGCCGAATTAAAGATAATGTCATTTGAGTTCCTGAATGAAAACCACGAAGGTGGAATTGTCTAATTATTAAAGTAGTAATAGGATGATGTTTGGGAATGATTATCGGAAATTTTTGATCGAATGAGAGAGTAGGCTGTTTGGTGAGTCTGCCACCTACCCGAAGAATTTCATCTTCATCTAAAAATATATTTAAAGATATTAGTTTACTGGACCTAAGTATAGGTTTATGATATTTTAAATGACTTATTTCTTGCGAATATTCGGTTTGTTGAATGGTTTTCACAAGAAATTTATGTGCCGACTCTACTTCTTCTGATTTTAATTGTCCTTTTACCTTAGATCCTGATTTGCAATTATTGATGAATCTTTTACATAGAGCAATAACTCGAATAAGTTTGGTAAAGTTTGAAAATTTACTGATGATAGGTTCTAACGGATTTGACTTAACGACCAAAGGTATAGAATTTAATACAGAATCAGCTTCGACTTTGTAAGTAGTTAGAATTTTGGCTCTGATTCTAATTCTTCTTTTAAATCATTGTTGATCCAATCTGGGCCCTTCCACCAATAATCTGCATTCATTAACTGTTGGGGCGATAACCCACGAGTCGCACAATCGGCGGGGTTAAGTTTTCCTGGAATATGATGCCACTCATCGGTTGAGGTTAGATTTAAAATTTTAGGTATTCTATTTTTTACGAAAATGTTTCTTTAATGGGGGGTTTCATAAGCCAACTTAAGACAATTGTGGAGTCAATCCATAAAAAACATTCAGCTGGTTTAGTTCTGAGTGCTTTTTGAATCACTGATATGAGTTCTGCTAATAGTAGGGCTCCACAAAGTTCTAATCTTGGTATCGTAAGTTGCTTGATTGGAGCAACTCGGGTTTTGGCACTTACAAGATGTATTTCTTGTTTAGATTTGAGATAGACGACTGCGGCGTACGCTTTTGTAGAGGCGTCGCAGAATCTATGTAATATGATATCAGAATTTTGATCAATCCCCATAAAACGAGGTATTGAAATCGAACTTAAATATTTACTTTCTTTAGTGAATTTATTCCAATTTTCCAGAATGGATGAGGGTATAGGATCATCCCAAAGGGCTTTAGATTTCCACAACTCTTGCAGCATTATTTTGAGAGTTATAACCGAGGGTGAGAATAGTCCTAGAGGATCAAAGATTTGCGCAATGACGGAAAGTAATTGTCTTTTTGTTTTTACAATTTCTTCATGTACTACTTTAACTTGAATCGAATCTGTTTTCAAGTTCCAGATTAACCCTAGCACGCGTTGTTTAGATTCTTCACCTCCTAGAGAATGTAACGGCTTCGAAGCTAAAAGTGATGTATCTAGATCTTGAAGAACCTTTGGGTGACTACTTGACCATTTTCGAAGAATAAAACCACCCGATTTCAGTAAATTTTGAATTTCAATGATAATCGATTTTGCTTCAACTTCTGTGCCTGCACCCGATAACAGATCGTCTATATAAAGATTTTCCCGAGCTATTTTTGCTGCTAAGGGAAAGTTTTGTTCTTCGTCTTGGTATAACTGCTGCAGCGTTCTCAAAGCGAGAAACGGTGCGCATGAAGTATCATACGTGATAGTTTGGAGTTCAAAGGACTTTAATGAATCAGAGGGAGTGGCTCGCCAAACAATTCTTTGATACTTACAGTCTTCATCCGAAATTAAGATTTGGCGATACATTTTTTCGATATCAGCTGCGAATGCTACCCTGTACGATCGAAATTTAATTAAATGATTAAATATTTCAGTTTGTAGCTTAGGCCCTGTCATCAAAACATCATTTAATGATTTACCATTTTTTGTTTTAGACGAAGCATTAAAAACAACACGACATTTGGCTGTGGTAGATTTTTCATTTATTACCATGTGATAAGGAATGTAGCAATTAGGTGTTTCGTCATCCTGTTTTTGAGATATCTCACGCATATGTCCGAGTGCTAAATACTCGTTCATGAAATTTAGAAAATTGTCCTTGAATTGTTTATTTTTGTGAAATTTATTTTCTAAGGCATACAATAATTGTACGGCTTTTTCTTTGCTTTCACCGAGAGTATTATTTTCTTTAAAGGGAAGATGAACAATATATCTACCTTCATTATTTCTTTTCACCAATTTTGAAAAACTTTCTTCACAAGGATCAGGAATTTGAATTTTAGCATTAGTTTTAGGAACTTCTTCGAGTTTCCAAAGTTCTGACAGTTGGTCGTTTAAACTAGAATTAACTATGGATTCTTTAAGAGGAGGTGAATAGATTTTTCCCGAGATGATATATCCCAATTTAGTAGGTATAGGTGTTCCAGCAGGTCCAAAAATAGGCAATCGTTCCAACAGATCTGCATAAATTTCCGCGCCTAATAATACATCTATTGGTTTTGAAATGTGAAAATTTGGATCTGCGAGTTTCAGATTTTTTAAATGTGGAAATTGTCGATTTTTAAATTGAAAATTAGGAAGAGGTGATGTAACTTATTAACTACTATAGCTTCAAGATTAATTTTAGAGACGAGAAATGAATTCGATTGTACAACTATGTAGTGAAGTTTCTGCATTTACCCCGTTGATTCCCGAAATTTTATGTTTTTCCGATTTTACAGGGATGTCTAATTTTTCTTTAAGCCTTCCCGAAATTAAAGATAATTGTGAAGCGTTATCTATTAAAGCTCTGCATTCAATGCATTTTCCCGACTTAGACTTTATTTTTATGATCGCGGTTTGTTTATTACCCTTCAGCTGACAACCTCGAGAAACCGCCACTACGTTTTGACTATTTTCACTCAACGCGGAACCGTTTACGTTATAAACATGCAATAAAGTATATTGGTGATCTTTGCAGACTTTGCATCCGATGTTTATTCTACATTCAGACGTGGTGTGATTTTTTCTGAGGCAATTTGTACAGCAAATCCCTTCAATGGCTTTTCTTCTCTCTTCAACTTTCATTCGGTTAAAAACAGGACATTTATATAACGGATGACTCGCGTTTTCTTTACAAATCGCACATGAGAATGAATAATTTTTATCTAAGTTTGCATTAAATACTAACGATTTCTTTAGTTGATTGAAATTTCTCTGACTAAACTGACTTCCTTTTTCAAACCCTACATTTTTTCTACTCTCTGCGTACGATTTGTTAATAATTTGATTACTTGTTCCGAGTTTCGATTTGGGAGCGTCTGCATTTCCACTTAATAAACCTAACGCACGTGCCTCCGATTCTATAAACATACGGAATGCTTGCAGTGTTGGATAAGTATCTGGTTTCAAGGTTAACTCCCAGCGATGAGCAATTTCTTCGTGTAGTTTAGAAGTGCAGTGGTTTATGATTATTAGCTCACTCAATTGATTTATTTCCAACCCTAATACAGTTAGATTTCTTACACTTTCGTTCTAGAATTTCAAACAATTGTTTTGCCGAGTTTGCTTTGTTTGTACGTATACTAAATAATTTGTTAATTTGGCAATTTGCTAACTGATTTTTATTTTCATATCTCTCACATAATAATTCCCATCAATTTTTTAAATTTTCTTTTTAATTGCGAAACCTCGAATTAATTTAGCAGCGTTACCCTTTACTGACGCAAATAAATATTGCAATTTGTCTATTTTTGTTAAATCTGAATTATCAATTAACGTCGCCTGAAATAATTCTTTGAAAGTTATCCAATATTCCGTTTCCCCATGAAATTGTGGCAATTAAAGTTTAGGCATTTTTGCAACTAGATTTTTATTTTCCAAATTTTCTTTTCCGGTTTCTTTTTTGAATGTATGTGTCACCTTTTCTAACGATACAGAGCAATTTAATAATGAATCCTGCATATCGAGGTATTTTTCCCATTTTTTTCACCTACATCTATATTCAATTCGGAAAATGTCTCTTCTAATTTTTTCTCATATTTCTTGATTTTAGATTTTAATACATCAATTAGCGCAGCCGAGCAATCTGGTTCGGCGATTGCGTCACGAATTCTCTTTTCGAATATCTCGATCTCTTTTCCAACATTATCAAAATGTTGGATTGATTTTAAGATTTTTGCTTTAGAAGCCATTATCCATCGGGCTCTTCGGCAAATCGACGGACCAAAAAATATGTATGTTAGATTAGATTAGAATTAGAGTTAAGAATTTTGTTTTTAAACGATTAGACTTAAATATAGAATAGTACACATCAAGAATTTTCATACAAAAGTAATTCAACAAAAGAAAGGACTCACCTCTTCCAGTTTTCAATTTAATGTATATTCTACGCTCCCAACGGAAGTACAAATCAGATATTGCTACATTTAGATTGCGAATAATAATTGACTAAAGATTATAGTTTAGAATGAACGGAGTTCATCTTGCGCTTAGGCATGAAGGGCAGAAAGTTAATCGCATAGTCATGACATCAGAAAAGAATGGCGAATTGTCCTCCCGTGAAGGAGTGGTCCAAAAAGTTACGGTTTCGATTCCTTCAGCTCTCTAGTGGTGGATTTCTGAATCTCCAACCACTGTTATAAGCCATTGACATTTTTTTATATGTGCGGGTAATATTTGTTATAAAAATACTGCGTCTTAACTATGGTCATTTTCTTTGTCAGTCGAATAAAATAAACATAAACAAAATACATTGAAAGTTACTTGTACAGTATATAAATATGCAACTTTTCAAAAATATAATAGTTAATCGCCAAAGGAAAGAGAAAAAATTAATTTAAAATGGATATCTTTTATTTAATATATTTATACATATTTTTGCAATTTCATATTAAAAATATTATCTCTTCAATTTAATAAATAACAGTGTTTTCAAAGGAGCTCAAAAATATATATATAAGTACTGTTTGATAATTATCTATTCTGAGAATTTCATGATTTTTATATTGCCTACAAAGATATTGGTTTAGTAAAATTCTATTTATACGAAGAACATTAGTTCTCTCTTTAACTGAATAGTGCCTAATTTATTATTAGCTTCATGTGTTATTGTTTGTATTTCTTTTGTTAGGGAACTCCAATCAAGCTATGAGAATTTTGTTATCATTATTATCGTTGCGTTTATCTTACAGCCTTTTTAATTTTGACAAGAAACGTTTAGCCAGATCGATTACAATAGATTTCTAAACCCTTCGGTGGAACAGTGATTTTTGAAGTAATGCATTGACCTCTCTGTTGGTCTTTCAGGTGTCAATTTCCATACTCAATTTTTTTCTAGGGTTTCTAAGAAAAACGATGCTCTGAGATGTCTCCAGCAATTTTCTCTGTAAATTTTTAATTGCATTCCAGAAGGCACTACGCTTGTACATACTGATGGTAGAAAATACAAGGATTCTCACTCTGGTAGTGAAGCACTTATCCAATACACAATGGGATTGTTAAAATAAAGAAAAGGAATCCTGATTTTTTGTTCAGTTCTTAAAAGTAAAGTCGCTATCGATGAGCGACCAAATTATGTTCTGTCTTCTTTAGACTCTAAGTCCATCTGGATTCTGTCTGACAGTCGAAGTGCCATCCAACATTTGTCAAACTGGAGTAGCATTGGCGATAAAACTGGAACTTCTATTATTAATAATTTAAAACAAGTATCATCATCTTGTGATGTGCACTTTCAGCGTATCCCATCGCATGTAGATATATGGTGTAATGAGGAGGCGGATGCCTTGGCAAAGGCGGTTGCCAGAGAGGCTCTGGCTGCAGCTAATAGCCTGACTTATCTTGAGCTGTATTCTGCCAGAAAACATATTGATAAAAAGACTTGGCTTGTGCCCCCGGTTCATACTTGGTATCGCGCCGATTCCCCTGGAGGATCCCTTGCTATGAATTGCAACAGATGCACCCAGACGGCAGATTCCAGATTTCTTAGAGGACATTTAAAAAGCCTTGCCTTCCAGGGTGGCCAAAAAAAAACTCATCCGATTTGTCCAAAATGTAGCATCGAGTAGGCTTCCGAGCCTGATATTCGTGGAGGCCTGAGTTTCACCTATGACGACTTACTAGGTCTTCCTATGTTTGTTTATTTTTTTAGGGTAGAAAAATCTCGTCTAGAAGAAGCTAGACTAAGAGATCCGTAACAACAACAACACACAGAACTGTGAAGAAATTTGTTAATGAAAACATTTTGAGCTGTAAAAATTTTTTAAATTTAGTAATGCATTTATAACATTAACAATCGCTCACTTATATGTTTTAAATAAACAAACAAAACAAAAAAACAATGCATTTGAGATTAAAATACCTTATGTGCATAGTTGCATTTCAAAGAAAAATTCCATTATCTTGGAAATTCCAATTTTATTACGTATTTATATTAAAAATTTATACCATACATTAGTGATAAATTAGAGTTTTAACTATTGTAACATAATAATGTATTTCATCAAAAGCTAATAACTGGAAACAAATAAAACTGCAAAGAATTAAAACATTAATAATTCCAGCTTTAAAAATTGCGCATATTTATTTCCTTTATTTTTTTAAATCTTATTATTACATTTGCTAATCTTGATTATCTTTGAAATAACTATCCCTTGTTTTTAATATTCCGTCACTGAAAACAATTTTTTATGAACATTTTTTGTGCAGAATTTGAGAAATATTCTAAAACTCCATCTAAATGCTAATCAAAGAAAAAGTTAACTTTTTTAAATATCTTTAAGATACCTGACTATGTGTGGAACCATAATTTTGTAAAAGAGTATAAATGCTCAATTTTTAAGATATTTAGTGTCACTTAAATTATAATATACGTATAAATTTGTTTTAAAATAATATTAAAATAAAAAGTTATTTAAATGCAATAATTTGACAAAAATGAAAAAAAATATTTTCCTTTTATGGAAATCTTCTATAATAAGAGTAATATATATAGCTCACATCTCTGTATAAAACCTGATCTAGGATTTTTGAAACATGTAACTTAGAAGATAATTCATCCATATTTTAATACATCAGAGAGGAGAAATGTTTACAATATGAATCTGAAAACAATATGACTTTTTCAAAAGTCGTATCTGTATATGTATCTATATGGTTTAGCTATATATAAATAAAATATTACAAAAACATTTTTCTTCATAAAAGGAGAATGTTTTGGGAATAGGTAATTCTAAGTTCTATTTTGCGAAAATATTCCATTTAAACAATTTTTATTGTAGTTATATTCTTAAAACATTTTTGTACATGCATTCTAATCTATACGACACTAAATATAAAAATTTTCTCTTTATATGCACTTTTAAAATCCCGGTGCCGAACGTAGTCAGATACCTTAAAACTATATTGGAAAATTCCCTGCATAATTTCTCTTTCTCGATCAAAAGAAACAAGAAATCAAAAAATATTATTTTCATGTATAATAAAAACTTCTAAATAATAAATAAATAAAAATTCTTGGAATTTGAAACACACTTTTTTCACAATACTTTTATAAAAACATCAGCATTGCTAAAAACTGAATATTTACAATATTCTATTCACATACCAAACCAAATAACCGTACAATTTGTCACTGTAACTAAGATTAAAGTGAAGTACTCCACTTCGTGAAATTTTAATCTAAAAATGTGTAGCAAGAATGAATATTGTATTGACAGATTTGCAAGTGAATAACACTTTCAAACTCACTTGACAACCAGCGTCTTCAGTTTCTGAAATAAGAACGATGAACACTATAGAGACAGAAATATTTATCATTTTTGATATATTGAGACAGATACGGCGTCTAGTGGGTGACGCATGCACAAACACCTCAATACCAATGCTGTATCCAAGAAATGTCAGGAAGAATTATTTCATAACTATTTTTGCAACGTTTTGAGGACATGATTTCGGTTGGGTTGCTGCCAAATCTACTCAAAATTCACGAAGAGTAAGGAATCTCTAATCCTGTACAATATTTTTTTTTGAGATTCGTAATCAAATATACAGTCAACGTCATACTTTGAGCATAAGATAATCATTCTATAAATAATTTTTATTAGTGTTGGAGCGATTGCGAAGTATGGAGCTGATAAAAAAAAGTGTCTCAAAGCAAGATTTATAGTTCGGTCTTTGTTTTATTTCCATATTCAAATGGTAATAATGTGTATTGAATATATTTCGTTTGGTTTGTGATGAGATTTACATTTTGGCAATGCTCTATGTTTCTTTAAGAGAAAAGTAACTGATTTCTTGCTGCTGTTTTAATATACTTCTTGAATGGAAATTTATTTGCATAAGAAGTTTTTGTGTTTACTCGAAAATGACATATAAAATGTTTTTATGGTATTAGATCACAAATGTTAAATTATTCGGTTCTTTTCCCCCCATTTTTATAAACTAAAGAAATCCTGAGGAAAAAAATTACGTTCAGCATACAATTAGTATATTAATAACAGGGATGTAAAACTCATTAATGATGGGTTTTAAACCAATAGATAAATTAAATAAAAAATTTTAGGATTGTATTATTATAAATAGGAATGAAATCTAAGAAAATAAGCTAATTTCATAGAAAGTTGAAATAAAATTGAACATCTAGACTGACTTTTAGCATTATGCAGTATTCCTTTCTCTTTGATTGATACCAATGTTTTGTTCAATCCTTTCAATTTTTTTTTCATTTATGATCTGAGCATTCTCACATTAAAATTGTAACTTTTATGTTTAAAAATACCAACTCTAAGAGGGTCTCAATACAAATTTGTCGCTAAGACTTATATTATCAATAGTTTTGAAAATTAAAATATTTTTCTTTCTTTAAGTATTTTCCAGTTTAATTACTTTAAATTCATTTATTCCCTTTTCTCAAATTATAGGAAATCTCCATTTAAATTTTTCTTAGATCCGTCAAGTCGTATAATAAGTTGAAAATTACTTAATATATGTATGGACATAATGCAGCTATTTATATTTGAACTAATACCGACTAAATCTACAAAATAAATAAGAAGTAATGTAAAATTCTTTATGTGTTGTTGAACACGATTTATAGTAAATGTACTAAACATACCATTATAATTTGGTTTTTTTATCGATCGTATTTTAATGGATAAATTACGAAAGCGTACATGCGTCTTTTCGAAATATGCTGTAGAATTCGCCTTTTCCTCTTCAAGTCATAACTAATATATATTAATATTGGTTTAACATTAAAGAAAAATTATTTTTTATACAAATTACTACTATATAAAGAAAAAAACAAAAACGGAAAATAAATAATATTTTACGAGAAATCAAAAACAGGTTATATTTCTGAATAATGAAATAATTGATTTTTAAATTTCTATACGAGTTTACCATGCAAGGTTACGGGACCTGGTAATATTATATAATAAGCACAGTCTCAAAAGTATATTTTCAGAATTTCTAACTTATTATGATGAAAATATGCTCTCTGGTATACAGACGAATAAAAAAAAAAGTAAGTTAAGTATTGCAACCAAGAGGAATGAAGTTTAGATTTTAAGCATTTTTTAAGCATTTTATTAAAGAAAAACAAGTATTTTTAGGTACTCTTTAACATTTTTTGTGATGAGGAACACCTACTAAATAGTTACTATTGTGATGAGGGGCCACCTACTAAATAGTTTTAAGGTATCCGACTATGTTCGGATCCGTGATTTTGCAAAAGCGTATAAATGAATAATATTTATGATAGTTAATGTCACTTAGATTAGAAAATGTATATAAAATTGTTTTAAGAATAGTGTATTACAATAAAAAATTATTTAAGTACAATATTTTGACAGAAAATGAACATAGAATGACCAATTTTCAAAATATTCTCCGCTTGTGAAAAATGCTTCTATTATAATAATATATTGCTTTATATATTTAGCGGCTCAACTAGAATTTTTGAAATATATAACTTAGATGTGGGTTTATCCATGTTTTACGAAAACAGAGGAGAAAAATTTTAAGAAAAAAACACCGATATTTATTTCTATTGGTTGTAATTCTGAAAATAATGTGAATTTTTCAAAAATCATCCTTCAGACTTTAAGGAGAAGTTTGTATTTTATATAAGCAAAATATTATTATTTTAGAAAAAAATTTTATAAAAGGATAATATTTTCAAAAAAGGTTATTCTAAGTTAATTTTTTACCAAAATATTGTATTTAAATAATTCTTTTGTCATAATATCATTAAAACAATTTTATACATGTATTATAATCGAAGTGACACTAAATATCATGAAAATTGTCCATTTATGCGCTTTTTTAATACCATGGTTCTGAATGTAGTTGGATATCTTAAGATAAAAATATCCGGTATATTTAACAGCTTTTTTTAGTATTAAATATATTTTTTTAAAATCTCACTGTCGTAATTAGATAACGATTAAACGGAGAAAAGACAAGAAACTTGGATCTGAATGATTCTACGGAGCAAGAAGAAAGAGCTGGGGTTATGAAATGTTACAATAAACTGTGTTCTACGGAACCCTGGGGTTCCACTAGTCACAAAAAAATCCAGAAGGAAAAAAATATGTATGCAAAGTGGATTCACGTTTTCTATGAAGTTTGTATAGTTACAAAAGTCTAAAGCTCATATAACATCCTCCCTATTCATTAAAACTGAAAATTTTATTTACATATAATAACTTCATTATGCAACACGCTTTAAACTTTTATTATAATGTTGTAAAATAATATTAAAACGCGTGCGTGCGCATTTTATCTTTATATATATATACTTCCTACTGGATTGTGAATATTCTATTGTTTACTAACTTGAGTTCCACTAGATAATTTTATGTTCTTTAGTAAGCTCAATGTCTTGCAAAATTAAATAGTTTTCTTACGGAAAATGCGCTTTTTTACATTTGTGGAAAGCAACACTTATAATGAAGGAAAGGGAACGATATATCAACAGAGAGTTGATGTTTAAGTATAAATTAAGTAAGAACAGCTTCTAAATTTTAGGCTGCAAATTGATACAAAATAGACGGGATTTCTCACACAGTTATAAACATTTTGATGTCATTCAGAACATTGTGTTTAAGGGAAATATATTTCTCCACGTAAGTGGCTACATAAACAAAGTATAAAAACAAATTAAACTCAGAATATTTAGTGAGATTGCGTTTAATCTTAATAGACCTAGACTTGTACAGATTGTGTAAAAACACTAGCACATATCCCAGTTACTAAATATATTGCACGGGTAGGTGGCACTTGAATCCCAAACTAATATTATTAATAAGTAAATAATATTTTAAAAATTAGAGTTTTTAAATTATAAATGGAATAATTTTAATTGTCTTTACACACACACACACACACACACACACACACACACACACACACACACATATATATATATATATATATATATATATATATATATATATATAAAGGGCCTATAACATATTGATCTATCTTAATTATTATTTTGAGATATATTCTTCAAAGTATGCATATAAAATGGGGCTCCACGAAAAGCGCTTTCTAGATCTAGGGGTTCCGCGAAAACATCTTCAAGCTCTAGGGGTTTCGTGAGTTAAAAAAATTTGAAGAACACTGTTGTAGAACAATAATTTGATTTTGAGTCCAAAATCATCTAACCAAAATTGAGAGTCTTTTCTTTGTTTCAAAAATGCAGCTCCTTTTTTGTGGTAATATTCATTTTTGAAACATATATATATCTTTTTTTAAAAATTATTTTTCTTCCAAGCTCCAAATCATCCAACATCTTTTCCGCATATATTGGTTTTGATTAATAATATTTTTTTCCATATACCCACGATATATATCCAACCTAGCTCACATTCCTATACATATGCCTCATAATAATTCTGATCTTAGTTTTGAAAAAGAACATTGAACACATACTACATTCTTTGTGCAACTGCAGTTAAATTAATTAAAAGAACTTCTTTAACAGCCTATTTGTGTATCACGCTTGAAGATATAATTTTATCGTGCTAAAATGCCGGGTAAGAGACAAATTACTGAAAAGAACAAATTAGTACAATCTACTCTAGTACGCTATTTTCCTTGAAAATACTTACAGAATTTTTATTTCTTTAGTCAAATATTTGATTTAACATTTTCACCTTGAATTTGGTATTTATATCCATCTGGTAGACTTTATAGCACCCTAGTTTGCATAAATTCCATGTTGCTATTTCATAAGTCTCGAAACGGCTGTTATAAACCTTCTTACCTCTGGGAATAGAGAAAAAAAATTCATTTCTAAAGCCGAAAAGGAAGACTCCCTATTGACTTTATCCCACAAGGAAATAACCGTATTCTTAACATCTTATTGTTAGACTTGATAGTAAATATCACGCATTGTCAGTTTACAAGAAAAATATTGTACGGAGCTTTTGTTATTTATATTCTTAAGGCCCACAATAAACATTTATTCAATTCACGTAAATGTATTGTCAAAAAGATGTATTTTACGAAAAGTTTACTTTGATGAGCAATAAACAAATATCGATTGTAAATAAAGAGCAAAATAATATATGTATTAAATTTCTTTGTGAGGCGTATATTTTCTAAGTTAATCGCTTTTCATCCATTTTTTTTATAAACACTAATTCATCACCCATTCATTCTAACCAAAAGTAGGAGAAAAACTGACACGAAAGAAGTAATTTGTCATTCAAATAAAAGAAGAAAAATCAGAATCTTTTATAGCAAGCTTCTATTTGTGCAAAAGATTTGAAATTCATCTTCTCTATGAATACTTTCCAAACCAATAGCTTAAGACAAAATCCTATTTTTTTTCAAAACAAGCACCTGATATTTTTGAAATATTTAAAATGTATTTTAATATGTTTACTTGTATGTGTGTGAGATACTCTTGAGACATTAATCTGCTTCAAAAAATATATTTAGCCATCAGGGGAATATAAAAACTGAAAAACTTTCACGCATGATAAATATATTAAGGATATAAATTAAAAATTTGATGCATAAGTATGTTTACAATAGTCCATAAACAATTAAAAAAAGAATATTTTAAAAAGTTAAGAGCTCTAAATCTTTTATAAAAGTATTCAATAAATATGAGCTTTAAATTTTATTATAACTGTAAACTGCTAAGGGATTTTTCAACTGATTTTTTGTAAAGTTGCAAATAAGGATTAAAAAAATCGTATTGTTTTAGGTTGTGAAATGCATACAAACTAAAAAAAATATTTTTATATATTTGAGACATAAATATTTTCAGAAATATGTACTGCTTATATCAGTGTGAGGCTTCTTTAATGTACATGCCGTTAGTTATTTTCTCGAGTAGAGTTTGTTGAAATTTTAGAAAACAGAAAAATATTATGAGGCTTTACAATTTAAATTTGTTTCGAGTGAGTTTTTAATAAATGGTTTGTTCCGAAACAAAATATTTAATACAATTGAAATGTGCTGTTTGGAGAGAAGTATTCTATTTTGTTTTAAATAAAATACTTACTTTTGCCTAAGTAAAATACTTAGGCAAACGTAATTATATATAAAGCAATTGACTATTGAAACGATGCTTAAGAAATAGTGACCCTTGTCTGGAATTATTTTATTTCATCCAAGCTGACTTTTAACTGCACGCCAACTTTTTTCATTCAATTTGCCTGGGATTCAATTTGCCTGCCTTTTTTGATTCAATGAAGAAATTCGCAAAGACGAATTCTGAAAACTTTGTCCTAGTTCCCATTGCGCAGATTTATCTTATATTGATAAAATTTATAAAAAAGTATGAATTAAATTAAACTCTCTTATGTAATAAATTCCTTGAATAATAAAATTACAATTTATTATGATACAACCTATTCTAAATATATTTTATAAACACATGAAACACATATTCTGAAACATTTTCCATGTGTGTCTATATTTTAAATATATGCAAATTAATGTATTTCTGACAAAAATTACTTGACAAGCTATACAAAATTGTGCATTTTTATATAATTTTCACAAATATTTCGTAAGGGGTTTCCCTAGTTTCCCTTTATAATTTTATATTTAATGTACTTCGTAGGACCTAGCGATACAATGATTTACATTCAAACTGTAAATATTTTTAACAATTAATTATTCTTTAAGGTTCCTTCAAGAGACTGAATTTCCTTTTTTTATCACATTGTCTCAGAGAATGAAAGTATAATAAAGTAATCTAACTTAACTAAAACTAATTTATTAATGGTTTTATTAAAAACTAATGGTTTTTTCCTACAAATTCATTAATTTTTAAAGTCCATTAATTCTATTCATGGATTATATATATCAATAATAACAAAATTATTAAATATTAAATTTAAACCATTAATGTATGTGTGTGTGTTTATACTAACATAGTTGTGAGGTGAAGGAGAAATTTTTCATGAAACAAATAATTGCATCAATATAATTACAAAATGAACTTTAAATATTGACAAGCGTGATGTATTTCTTGGCCTTTGATAAAGATCCTTAAGAATATATTGCTGTTCAAAATTAAGAGAATTTTTAGATTTTGTCGATTATCTCTAGAACTACTGGACAAGTTTAGATGAAATTCGGTATGTCTATAGGGCTGATAAAATGAAAAAAAAACATTCAGTAGCTAAAATACACACGTATGATTGTGCGTAATACTCATCGAAGTCTGAAGGTATGAAACAGTAGTTGCTGAATACAATTAAAAATATTGGTTAACAGGAGTATCATCCCCTCTTTTAGATAAACAGACCGCGCATCGTGTTGGAAGTGTTCTCGAAGGGGAGTTGCAAGTTGCAATTGCTCTTCCCAGAGCGTCCTAAGAAAGCTTCATACGGATGAGGTCAGAAGATCTAACTGGCCAGTTTATTCAGTGAATAACCTCACTTATCAGAAATTCATCCACCGTATGAGCTCTATGTTCCTCGCGTTCTCATCCATTAAAATAAAATCAGTGCCAGTTGCACGCGCGAGAAGGTTAACATATGTCACCATGACCTGCTCACAGCAGTTACATTGCCTCATAGAGAAGGAAGGGTACTGCCATTCAAGGGGATGCCTGCCAAGATCATCAAGCTCCCGCTATTGAAATGGTCGATTTCTCAAACATCGGTTTGCAGGTAGTGACAAAGAGAGAGAGAGAAGAGAGTCCCTGGTTCTCACCATATGAACGTGAGTAAAAAATAAATGCCGGGACGCTGTGGGTTGGGTATTTATGAGAATATATAAATATTCTCTTAATTTTGAACACCAGAGTAGAGATGCATTTTAATCATTAATGTGACATTTTAAGTAATTATATTTTGTCACCTTATTATATACATACTGGGTCAATAAGTTTTGTGGAAAACTTCTGCAACAAGCAAAGTGGGAAAAGTATACACAATTTATATTTTTTAATTTCTGAATCCTTATAAAAATATTGATTTTAAAATAGAAATATTTAATGAAAATTGATAATAAAAAGCTATATTAACAATTTAATTCATTTATAATCAATGGTAAAAGTTTCTTCATTTTTTATTCCAGTAAACTAATTTGTATGCAATTAGCTTGAATAAATAATACATAAGGATTTTTTTGTATTGAATATGTATTGGTTTCTAACTCAATTAGTTTAAGCCAGACACGTTTTTATATATGTTCATACCAATCAAAATAGTAACTTCTACATTATCGCATACGAAAAATTCTAAAAAGGAAATAAAATGAATGCAGATATCTGCAAAACCGGCAGTTATTGATCTTAGAAATATCCTATTATTAGTATTGCTATTGAATGCCTTAAACTTCCGCTCTCAGAAAAAAATGCCTTTATTTGCTGTTCTTTATTCTAAATACTTTCCTATTTTGAAAATAATAATAGCATTGAAAAACGTTTTGTAGGAATTGATCCAATAAGCCAATAGTTAAATAAATAAATTTTTGTCTTGTTTATACCATATTAATTTCATTTCCCAGAAATGTTCATTCCTTTCAAGTTCCATGTAACCATATAAGTACGTTGAGCAAGTATTAGTAAAAACATTTAGGAGTAATGGAAAATTCTGGGAGTTCAAAATTTTTAGAGTAGCTGCTCTTGAAATATACATTATTCCGAATTACGAGAAGTGTATCTAAATCTGGATTTATTCCATGCATTTGAAACATCTAATACAGCAGTATTTACTAGAAATCGTTGTTTGTTTTAAAGCTACTGACGCAATATTATAGAGGAATTAAGAGAAACAATATTAACAATAAAAGCATTTCTTGAGAGGTTTTTAAAAATAATACCTTAGTAGAGTTGCAAAATTTAATAATACAAATAAATTATTTTAAAGCAAAAATATTAAAATTTTTGGAATTGAAATAGTTACTGTTTCGTGAAACATGAACGTAAAATAATACTCGTGGTAAAATTGTTGAAAGGTAGATTTATTTCCAAGAAGGCACTTTGGCTGAAACATTTTTTTTTAAAAAAATTCTCTAAGCATAATGGAAAACTAAAAAACTAATTTCGGGCTACATATTTCAAAATACTGTTTTTCTAAGTGAATTTATATTGTGAAACATAAACATATAATTGCATTATATAAATCTCTGAAATTCCAAGTAATATATTTTTAAAAACATTACTTGGAATTTCAGATATGTAGGATCTAATGTAATTTTTTTTCTTCTTCACAATCCTTTATTTTCTATTAAAACTACTATTATAGATATTTCCCCTGTATTTATGAATTCGATTAAGTTATTACCCCTCTGTAACCAAGCAATCTTAGTATAACCCTAGGTATCTGTGGATTACAGTTCGGCCTTTGTCGAAGTTCTATAAACCATCTGCGTTACACATTTGCACATTGTAATAGAGACTGATTATGGTAGTAATATATCCTCTATTATATACCTGTTCAATGATCTTGGAGCCTGCCGTAATATATGTAGAAAGGACTCAATGCACGGGTGTACATACTTGCAATGTTTCAGTAAATCGATCAGATCTGTATCGATATGACTATGATAACCGAGAGATTATGGACGCAGCCAGTGTTCTAGTGTCGTGGGTTCGATTCCTGGTGCCACTGAAGACCCGTTGTATAGAGGGAATAATCTGTAGAGGCTTTAACGCTCTTACATTCATGTGGTGTGAAAGTTTACAGGGTAGGGTGCCCGGATCAGGTTTCATCCTCGTCACTTGAGCAGAGTTCAAAATCACGCCAATAATTCACGAGTAGCTTCAAGGAGAGACGTTAAAAAGGGAAAGGAAAATTGTTTTTTAAGCAATTAAGGTTTTGTAAATATATATATATATATATATATTGTAATTGGTCTATCCCCGATTCTACTAATAAACCTCTTGGGTAAAATTAATCTTTTTAACACTGATTTCAGTTGAAAAACTTTCTCGGTGAAGAAGACAAAATTTATGAAAATTGGAACTTCTTTTTAAGTACTTGAAGTGGAGTAGGCGAGGATGTTTGAAAGTGGATATAGAAGCGTGAGAGAGAATAATATAATGACTGGAGGTCGTATAGTGAATCAAGTTAAATGATATCCAAAGATAATTCAACCATTAGTGTCAAGAGCGCTCCCATATTAAGACACGTGTGTTTATTTATATTATAATTAAATTAATCCTATGTGATTTCTCCTCGGGTTTAGTGTTTTAAGTGCATTCTCTTTATTACGTTGTCTAGTGTTATTAAGTTAAACAGATAATAAAAGTGTGTTTGAATTACTTTGGTTGATCTATACTCCCCATCCCCCAAACACTATATATATATATATATATATATATAAATTATATAAAAAGCAATGTATTTTTAGTTTAAAAAAATCAGTTTAAAAAAAATCAAAAAAACTATAAACATTTCACGAGATGTCGCTTAATTCATAATTACCTAATTAATTGTATTAATAGTTATTTGAGTAAAGAAATTTTAAATAGTAAGGATTAAAATTCCTCAGAATATTTTAATAGTTTTCATTATTATAAATTTATCATTTTTTCTAGATATAGTTACCTCCATATATTCTAATAATAGATAAAATAACTAATTATTATTTTTCTAAATTCATATATAATCCTAGTGTCCTTAAAGTAATGGTAGTATATATATATATGTACATTTCCTTTTTAATTTTTTTTATTTCTATTATTTTCATACTTTTACTAAGTGCTACAATTCAGCCATTGCTATGCTTTGAATTTGAATCTGGCAATAAATTGTTTATTGTACTCAGATTTAGCGCGGGCTTTGCACTTTTGAAAGAGATTTCTAGGTGAGTTACTTTTATCTTGTAATGGATTTAGATATTCTATCCATTATTTTCAATAGGTTTTTAATCAGTATTATTAACATAAAAGGTGAAGGCTAGCTGGCCACGAACCATGCTCAACCCCACTTTTATATAAATTATGTTATGTATAAGATATGTCCTAAGTCAGCTATGTTTATAATATTGTAGCATCCATTTTTTTATATTTTAAAGTCTATTATATTATTACTTTTTAATTTCTCATATATCCTTCCTAAGATCTTATGTCTATTTATCTTGCAATTTCATTAATATATATATATATATATTTACAGCAGAAATAAAAACAGCAAACTGTGGTCTTAATGTGCACAGTGTTTGCGTTTGCTGAGGCACAACAGGAAACTCTTAGCCTTAAAAACCAGGAATGCAAGTTTAAACAAAGTTTTGAGGTTAGCCAATCATCACCAGTAATTTTGGTAATATTCACCTACTGGGCTATAGGGGGAAAGAACTATAAATGTGTGATTATTAGAAGATAAAAAGGGCATTCTTGTTTAAAAAAGAGAACACAGAAAAGATGCATATTTAAGGGGGAAAATCTTTATGAATGAAAAGGTTAAATAAATTGTTCTAATGAGTGATCATTGCCTTTGGTGGAAAGAGACGTATTCGTGGCATTTTTTAATGGTTCTCAAAGAAGAAAAAATTCCAGGACTGGAAGGAAACCCAGTGGGATTCACCAGGCCAACCTTTTGTAAAATATAATTTCCAAAGAACTCCTTTTGTAGCATTCATTTTGAGCAAAATCTCATAAGTACTGAAAACACATAATCTGTTGTTGATATGTGGGCGCCATTCGTATAAATCTCGAGGTACCTTAAAATGAAAGATGAAATATTTGTTTTCCGATAAAGTGATCTGGTAAAAGAAAAAGAAAAAAAAAATCAGGGATATATATATATATTTACCCCTGATATCTGGGGCGGGCAGATTTTTACATGATACGGTCTACTTCTAATTTTTACAGTGGCCGCGGTTGCATAGTGGTCAAGGTAACCTACTCGTATCCAGCGTGTCATGAGTTCGAGCCTTGTACCATTGAAGTCTCATCGTGTATGGGAGTAATGCACGTTAAATCTGTCAAGAGCTCAAACGTCATCTTGCTGGTGTGGTGTGATAGTTAGGAGAAAGGGTACCAGCTAAGGTGTGGTCCTGGTCACAGGACCATGATTTAAAATTACAAGGTCTGTCTCCAAAAGCCCTCGAGCAGTGAAACAGTGCGGCATTAATATTCACTCCAGCTATCGATCCACCTAGTGACGTAGGTGTAATTATACTTACAGCAATATTTCTATGGTGACTATAATAAATGTAGAATATGTGTAGTGTTTTCTACATAAATATAATGTAAAAGAAACCGCGTGCCTTAAGGCAAGATACAAACATAATAATACCCAAAATTTGAGAATATTCAATGATGCATTTATTATCAAAAAACTTTAAAAAATAAATCCTTTTCGTTTAAAGTTAGTTCGCGTATAGTCAGTAGAAGACTTATTTTACTTTCTATCAGCAAATCTACTATTTAATCAGCTATTTAAAATGCTATCCTTTTTAGAAAATAGTAAGTTTGCAACTTTTCTGCAAGAAATACTCGCCGTGCGTATGCCATATAAATTGAGTTTCCTGTAGAATATTTCTTTTGAAAAGTACTGACTAGTAACTATAAGAGATCGAAGTGACATTTTATACCCTTCACACATTGTTCTCATAACTCACAATAATCTTTTGAGTTTTGCTATATCTATATAAAATGTAAACTCCTGCAGATAAACATGTCTAATATTTTGCAGGCCTTTCTTAAAGATGAAAAGAGTAAAAAAATAGCAGAATATTTAAAATTGACTTATTTCTGTGACAGTCTTTTAAGCAGTATATGTCGTATTTGATATAAATATAAGTATTACCGATACAAGTTGGCTAGAATTAAATTTTAGGAAAATTTTCAGACTCCACGAATGTTTATAGACTTGAAGCAGTAGTAAGCTCATCAAATAAAATAAGTAATTTTCATACGCTATGGGCTTCAAAAAGAGCCTATTGGTATTTTTTTTGAATGTATAATTAACATACAAAATAAAAAAAATCTACTAAATAATCAAGATTTTTTTATTATTAATTCATTGTTTATTTTAAAGATGTTTTTCTTAAAGACAACATTTGTGAGTAATTAAAAATAAACACAGCGTCCTGACAGTGGTTTTTAAGCAAGAAACGACTTTAAAAAAAGAAAAATTAGTTACTTTTCAATGGAGCATTTTCAAAAATTGTCTTAATACGTCAAAAATAGGTTAAAAGTGAGTAAATTGCTTAAAAAATTTTGATGCATAATTTTATTCAAAAACATTTTTTGTTTTTTGAATTTTTTTTGCGTGAAATATAAAACTCGATTTTAAAAAAGGAGTTGTAATTAATTTCTTACACATAATGAAAAAAAAAATGTTTTATTATGTAGTCCCTTCTTCTTATTTGACAATTTGCATGACTGTATGTGTGTCATTTAGTACCCAAAGGTTATTAAAAAACGTTCATGCTATGATTTCCGACCTCTATAAAAGGGTCATGTAAACAAGACATCCTGAATCAAAATCCCAGTTACTGTTCAATTTAGTGGAAACAGGATTCTTCCAACATAATAAAAGGCTAAAGACTGGTCGATTCCCCTCTGAATTCTATGAGCCGGATAATGTCGTGTTTTACTAAAAATATCGTATGGTACAATCTTCTTATTATAGAGCCTTTCTCTGACAAAGCAGCGAACTAATGAAGATTTATGTGACTCGTCCATAATACGCCCGAGTAAAAAAAATGTAGTGAGGCTTTGTCGGCAGGGATTCGTGTTGTCATCGGATTACAATGTCATCTTGCTGCCCCTATCGCTCTATTGATTTTATTGCAACGATCACCCCATCCGCTATTGACCTTTGCTCTATTTACAGGAAAGCTGATTACTTGAATTTTTTTCTCGTTTGAACGATGAGATTCATAAAAATACATAGCACCATAAACTTCAAATAACATGACCATATCTTCGTAAGTCGGGTAATTCAAAATGCAAAATGAATCTTACTACGGTGTTAGTGTAATAGAACATCGTGGGCAAAGATTAATACTTGTGGAACATTGAAATCAATTTTGCTTTTAATTTAGGGAAAGGTACAGAATCGGTGAGAAAAGTTGTTTTTTATGTATAAATTAATAATAATAGATTTGTTACCTACAAAGATATCTTGTAATGATTTGTTTTTCATAGTCTGCACACTTGCTCTATCTTCTACTGCAAGTTTTTGAACTTTAATGCAAAATAATATATGAAAATCAAGTCTACATATTTTATTTGTAAGGAAGCAGACATTAAGTTTAAGAAAAGGAACGCTTCTAAGTAAACAACAGTAAAAATAAGTAGAACTTTGATATGAAACTGTGAAATTTTAACTAAATATTTCAAGTGTGTCAATCAATAAGTGTAAAAATCAAATAGTGTCATGGTTTAACTTTAATGGAAGATAAGAAGAGTTTTAAATGAAAAATAAATTGAAAATTTAACAGTTTACATCTGAGACGCTTTTTGTAAGGGTTTTACTGAGAAAACATATCTTTAGTCAATTCATTTTTTGTTTGTCTGATTTATTTGTAGGTATAGTTTTCAGTTAATATTGAAAAAAAGAAAAATATTGGAAAATAAAATTAAACATGTTTTTCAAAGATAAAAACATGTTTACCAAGTATTCAGTTTTTATCTTCATAAAAACTGAAACAATATATTTTTTCCGTTTCAGTAACATGCAAGAAATTTCTGATACCCCTGTTTTTAAAATATGACAAAAACAGTGGTGCGATTTAATACTGTTTTTCATTTAAATCTATTTACGATTGATTGTCGGTTTCACTTTGAAAGGAATGATAAAAATGCTTTGGAGAAAAAAGAAACAAGAAATCCATGAGATACTGATTTTTCTTTTCCCCTTTCAAATAGATGAAATAGGAATTTGACGGATTTTAGAAGTATTTTTTGTCTTCGAGTTTGGATCTCTGTTTGCAATTTGATCCCTTTTGAATAGAAAGAAATTTTGCAAAAAGCATTCCTTTCAATGCTGTTGTGCTTTTTGAAAAAGGGTGTTTCCTTTGTTGTTCCTATTACGTGCAACAATATAAACTTATTTCCATCAAATCTGCTGTGAATATTTTAGTTTTCGATAAAAGCTTCTCCAACCACAGAAACAAATTTAAAGAATTACATTTATATATTAGAATATTTCTCCTGGTGAAATGTGTATTCTAAAGAGAGAAGACATCTTATTTAATTTAATATTTTTTCTTAAATTTGTGACAGCTTAAGTTTAACTGTTCAACTGCAAAAGCAAATATTAAACAACAGAAATAATTACTATTTTGGTCAAAATATGATTAATTTATTCAAAAATTTGAATAAATCTGTTAAAAATGGAGAAACACATTGAATTGTGTTATGCATTTTTATGTTAATTTCCTATTAGTTGTCGTTTAAGTTTTCGAAGTTTTGAAACATATATGTATATATACACACAATATATAATATATAATATATATAAATATAAATATAAATATAAATATAAATATATATATATATACATATATATATATATATATATATATATATATATATATATATATATATATATATATACACTGCTGGACAATTGCTAAGGACGGCTAACACTATCATCCATAGCAACCACAAAATGAAAGGAAGCAAAATGTGGAAAATTAGAATAAGTGCGGGATATTAGTAAGAAGAAGTATGAGTATGCACAAATTTTTTTTCCACTTCTGTTCATCACGTGATAGCGTTCATAAGAGATTTAAAGGTTTTGACGCGTGTGGACAGTTGTTGTTTCAAGTCAATGTTTTACAGGAAAGATTTAATAGACGAACTTAAAATTTTTGGCATGTCTTCCCGACATCACATAGATGATTTTATGCGTGGCCGGATGATTGGAAAGATCGAAGAAGGGCGAAAAGTAACAGATGTTGCCAGGGAGAAGACATCGCTCTCAGCGTTGTTTCACGGCTGTGGAAGTCATTTAAAACTACTGGAATGTGTAGTAGACGGCACGGGGGAGGTCGTGTTAGAAGTACGACGCCTGCAGAAGACAGATATATTGTCCTATATCAGCAAAAAGGAACAGGCGCACCACAGCTCAGAAGGTGGCAATCCAGTTTCTTGATGCCTCTGGAAAGCAGATCTCCCAAAAAACTGTTGCCAGACGTTTGGCGGGAGGAGGACTATACGCACGCAGACCTGTTGTGTGTGTCCCATTGACCAGAGAGGACCGTACTGCCCGTTTACAATGGTGTCGTGAGCATCACAATTGGACTGAACAGGACTGGGCATGTGTACTATTCTCAGATGAGAGTAGGTTCAGTCTGTCATCGGATTCTAGACGCCAACTGATCTGGCGCGAGAGTGGTACTGCTTATCGTCCAGAAAATATCCAGGAAAAGGACCGATATCCGACATGCAGTATCATGGTGTGGGCCGGTCATTATCAATGGCCGCACGCGCCTACAATGTGGTTGCGAATGGGACTATGACGGGCCAACGATACATTGATGAAGTTCTACTTCCTCATGTTCGTCTTTTCCGTGGTGCTGTCGGTGATTAATTTGTTTTTATGGACGACAACGCAACATGTCATCGAATACTCGCTGTTCAGGATTGTCTAGACAGTGAGGGTATTCAACGTCTCGTATGGTCAGCGCGTTCTCCAGATCTAAACCCCATTGAAAATGTGGGATGCTTTGGGGAGGAAAGTTGCTTGTCGAAACTATCCTCCGACAAACAAGAACACCTTTATCCGTGCACTCACAGAGGAATGGGATAAATTGTCTCAACAGCTGCTGGATAATGTTGTGCAAAGTATGGTACGACGTGTGGAATGTTGCATAACACTCCACGGTGGACATATCCCGTACTGGTACCTTTCTTTAAGGTGCCTGCTGACTTTAGATGCATTATTCCATTTCTCCGTACGCAGATCAAATGAACATTTTTTTCTTTCAGATGTTTTACAGCTTTTGTACTTTCCAGAACAATAATTATTCTAATGTCTGAACAGTGTGGCAACTATATTTTATCCTACTAGCCCTCATATCTCGCATAATGTTATGCTACATAGCAATTTGTGATCGGTCCTTAGCAATTGTCCAGCAGTGTATATATATATATATATATATATATATATATATATATATATATATATATATGTATATATATATACATATATATATATATACATACATATTTATATATATATACATATTTATATATATATATATATATATATATATATATAAATATATATATACACATATATGACATGTATTGTAGTAGCGTTGACCGGTGTTGGTTGGTTGTCATATCGGGTTTATTAAAGATATCTTTAGACTTCACTGTTTCTCCTTTATTAAGAAGCACACATCAGCAGATAAAAACACAATTGCGGTACATTTTCACATTAAATAGAGAACTTTTCGACGATTACTAAGTAAAGCAGACAACGACAAGCAGCGGCAACTGTTATTTACATTTTTACATGATGAAGGCAAGCAGACAAAGAGAGCGATTGCACCAGATTTTTGCTTTTATATTAACAGTGTTTTTACGTAATAGTAGTTCTGAAATTTTTCATCAGTGTAGTGTTTAGTTTTATGGCTGGAAGGCAGTTACAGTGATTATGCTTTGGATTATCTTCGCTTTTGGGATTAGATGTATTTATCTGTAAGTAATTTTAGTTCAGCTAAATGAGTATACGTGTTGTGAGGGTACTTCATCTATTTGACTGTTGTAATTGTTTATGAGAAATTATTGGTATATTGAGTAAAGTTGCTTATATATATTTTCGAGATTCTTCATTTCTCTTTTATTTTTTAAAGTTTGTAAGTTATTTAAGAAAAACACCACGACAACAATAAATTTAACAAGAACTATTTGAAATTCTTTTGATGTTATTTCCCTTCGAATGCACTATTTTTAAAAGCATGCTACTTCTTTTCATATAAAAATTATTTTCTGAAACATATATTATATATTATTATTTTCGAATGCTAAATATTCTCATATTATTATGATTCACATTTTATTATCTCAATGATTTTTTTAAAAAAATATTTCTAACTACATTATTATTTTAGATTTCCTATAACTTAAAACAAAACGATGTAAATCTATTATATTCTGAAGATGATTTTTACTTGAACAAGTATTAAATTATGGAAGTATTAAATTATGGATTATGTGTGTCATGCAAGATATTATTTTCTCACAAATATCATCCATAAGTTCCACAGAAACTGACTGGGATTATGCGTCCCGGGGTTATGTCTCATATGTTGTCCAAAAATAGCTATTCCTATATCGACCATTTTTATAGGCAATGAGCTTATTAGATGTATTGATGAGATATAAATGCGTGACATATGACATATTCCTTTGTTTTAGGTTTTTATTCATGATCATGAACTTTCAAAAACTTTGTGTTAATATAGATTATAAAGTGATGTTTTAGGGGGTAACATAAGCGGGTCATCAATGACATAAAAATTACAAAAGATACACAATGAAAAAGAAATTCGGTTGGTCGAAATGCAACTTGTTTGTTACCCAGAGGGAAGATGTACTCATATCTTGGATTGTAAACATTATACTTAGTCTAGGATATATTAGATTTATATATAAAAAAAGTGTGTCTATTTTTTCTGGTATATTGGATAGCTCATATCTTAACGTGTAGCAGACATGGAAAAAGGTTTGTAGCACTGTCATGAAAAAGACATAGAAAAATTATATCGTTCCTAAAAATATCCACCCTCTAAAAGGCTTACAAAACAAGTAATATAAAAAAATTAAAAATCAATTCCTACTTAGGCCAACAAAGAAAAAAATATGTTATTTACTCTATATTAAATAATTAAAATTCATATAAATATGTATATACATATAACATAATCACAATTTTAAGGGGCAAAGTAGAAAGCGATTTTCCACTTACCTTTTTATATATGATGCTGAAATATTATTTTTGAGTTTGTTACTATTTACATTCATAAGTCACATTACATTCATAAAAAAATCCCATATGTTACTACTACATTCATAAATTCCATTCTCAGAAATTAGGCCATCTTAGGTAGGATTCGAACCTACTACGTTTGAATTGGAAGTCCAAAGCGCTTTTGAGGTACAACGAAAGAGTTTCCTTTTTATATAGGGTGTTGGACTATATCATTTGTGTTTGTTACTATTTATTCATTAATTAATGAAATAATATTTGAAAAAAAAACTTATTTGAACTTGAGTGGGTGAATAAAAAGTATTTTATTTGCGATTGAAAATTTGAACAAGATAGACATATGCATATATAGGGAGAATGTAAATTAATAGTAGAAATTGAATAAAATAAGAGAGAGTTAGAAGTAAGAACATAGTAGATTTATTACTCATTCACATGCAAATGTGAATTCCTTTAAAATGCTTACGATACATTTTAAAAATTTGGGAGAATAAAAACAGCTTTTTAATCAATTATAAACAAAACAGACTGTTTTGTTTCAGAATAAACGATGTCTTACAGATAACAAGGAAATAAAAAAAAAGTACAACTACAAAGCAGTAACTGAGAACTTTCGAAAACTTGGGATAAATAAACAATGCTTTTTCATGTATGAAACATTGATAGTATTTTTTACGCCAATTGTTGCAGGTTGGATCGATTCTCATTGTCACTTTCAAATTCTGTACAATTTATGTGCTGTTAATTTTTTTTATTAACAACTATGCTTTAAAGTTTCTCCTTTTCACCTGCAGAAAAGTGCCTAAATACTTCGACGCAAACAAAACATTGATAGGCTTGTTCTGTGAAGATTATCATATAATTTGTTTTAACAATTTTAAAAAGGTTGTGAAGATCACCTTGGACCTCACTTTGAGAACGAGAATAAGTTGGAGTCATATAAGAACCAGTAGCCATTTTTATAAATAACTTTCTTTATTTGGTAATTTTCCCAAATAGAATCAAAGACTTTTCATAACAAATAAATCAACAAATAGTTATATGAGGTATAAAAAAGGGTCTTTCATTTAAATTAACTTAAATATTTAATGATCCAATTAATTAACAATTAGAATATCGATCGCGCAGAGATTACCGCGATAAGAGATCCCAGAATTATATTCTATAATGTTCGTATTGGACATTTAACTTTAATCTCACTCCTAATATAAAGCTTTAATGAGACTTTAATTATAAATCAATATTTACCACACTGAATTTCAACTCTTCCTGAGATTAAATTATCCACCAAGAAATCTTCAATTATAAATCTAACTTCACTATTATAACTTTCTGCTTCAACCTCTCTCTCCTACTGCTATAACTTTACTATTCCGTTTAAATTAAATACTTTATCTAATCTGCATAACAAGGAATCCAGTCCTCTTTTTGGAGCTGAATGGAAATAGGTAGGGAATTAAATTTCCCTAAAAAAGACACCTCAGAAGGTTAGTGATAAAGTTCCGTATAGATTTGTCACAAGGTCAAAGCAAAGAGTGTTTTTTTCCAGGTATAGAAGTTTAAGTTGGCATTACTTTCCAAAATGGTGACCGATTTAACAGATGTCAAGTGATTTTTTCTCAGTTTGGTTTGGCAATTCATCAAAACGATCTTTAAGCAAGGCGTAGATTCGTCGAATGGGCCCAAAACGAGATTGCCGTTGTTCCCGATTTTCATAAGCGAATTTTGCTTAGTGATGAAGCGCACTTCTGGTTGAATGGCTACGTCAACAAACAAAACTGCCTCATTTGGAGTGAAGCTAATCCACAAGTGTATATCGAAACACCGTTACATCCAGAAAAACTGACTGTTTAGTGCGCTTTATGGGCTGGTGGAATCATTGGTCCGTACTTCTTCAAAAACGACGAAGGCCACAACGTTACAGTCAATGGTGATCGGTATAGAGCCACGATTACCAACTTTTTCATTCCTGAATTGAACAATCATGATGTCCAGGAGCTGTGGTTGCAACAAGACGGCGCAACATGTCACACAGCTCGTGCCACAATGGATTTATTAAAAGACACGTTTGGTCACCGCCTAATTTCACATTTTGGACCTGTGAATTGGCCTCCAAGATCTTGTGATTTAACACCGCTAGACTATTTTCTGTGGGGCTATGTAAAGTCATTGGTCTATGCGGATAAGCCACAAACGCTTGACCATTTGGAAGGCAACATTCGCCGTGTTATTGCCGATATACGGCCACAAATGTTGGAAAAAGTCATTGAAAATTGGACGTCCAGATTGGACTTCATTCGAGCCAGCCGTGGCAGTCTTATGCCAGAAATCATATCTAAAATGTAATGTTTAAGATTATCTTTCGAATAAAAGAAAATCATGTCAATTGAATAATACATCGTTGTTTTATTGCAATTTAAATTTCTATACCTCTAAAAAAACACCCTTTACATCCCCTCCCTCGTCATCATTGGTCCATTTATAAACGTGTTTATTCTTCTAATATTTCCTCTTTTGAAGTTACATCATGTGCTTGTGTTTCTCTATTTTCTTAAGTAGAAATAATTTCCATATATATACGAAATATCTTATGCGCTAATATAAGCTGTCCATGTTACTCTTAGCTTTGATGCTAAAGCAAACATCATCTTCCTATTTAATACATTTGATTGATCGGATTTAATAGTGAGGAGGTTATTGCGATTCCTCGTAAGTAATTTGTTGTACTTATTGGATATATATCATCCTGTCATACACACTACCAAAAACATGTTATTCAAATGAATTCCTTGCCTATGCTTTGATGTTCATATTACAATTTCAATCAATGCAAAATTTGTGGAGTATGCTTGAAGTTGAGTTTTCTTAAAAAAGCAGGTGTGTTTCAGAATTCCATCTCAATTATTAATTTACTTGAACAGGCGATTATTGGCATGGTTGGTTTTAAAGGATTTTTTTTCCTCCGAAGCATATGCAGATCAATCTAGTTATGCATTATTTTTTTAAAGCTAAAATTAAAAACTTTGCCGCAGTGAGTTAATTTGAATATTTAAAAATACACATATTTCCTTTTTTTTTTTTTACTCCAGCATAAAATTGTGCTTCAAATAAACTTAAAATATTTATTTAACTTAACAGGTTTCTAAGGGGATCAGTTGAATTATTTTTCATGAAATAAAAAAAAAGTTCAATTTTACTATTGAGCTATAGTTAGTAGTTCTATTGATAGTATAGTTGTAGCAGTACTATTATAGCGTTAAATTTTACTATTTTTGCTAAAACATTTTTAACATAATTATATTTACGTAATCCACTGTGAGCTCTTTCTATATTTAGAAATAGGTTATTTTGCTTCATAATAATTTGAACTGCCACCCATCCGGGATAGTGGTTAGCAACGCTGACTGCTATGCCGTTGGGACTGGGTTCAAATCCCGTAGAAGACATGGATGTTTGTAAATGTATAGTGCCTTCGCGGCATGGGGTACTTTAAATAGCCGTCGAGCCACAAGTCCTCTCGTGAGGTTGGTGGAAGGGAATGAGAGGTATGAGGCCCCTGTCCACCCCTAGGGTGTTCTCCCTCTAAATTGGGGTAAAACCGAGCTAAATCGTTCTGTCACCTGTATGGTGCTAAAGTTACGGCTAACGACAAGCGTCACCTAGCCCTTTGCCATGATGGTTTTCGTGGGCCTTGATCTGGTCTTTGCTGATTAGGTGGCATTAGTAACAACAACAACAAAATTTCAGCTACGAATTTTAAGTGCTTTATGTAATTACCATTACATATTTATATCTCGTTAAATATGATTTTTTTTCTAAAAAGAGTACTTATTGCCAACAGTTAACCACTAACACAAAATCGGGAATCCACCTAAGGCAACATATTTTCTTATATGATTAAAATTGAGCAATTGAAAAGAAATGAAAGATCTTAGGGTTTATCCAGAAACATAATTTCTTTCAATAGTTTACGAATACATTTCGTAATTTTCTAAATGATGAGATTTAGGACAGAAACTAAAAAAAAAAAAAAAAAAAAAAGAACGATAGAATGTATAAGTCAGACATTTAAGAATTTCTATGACTCCAATTGTTGTTTTTTTCAATATATATACAAACAAAAGTAATTGAATGTTGTAAATCAGAGAGAAAACCCCAAGTTTTAAAATCGCTAAACTACAGTAAAATTTAAAATTTTAAGTCTATTTTTAGCCTCTCTTAGACTTGTAATTTAATTATTTTTTATTTTCCCGTAGATAGTCTCTTAACTTAACTCAGCGACGTACAGCCCATGAGGGCCATGGCCCAACTCTGTATACGCAACCTTGGGCCCAAAGGTGCGTAAGCAAATGTTCCGGTCAGGTGGTCAGTCTGACGCGGAACCCCCAGTTTTAAGTTGCCAAGCAAGCTTGGTGCTCATTTATCGACCTCCTAAAGGGATCAAATCGGAGACTGTCTTACTTAAAAAAAACAAAAAAAACTTAAAACTTTTAAAATTAAATTTTTTATCAAATTAAATAAAATCTAGTTATTTATAAATTTGACTATTAATTTGTCTTTTATGAAAGTTTTATTTCTTATAAGTTTGTAGGAAGAATTAAAACTAAATTGACTTAACGCTAAATTAGCAAAACATTTCACTCAATTTTTATAAGGATGATATAAAACTTCATTACATCAAAAATACTATTTTAAGGGGTTTTTTATTTCAAAACAAATCACACATAAAACAAATTCCTATATTTATGGAACTAATTATTTATATTGGCAACCGAGAGTGTGTTTCTATTCAAACTTAATGAAATTTGATATTACAACATTCGTTAAAATAATCGAATTACTTCAAAACGGCATCTGCAGAAATTCCATATTAATTACAACAATTGAATTAACTTATTTTGCCACCAACCACAATTCAATTGAAAGAGCGTTACTTTTTACTTTCAACAAACACAAACCTGCTGTCGTTGAAAGATTAACGAGGTGTCTATTTTTATCTTTTGTTTAGAGTGAACAAAATACAACAGGGATGTTTTTCGAAAAGACAGAGGAATTTGAAGCAATTTACGAAGTTAAACATTTACTTGGATACAGTTTTTTTTTCTTTTGCTATGTGTGTTTTTAAAAACTCACTTAATACTGTTGTTAACGGTACACACAGTGAAAATTTCTAGCTAGGAATTTGGCAAAGAATTCACCAAAATGAAACTTGATTGTACTTTTGACCGTTTAGCTCCCATCTTGTTAGTTTGCTGAATTTCTTTAACATTTAAATTGATATTTATTGATATCCAGAATTCCCTTAATCAGTTTTGCATTCGCGTTTAGGTTTTGAATGAAGTAAACAAATGAAAGATTGTGGAAAAACTTACGAAATTATGTTTGTGCCGATGACATTTACATTATATTTGCCTTAAGGGAAAATTCTGTCACGCACGTTTTTTTTCTAAAAAAAGAACAAAATAATTTTTTCACTTTTCATTAAAAGTTTAACCTAAAACATATTATTCTTTCTTAATTACAATTGGCAGCCTAATTAACTTAACTGAATGACGCAACAGCTCATGAGGGTCAAGTCCTACTGTGACTAATTCAGTATACATGACCTCGGGGCCCTGAGGTGCATGAGCAGATATTCCAGTCAGTCTGACGTAAAACCCCCGATGTTAAGATCCCAATCAAGCTTGGTACTCATTTATCGACCCACTGAAGGGATGAAAGGCTGAGTCAACCTTGCCCAGCCCGGGGTGTGAACCTCGGACCTGCGGTGTGGAAGCGCGATGCACTAACCAATCAGCCACTCGGCTTCAAGTAGCCTATTTAACCCCCTCAAAAAAGTCTTTTGTTTTATTGACAAAGTATTCTACCACTGACATTTGGACACTCTCATAATTTACATATTAATTTTCCTTAAGAAAGTTTTGCAACAACCTGAACAGCTGAAAGATGATACAATATCAAGAGTATGTGCATGCTGAGGAATAAAGTTTCCCAACCAAACTCTTCAATTTCTTATGTGGTGCTTCTTGCCACATGTAGTCGGGCGTTATCATGATGGAGAATTACACTCTTTCTGTTGGCAAAAGATGGACGTTTCTGCTGAATATCTTTATTCAAAACATCAAATTGCGAACAGTAAAGACTTTTTTCCAGCAACTCATAGTGCCCTATACCATTACTGTCTAACCAAACAGTCAACATAATGCACTCCAGATGCATAATGCCAAAGCATGCACGCCAGTTTGGGATGTGGATGGCAGCGCCTCTCATTTGTAAATATATGCACCAATTTTTTATGCACTATCCATTTTTCATCTCCAGTCATCAAATATACAAAAACAGTTCCCTTTTGTGACGAGCACGATTTCAAGAATATATCAAAATTTTATGACCATTAAATTTTTTTCGCTTAATTCGTATTGCACCCAAACAAAGAGTTTCGACACGAAAACAAACTTTTCAATGGAATTCAAAGCAGTAGTCTGCTAAATTGCAAGATTGAAGCTCACTTCTGTGGAAGTTAACGTGGGATTTGTCTTGATTATACTGCGTAGCATTTCATCATTGACATCTGAGGCCTTCCTTATCTGGTTTTATCTTTCAAAGAAAAATCACCCAAAGCGAAGTTTCACAAATCATCTTTGGCATATTCGAGTTGTTACTGCTTCTTTTTCATACACGGGTACCCATGTTTCTTTTTCCTCCATCGCGCTATTCCCATTTTGGAACTCAATCAACATTCAGTGTCTTAAGTGCATTTTTTCTTCACTCACGTTGACAGTTTTAGAAATTAAAAAAAAACTGACTAAAATGCGAGAAGATGGTTATGAATCATTTATAGTATACTAATCTAACTGTTTATGCCAGTTTCGGTCGGATTTGAATTATTTCTTAGGATCGACAATGCATAAAAGTGCACGTGTTTAGAAATGACAGAACTTTTCCTTATACCTATTAATTTTGTGCAATAAGTTTTTGAGAACACTCTATCCAAAGCAGTTTATATCTGTGAAACTTAAGATACCGCAATTAACATTACAGTAGAACGTCGTTAATACAAACGTTTATTATCTGGAGCGTCAAATATCCGCACCAGTTTTTTTTTGTCAACTACATGCACTATATATGAATCCGTTTTCGAACAGTGCAATGCTCAACAGTTGTTTCGCATAAGGCCAAAAGTGACTGGAAAACCCAAAGTCAGGGATATTTAGATAATTTCAGTTGTGTGATTTGGTGTACATCTGCGCGAAATATAAGGTCAGTTTGTTTCCAAGTGAGGGTGCGTATACGTGTTCTTTTGTTGAGTTGTGAACTGCTATGAAATAATGATTTCCGTGCAAGAAGAATCCGACCCTGTCGACGATGAAACGGACGAAGACGAGGACAACAACGAAAGTAGCAAAGTCCATCAAAGACTGACGTGTTTTCTGCGTTGGAGACAGCTATGAAATGGTACGAACAACAATCAGAGTGCTGTCCTACTCAACTGCTGCTCAAAAGAATCAGATACCTTGCAGCGAAAAATAAGTTATTATTTCCCCAATAAAGGTAAAATTGAGACACGTTGCATCTATTTTGCTTTTTCTCCAAGCACGTTTCCCGAATTGGGAGCATTTTCAATATTCATATAGCGTCTGGTTTGATAAACTGCATGGACTGCATTCGGTTTTCGGTTATCCGAACAATCGCGTATCTGAACGGTATCTAGTCCCAATTGATTCGGATAAACGATGTTCTACTGCATTTAATTTATATTTATTAGAATAAAACTTAAATTATCTGCATAGATCTTTTTTAAAAAAAATAAAAATCTTAAATAAGTTTAAACGTGAATTTTTCATAATTTATTGTCAGCTCCAATGTCTTTAATAATTTTGATAAATTATTTTCTAAAAGAAAAATTATTGGCAAAATACCGAAGAATTATCGAAAGTCTTCAGTTGTACAATTCCCGATTAATTAAGGTTCTATATTACCATACTGTTCAGTTAATGTAATTTTAATGGTATTATATATAATTGTGTGCTATGTTGTAGTTAATATATTTTAATATTTTAGATTTTATTCCAAAATATTATCTCTAAAATGTTATGGTTTAGTTTTGTGTTTTCAAAATAGGCCGCTTGACTTGCAGCTGATGTCACAAAAAATTCCGATTTTGTATGTATCTTTCTGCAGAAAAAAATTTGTTCACCACTAACAAATAGTTTAACACATCGTGTCTAAAATATAATCAAAATAAGAAAAATTTAGCATATTTGTTTCATAATAGTTTGTGGGTACGAAAATTACGCCATTTAATTGACATATCTGAAAAATTAAATGTACATAATTTGTCTTTTCAAGAAAAAAAGTTGCAACGTTTTCATATTGAAATCAAACATCGATACTTTTATTAAAAATATTATTTTATGGAAAACTATGATGGAAAAAGATCGTTAGAGATACTTGTTGCAACGAGTAAATTTTTACATGAAAATAATGAAATGGATCAGGGACGTAGGTATACCGCCGTTTCAGCCGTTCGAATGATATGGGGCCCCTAAACTACAGGAGCCCCAACATGTGTAATATTTTAACACTTTCAGATGTTTTATTAATGTAATTATTTTTAGCTATTTCCCAAAAGAGTGCCCCCAAGGAATTTGTATAGAAGTCCCATTCAGGAGCAGTTACGCCAGTGAAACGGATCATCAAAAATATGAGTTGTTAAAAGTAATAAATTAACATCTCCGATGTCTTGAGAAAACCTTTAAAAATATTTCCCTTTAAATATTAGTGTGTAAAGATTTATATTAATCGTAAAATCATTTCAAAATGCTGCTGAAAATATCATATATATATATATATATATATATATATATATATATATATATATATATATATATATATATATATTTGCCACTAAAATCCTGAAATAAGTAGAACGTTTTGAGATCATCAGATTCAGGGTTAAAGTTTTTAGAAGATTTTTAGCTAGGAGCTGCAAAAAGAATTTCTAAAAATTTCTGAAACTGCAATACAGTATTCTTTAACTTTTTCTACAACTTATTTACGTGAAAGGGCATTGGCGTCTTTAACAACTGTAAAATCAAAGCATCAATCAAATCTAAGGAATATTGAGTAAGTACTTCGTACGGCGTTGTGTCGCTTTTATTCCAAGATTTAATCACATGATTAAAAATAATCCAACACATCTTTTCCATTGATACATAAAACTTGTACATGGCATCGTTAACGAAAGGTGATAATATCAGAAGGGAACTCAGAATGACTACACTTAATAAGCAGATTATAGTTTACATATAATTCGAAATGTAATTATATTATATAATGTATTTTTCACTTTATTACTCAATGAAAATTTCTATATCATTATTTTCAAAGTAAAAACTCATTGTGAATGTTTATTACTGTAAAACCATAATAAACTACAAATAAAACATATATAGAAGTACCCAAGCAGGTAAAAACTTAGCGCAATGCTAATAGGGCCACATAAAATTTTAAAACAAAAATGGGATTTCCACTGGAAAAGTTTAAGAATCCCTATTTAATTTAGTTCTACATCCGGTTACTTAACTTTTTCATTTTCTTTTAAATTTTACAGAACTTTTGCTGGTGTGTGCATTCCTAAACCTTTATAACGCAACTAAATTAATAGCTAACCACAATAAAATAAATAATAATGTAGCTCAATTTTGAATTTTTCATATCTCTGTAATTTGTATTCATAAGAATGGAAACAATTTCAAGTATTCAAATTTGAATTAATTTAAAGTTATATCAGTTCAATTATATTATGAACACTTTTCTCAGTGCGGTTTTCCAAATTACCATAAGATATTTAAATTGTATGAATAATTTTCTTTCCAATACTATTACTTATTTAAGTATATGTATGTTCGTTTATCTCAAACATTTTAAGATTTCTTTAGCATTCATCTTAGATTTTGGTAATAATGTATATGCAACGAAAGCCTCCCTTTATTTTTCTTTAATATAGAATGATATTTCGACCCCCGCCTTCTTTATTGTCCTTTGTTCTTTTTTATCTTTTGTTTTGGTTTTTTATTCTTAAGGGATTCAGTCAATATTTTTTTTTTTTAAAAAAATTTCGAAAATCATTTCAGTCTGTACGTAATAAATTATTCATCAATTTTGGGGGAGCATATTTTTCTGAGATAAAAGATCAAAAGCCGTCCACCCTAATAATAAAATAATCACTGCTTAGTAATTATATATATGGACAATAAAACTTAAAGACAAAACATAATTCAAACACATATATAAATATAATAAAACTTATAGTGGGGCATAATCTGTCGTGGCGAGTGGACAACTATTCTGAAACAACGAAAGGATTGGGCGTGGCAATTGGAAGCGATTACAGTAGTACATGGCGAGTAGATGATTACTTTAATATTGAAGAGACAAACTTGTAAATTAGTTAAATCCAATTTATTGCACTACTTGAAACACCTAGGCATATTACAAACATAAAGCATGGATGACACAATACAGACAAAGAAACTACAATACTATGCAATGCAGCCGGCTACATAATTAAGGGCAAAGGCAGAAGAGAGTGGGATTTCCAGAGACATCTGTATTTGTACCCGGCAGTGAAGAACGCGTGACTATTTTTTAACAAGAGCTTTGATTAGTTAAAATGGGCGGGAAATGGATTTCTGATGTAATAATATTAGTTAATTACGCTTAAGTCAAGGGCGTTAGTTTTGAAACCGAATAATTACAAAATTATTTGAATATTATTAAAAATAGTTAATTTATAAATGATACTAGGGAAATTATTAATATATGTACATCATACATTTTGGCTTATATATTATACATATATATAAGCTCTAGCACAAAATATATTGTTTCATGAATGTCAATTTTTTGCTAAATAAAGTTGAGTTTTATGTATAATATCATTCTGACATGTAACTTGTCATTGTGCATGTTTATTTACCAAAGTATATTAAAGGTAACATGACTCATATTCAAATACGTATAAAATTAAAGTAAACTCAAAATAAAACAAAAATAAACAAATAATTAAATAAAGGCGAAACACACCGGGCACAATTTAGAAAAAAAAATAGTTTTTTTTTAGCTGGTCACATAAATAAGCACAATGGACCATCAAGATTACAAAAATTGGATTATAATTTTACAGTTTTTAAAAAGTTATTCGTTTTGAAGTAAATTATATATTTCCGAGAATTTAATTGATCTTGATTATATTTACTGCTTCTTTACATATTTTTAGCAGCCATTTTGCATATTATATATGATTAAATGAGAGAGGGAAATGTAGAGATACACTTAAGCTGTAATTACAAATGAAGAAACTGATTTTTTTTTTTAGTTTCACATTTTTTGTGACAAACATACCTATAGCAAAAAAATACCAAAACTACATGCGGTCAATTTAGCAATGAACAAAATTATTCTTTCTTCCCATTTTAGATACCTCAGCTTTTGAATCTCTCTTCCTTTCTCTTTCTCTGTATATATATATATATATATATATATATATATATATATATATATATATATATATATATATATATAAAGGGTGTTTTTTGAGAGGTATAGAACTTTAAATTGCAAAAAAAACAACGATTGACATGAATATATCTTTATTCGAAAGATAATCTTGTGGCATTACATTTTAAATATGATTTCTGGCATAGGACTGCCACGGCTGGCTCGGATGTAGTCCAATCTGGACGTTTAATTTTCGATGACTTTTTCCAACATTTGTCGCCGTATATCGGCAATAACACGACGAATGTTATCTTCCAAATGGTCAAGCGTTTGTGGCTTACCCGCATAGACCAATGACTTTACATAGCCCCACAGAAAATAGTCCAGCGGTATTAAATCACAAGATCTTGGAGGCCAATTCACAGGTCCAAAACGTGAAATTAGGCGGTCACCAAACGTGTCTTTCAATAAATCGATTCTGGCACGAGCTGTGTGACATGTTGCGCCGTCTTGTTGGAACCACAGCTCCTGGACATCATGATTGTTCAATTCAGGAATGAAAAAGTTAGTAATCATGGCTCTATACCGATCACCATTGACTGTAACGTTGTGGCCTTCATCGTTTCTGAAGAAGTACGGACCAATGATTCCACTAGCCCATAAAGCGCACCAAACAGTCAGTTTTCTGGATGTAACGGAGTTTCGACATACACTTGTGGATTAGCTTCACTCCAAATGCGGCAGTTTTGTTTGTTGACGTAACCATTCAACCAGAAGTGCGCTTCCTTGCTAAACAAAATTCGCTTATGAAAATAGACCATTATTTTTGAAATAAAATTGCAGAATTTGAAAGCGTTGTTCAGGCGTGAGTCTATTCATGATGAATTGCCAAACCAAACTGAGAATAAATCCCTTGACAGCTGTTAAATTGGTCGCCATCTTGGAAAGTAATGCCAATTTAAACTTATATACCAGAAAAAAACTATCTGTATATATATAGATAGATATAAATGTAATCTATAACATAATCACTAATAATTTATCCTGATTGTATGAAGTTGCTTATTCACAAATTTTACGGTACGATATGCAAATATAATTAACTTTTCACATCCAGAATAAAAACATGTAAAATATTCTCCACGACGCATTCAAAAGGAAACAAAAATCCAGAGACAATATATTTTATCGCTCAGTAAATACACTTCCAGGTCTAACTCTAACTTATGTCTAATTCATATTAAAAAATATTTTCAAGTAAGCATAGGACACCCAGTTTTGTAACAAATCACTCCTTTTATGTGTGACACATGACAGTCAGTTTTGAATGCATTGCATAAAAGGCAAATGAAATGTACGATAATATAGCTAGCATTGTTTAATTCCGTCTTAAATAAAACTTTATTATCTACAATATTAAGTATTTTTATTTATTGAGTTGAAATTTAATTTAATATTTGTGTGCAAAGCATTGCTTCTCAAAGGTGCAATATTCGCGACCCAATATTCAATCATTATTTTCATTGCACCCCCTCATACAAAAACAATGCATTGAATTCAATAATACTATACTTTCACCTAAAACTACTATACGACTTTATCCTCTTAAGCACCCCCGGAGTATATAAACGTTTGGAAAGGCAAAAATATTTATTTCTCAGGACGTATATATACGTCTTTTCGAATTACGAACTTTTCTGTGCTCTGCTATCCATAAAATTATTCCGAAGGTTTTAGAATGCAATAAAAGGATATTAACAGATTTTGGGAAGGATTTAATTAGTTCAGATTATTTGCATCTTTATTCCTCCCTTCCCTCAATACATAACTTAGACGCGTCTACGTGGAAAACGGTTGGCATTGGGGAGTGATTTGGCAGTTAGGAGATTAATTATAAATCGTACAAGTTATCAAGATAAGTGTTTATTTTTGTTTTTAATGATATATATGACAAGGCATTGGAGTCACTGTTAATTAAAAAACTTGTTCTTAAAACTTGGTACTGTTAAGATAATTATAAAATACATTGTGTAGCACTGATACCTTTATAAGTGTAATATGCCAGTGTAAATATGTATTTTTTTATATCAATGTTTTTTGTTTGGTTACTTTCAGTAAATTAATATTTTTTTTAAAATAATCTTTTGTTTTCGACTTATCATTATGCTCCCGCCCCTCCCGTAGAGTTGTCCCGCCCCCCCAAGGGGGCGAGCCCACAGTTTCAGAAACGCTGGTGTAAAGAAAAACTCATTTTTTTCTCTACAGAGAAACTTTACTAGTCAAACATCTTCATTTTTCTTTGATGACATTTGTCAATCTTTTTGATAACTTCATGATCCCACCCTTCTAAAATCCCCAGTTCTTACCAGCAAAAAAAAAAAAAAATCAACCGCGATTTGAAGTCATCACTATTTTAATTTTTTTTTTCAATTTAAAACAGTTTTACGAGCTTCGAAATAAATCGTAATCCAACGGTGTAAGGTCAGGGCTATAAGGAGAATGCGACAGCCCTTTCTAACCAAAATACAATAATTCCTTACTCGTTGATAAAAATTTAAAATGCATCACGCTTGGGCCCAAATCCTTTTCAATAAATGCTATTGCAAGCAATCCATTTTTCATCACCAGTGATAATTCTTTTAAAAAAAGAGTCAATTGCATTACGCTTGCTCACAAATATTAATCTATATACTTTATTAAGATAATTTCTTTCAAGTCGAGCTAAAATATTGAACTTCTAAATAAAACCAAGTTATCATGAGGGATTTTCAATTGTGTGTGATACATTTAACTTCTTGCAATCTCTCACAAAGCTATATGACGATTCGATTCAATTGTGGTTTTCCTTTTGTCATCATGAACTTCAAAAGTTCGACCAGGTCATTGGTTTTCTTTAAGTGAGAAATCTCGAGAGAACGCAATTGTTTCAACCAATTCAGACACGTTCATTTTGTTAACCACAATATATAAACACCATAAACTTCCCATATTTCTTTGTAAGCATCAGCCAATTTCTCTCTTTTATAAATACAAAAAGATAAAGTAAATCGAAAATGTTCAGTTTTGCACTCAACATTAAAATTGACCGTAAGCAATCATTTTAACATAAAATTACATGTAATTTATTTCTACAGTAACCCAAAAATGTTCACTAGCAACATTCAAAAGAACAAAATTGTAAAATAAACAAAAGAACAACAAAACAAACCTAACGTTATCTATTTAGCAGAATGTGAAACTACTTTTTTACTAACCTAATATACAATATACGTGAATATCAAATATATGTATACAAAAGTTTTCCCCCAAAATTATTGTATTATAAGCACATAAACATTTCATCTGAAGCTCTTCCTGAATTGTGTAGGTGATTAAAATTATAAAAAGAAACAATTCGAGTTCTAGACCATAGTCAAACAGAACGTTTCGATACATATGGAGTGATTGAAAAATATAAAATGACTGTGTGTGTAATTTGTAACGAAGTAGTTATTTCTCGTATATCGAGTAAAACGACATTTTTACTCGATATACGAGTTGCATTGATATCTCGACTTCTTAACAGATAAAGGCAAACAAAAAAAGATATTTTTTTCTTTTTACAGAATCAACTAAGAAAAAACCAAAATCGTTCCCATTCCAGCATTTTATAAATATATTTTTGAAGTTATACTTATTACGCGTTTGGAAAAAAGTATGAGGGTAAATTTTTACGATGCGTGCGCATATCATCACAGCACCGATGCGCACGCACACCGTTGTCGAATATTGTCACGAAGAAAGAAACAAGGCGATGTAACCCAATACAAGGTTTATTTTGTCGTAGTATCTTTCACGGGCAGCACCACAACTGATGACTTATCCAGCTGTAGTACTTTTATATCCACATATGTTGAAGTGTTCTAGAATGACCACCAGGGGAAGATTAAGATAAATTCAATTTACATAATTTGAAAATATCCATAATAATAATAATTAATGAACGTCATAATTAAAGCTTAAAGTTAACAAACAAATATCTGGAAGGCTCGATCCCGAGAATAATAAATAACGAAAGTCATGATTAAAGTTAAACAAGTATCTGGGACGCCCGAACCAGAGCCGTCTGCATGATAGAGCATAGCTCTAACCGTTCGACCACTTAGAGCTTATCAGTTTTTGACAATATTTTAACATGCCACTTTTTTGGTGATAGGGGACTGATATTTGGGGGATCGTAATAACTATTGTTATAAACCATATCTGTTGGGACACATCACATCCCCCGTGCATTCCCCCTCCCTCTTCAGCTTTTTGGCCAATATCTCGGCATCCGAGCCTCACAGTCCATTCGGACCTGGCTCATGCAATCCCTCTCTATCTGCTCTTCCAGTTATAATTTCATGCTCGAAGGACTATTTCTTCCATAGTTTTTTTTTTTTGTGGCCGCGGTGCCGAGTGGTATAGGTATCGGATCGTGGCTTGCCTTGTCACGAGTTCGAGCCCAGTACCAGTAAAGACCCACAGTGTAGGACAGCGATGCACGTTAAATCTGTCGAGAGCTGAAACGTCCTCCCGTTGGTGTGGTGTGGTAGTTAGGAGAGGGTGTGCCAGCTCAGGTGTCGTCCACGTCCCTTGACTTTGGTTCAAAATTACGTGGTCCTTCGCCAAAAGTCCTCGTGCAGCTGAACAGTGTGGCGTTAATATACAATCAATCCATAGTTTTTAATTGTTTTAAACTTTTTGAAACTTTAAATTTGTTTAAATTCACAATATCTTGGCTCCTGTTCAAGTCTCGGACTTGAGTTTAAACGAACTGTTCCACTCGTCGAGACCCATCCAGTCATCTTTTTCATGTCCATTGTGTAGGCATGGGGAGGGCTTAAGCACTAAAATGTCATGCTCCCATGTTAATCCTATAGGGACTGGAAAAAATCTCACAGCTCCCCCTGAGGAATTGAGATTTGGACTTGATTTTTGGAAGTCCGCCATATTTTCGCATTAGCGCGAGCTTTACGTGGAATTGTTTTCTTCCGGTGCCCCCTTCCCCCTACAGGGCTTTCCCAGTAATATATCGAATCCTATGACACTTGGTCAACCACACTGGCTTGATTCCATTGTTCTCCATATGAGCATCCTAGATAAATTTTTTCAGGGCCATAGCCCCATTTTTCTTCACCTATATATTTAACTGTTTTAAATTTTTTAAAACTCCGCATAGCTACGAGGATTTTTGAGCTTCGTTAATGAAACTCGGGCCATAGGTTTTCCACGTTAAGCTCTTTCATCTAGTTTAATTCGTGTGTAGATAGTGGGCCTAGGTGGGGGTGTTATCACTAAAATTAGAATCCCCATATTATTCCTATGTTATTCCCTTTTGATGACGTTACGATATTACAGAGATAGAAAAATGAATTTTTGGGATCACCTACTCTGTGTATCGTTGAGATGTACTTCACCATTTACGTCAAAGTTGTACCCCCCCCCGGGGGATTTAGTTTCGTTTTCCTTTCCCGAGCTTGTGCCGCCCCATTTGCAACTACTGACTCCGGATTCCCGTTGTGTTTCCTCACAACCAGGCCGAGTTTCTAGTTGCTGGGGGCCCTGCTTCTATTTTATTTAATTGCTTAAAATGTTTTAATTATTTTAAAATGTCCATAACTCGGGGGCTCTTCAGACGGTTGTCTTAATTTACTCAGGAACGATTCTTCCCACTGAGACATTCAATATGAGGTCTCAGGTGTCACATTCAGTTCACCTCATCTCCAGATACATTCTGCCGAAAACCCCTCATGTTATTGGTCCAATTGTCCCTGTGCGGGGGTGTTTAAATTTATTTAAATCGTGATTATCTCGGGTTTGGCTGTTTCGATTAACTAAAGGTTAGTATCATTCTACTCCGCTCGTGACCACCTTTCGTCCTTTGCGCAGCTTGCCCTGCTCAAGATTTTTAGAGAGATTTTAATCCTGTTACGCCAAAGAAGTATGACTTCTTATGTGCGTACATAAGTGCACACATACACTTTTTGTTTCAAAAACTAACACTACGTAACTACCCACAACATCACTAGATACGGAAAACCTCTATCAGATGGATTCTCTGTAAAAAAAGGCGTTTTCAGAATATACTGTTTCTCTTTTTTGCCAATTTTAAGTGAAAGACATGATAATAATGGGATCACATGTTTATAAATAAGCCGTGATACGATTAAAGATCGATTAATTGACTTAAAACCATTTCATCGCAAATGCGTAAAGACGTTAAATTTTACTAAATATAACCGATTGCTATACAGGGTGGTCCCAAATTCATGGTACAAACTTTAAAGGTACATACAAGACATTGTAATAATCACATTTATTGTACAGGAATGTATGGGCGTCAGTGACGTAGTAAGGCGCAAACAGGGGAAATAATATAAAAGAGAAATAGAGTTATCGGTTGGTTGCATTGCCGGTAGGAGGCAGTAGATGTATAGTCACCGTTCAACAAGATGCATCTCACTAGAGAAAAGCCTCTTTCGCAAATGTACTGACGTCTACAATGAGAGACTTTAGGTATGCCGTGCATGTATGCTGACGTGCATTACATGTACTGCTGTGCAAATGGTAACTGCCAGAGCTGCTCGACGAATGTATCACTCAGAGTTTCCTGATCACCGAAAACCGGATCACAGAATATTTCAGCGGTTATATCATCAAATTCGTGAAACACGTTCTTTCTACGTCACCAGACATGAATCTGGCTAGGAAAGAGCTGCAAGCAGCCCAAGCCAGGGAGAAAGCAATTTGAATGATGTGCCTGATAGACCCGAGTCATGTAGAAGAGTTGTTGCTCATCATGTATATATATATATATATATATATATATATATATATATATATATATAAATTTGAGTCTTTAGACTCTTTGTAGAGTGTTAAAAGAAAATCGCGTACACCCCTTCCATTTTCAACGAGTACAAGCTTTGAATGAACAGTTATGAACAGCTATTGTATACATTGCATTTGTTAACGACGCTTTCAATAAAGACTTTGTCTTTCCTTTCGTCTTTTATTTTTTGTGTTTATGCCTCACCCCGTCACTTACACCCATACATTCCTATACAATAATTGATTGTTACAATACCCTGTATCTACCCTTAAAGTTTATACCATGAATTCGGGACCACCCAGTATAACAGAGTATTGATGTAAATGGTTATGCAAAGTTAACAGTTTATGTATATAAACATATATAACAATGAAGAGCTAATCTATTAAATAACGCTGATAATAATGTATACCAATACAGGTATTTTTAAAAAAAATCGAAAATGCCTTTAACGAAATTGATACAGACCTGCAGAAAATAAGTTGTAAGAACAGAGAATGCACCCAATTTGGGGGGAGGGGAAACCTTGGTCCTATTCTGAAAATCAAAATATCATTCTCTGGTGGGATTCCACTGCATAATACATTAATACGTTATATGTATGAAACAATGTTTAAAAATACTTCCCAAAATATGCTAGTTGTAATAAAAGCTATCAATTTTATAAACACAAGAATATTTTATTACAGTGTCAATATTTTTGGATTGTGACTTACAACAGTGTTCGGTGTCTCAGTTGGAGTCAAGTTATTAATTTATTCGCCACGTGTTTTATAAGAATTAAAACACACTTTGGATGAAAAAAAATAATAACAATGAATTTTCCCAATTTGATTAGTTAAATGATTCATTTTGTGTATGACTTCATTTGAATTAAGTAAAATAGAAATTTCAACAAAATTGTCTACATGTATCATTGCTGTGCAATGTCTTAAGATTTCTTGAGACCCTGGACTCCTGTAAAAAGTAGGTTCCTTTCAAGTAAACAATGCGCAACATACATTGTCAAATACTCATACAAACGGTTACCCTTATCATTTAAATTAGCGTGGTTCTTAATCTCACAGACTTAAGGACAAACTGACAATTGCCTTTTGGCTAAATAAAAATAATGCTTTACGGTTTTATGCCTAGGCCTTGTCATGGAAAAAGGATATATGTCACAGTAATACAATCTTGCCACTGATGCCAGTTGGTATATAGTTCCAAGCTTTGGTTTTTTCAGATAATAAGATCGGGAATATCATTTGTCCTTTAAGTTTATTTAGATCATAGTTTTATTAAGGGCAAATCAAAAACACGGTGAGGCCCTGGGCCACAATCCAGTTAGCCATACCTTAAAACAGCCCTGATGTTGTGTGAAAATATTAAAATATTTATAAGGAAATTTGAAACATGCACCAAAGATTTAGAAATGAAATACTTTCTTCTTCAAAAAAATAATGCACATTTTCAAAATATTCAAAAATATGTTTATCATTCAAAGATGTAATTATACAAGAAATAAAATCAGTTATCCTGCAGATATTTATAATCAACTTAAAAGTTTATAAAATACCTTCTTTATTATTTTAGACCAACTCAAAACAAAAACTAAAGCAACTTAAATTTGTATAAGATTGAATATTGATGAGTTATAGAAATGAAATTATAGTTGAGTTTTAAAGCTTAGTTGTAGAAGTAGAAAGACAAATTTCTGAAAGTTGTGGAGAAATAAAAATGGCCCTGCGTGCCAAAAATAATAAAAAAAATAATTAACATATGTAATAATTTACCCCCAAAAATTATATATAGATAGAAGCTTGTTAATATTATTTTAAGAATGTTTGGTACAGAGTATCCGTTTGAGTAATTATATTTCTTCAAAAACTATTGTACAATCTTACAACAGAAATTAACTAAGAAATTATTTGACAGCGAAATGCGCGAAAATAATGAATAAGGAGATGGGAAATTCTGATATTAACAAATTTATTATCTAATATGAATATTTAAATCGTCATTATTTAAAATATATTTAAAATTGCTTTAAATAAAGGATTCTAAAATCCACTCTATAACAAAAAAAAAAAGAAGCAGAAATAACGTGTTGCCCTATAGAGACTAAAATTGGTGGGTAGAAATATTATGCACATAATTTAAAATGATTTAAATTTAAGAAAAATTGAATGGTTTGATTCAGAGTTACATAGTCACAATTTAATGAGCTCAATAAGGTGATGACCCACCTCTAGCCTGGATGCAGGCGGCCACACGACATGGCATGGGGTGATAAAGCATCCTGATGGTTTTTAGTGATATTTCTTGACAAATTAGCTTCAATTGTCGGGCCAAGTCATGAACATTCCCTGGTAGACTCTGTTGTCTTCTCGTGATATCCTAGACATATTCAATTGAAGAAAGATCTGGAAATCTGGCTGACCAAGGAAGTATTTGAAAAACTGTAAGACAGTTCATAGAAACACGTGCCACGTGTGGTCTGATATTACCTTGCTGAAAAATAACGCCAAGATGCAGCTAGAAAAATGGTAGCAAAACAGTCATCAGAATGTTGTCGACGTACCACTGTGATGTAAGTGCGCCTCTAATGTGCCAAAGGGGTCTGGCTGTCAAACGAAATGGCACCACAGACCATAACTCTTAGTTGAGGGCCTACGTGGTATACAATAGTGAAAGCAGCATCGACACACTGTCCAGGGCGTCTCCAGACACGTCTCCAATGATCGTCAGGACACAGTTGGAAGAGGGATTCGTCACTAAACACTATAGGTCTCCAATCAGCATGAATAAAAAGTGATAGAGCCAAGCACCACTGTATTCTGGCTTAACACTGAGCAGGCGTAAAGGGCAGGTGGCGTAGTGATCGGCAGCCATTTGTGAATGGTCATGGTGGACACTCGTGTGTGGGACGTACGTCTGATGGTTGATAACGATGAATCAGTCAACCAACCTCTTCTCCCTATCTGCTGTGGCCCTAGTTCGACCGCTACTATCATGAAGCTGAAATCTGTCACTGTCCACACATTTTTGTCATCATCTTCTAATGGTCGCATCGCTTCGACCCATATAACGAGCGATTCTCTAATTTGCCCAACCTGCCTCTTTCAATCCAATGATATGACCTCTTTCAAACTCTTACAGTTGCTCGTAATGAGCTCGAATCCTGCGGGGGGTTATTTTTTCAGTTGTTCTGGGATATCTAAATCGCAATGCAACAGACATTTTGGCCATCAGATTGAGAATCGATTCTTATAGAATTACAATCTGGCAACTCCTTCTTGGTGCGTCAATTTTTTTTGTTATAGAGTGTGTATACGAAAACGTTTTCATAAGGTATAGCGTTTTAAGAGTCATTTAAACAACATTGGATAAAACGAGCATTTTATTTGAACTGTCGTGGAAGCAAAATATGCAAACAAATTTTTATAAATAATTTTCCACATATAACGTGGGGCCTGGATATACAAATAGCCGAGGTCACAATCTCGTGTCATGAATTCAAGCCATGTGCCGCTGAAGACACTGCGTGTAGAGAGAACCGCAGCACGTTAAATCTTTCGACGCTGAAATGTCTTCCCGTTGGTGGGGGTGACCACTCAGGTGTTGGTTTTTGTTACTGGACCATGGTTTAAAATCACGAGGTCCGTCACCAATAGTCCTCGTGCAACATTAATATAACTTTCATTCCGCATATGACGTAACTCTTATTTAACAAGCAATAAATTATCTTTCTAAAGCTTTCCACACACTCAGACACACATGTATATATATATATATATATATATATATATATATATATATATATATATATATATATGTATTTAAGGATAATTAAATTAGATTAAAAATTAAATTCCCTATCTAGCACTTAACTTATATTTTTCATTTGATCAAGTATCAAACTAATCACCCGTTTATTCCTTCCGAACATATAGACTAGCCAATAAACATATCTAATTCCCGATCGTTAGATTTAATAGCCCTATATGTCAGCATTAACTTTCAAGTACACTCATAAAATCAGAGGTACATTTCACATCTGGCTTAAGTGGTAAAACACTTAAATTTTTCACTTAGGCGTTCTTTTTTCTCTCTGCCTCTCAGCGTCAGAACTTGTGTAGATTTCATCAAATAAAGATCTTTTTTAAAACTAAGTCTGACTCTGACTTAAAACATATCATATGTACATTATACTAGCCAGTAAAGATTTACAGAACAATGCAATTAAAATAAATCACTTTGTTTCTGTGTATACGAATACATACAATATTTTTTAAAGCAAAATTTAATCTTATGTTCAACACTTTGCTTTAAAGTTATTTTTATTATAAAGAAAACTACTTTCGTTTCTTAGACATCTGCATAATTTGAAAGTCAATCAGTTTCACCATTCCTTTTATACTTGCTCCGACTCTGGATACGGGAAGAAAACCTTCGTGACTCAGTGATTAATCAAAGTCGCCTTTTGTGACAAAATCTACGAACAAGAACAGCACCAAAGGAAATCTAAAGAAAAGCATTGGTCTCTTCTATTAGTTGGTTGAATTAATCAATACAATGTATTTATTTTAGCTTAATGATTTGAATGTTTGTTTCTTTAACTATCTGTACTTTTATCATTCATTCCCTGTTCTTTCTTTCTCTGAATTAAGTAGTTGCGCCTAATGCACTTCAGATGTTTACCAATTACGTACGTTATAGTGTAGTATCCAGTACTTTGTACAAAAAAAAAGAGATTCCGTTGCGCATGCATTTAAATTCGTTTCGATTTTTAGAAATAAATTTAAAAACAAGCAACGAATCCATTTGAGGTATTCAAGCACGTGTAGAGTACTTTTTTAAGAATAATAGCAAACTAAAACATTATAAATGCTTTTTTAAGAAATCAATACTAAGAAATGCTAGCATTTCTTTAGGTATATTTAAAAAAGAAACATACCTAAATTTTACAAAAATCACAATTATAAGTGATGTTTTAGCAACATTTTTAAAAATGTTCGAAGTTATTAGAGAGAAAAATAATAAACTTATATCTGTAAAAGTAATACTAAAACAAATTAGATGCATTTATTTAGATCATGTGCTAAAATCTTAATGTTTTATGTACATTTTAAAATTTTAGAACTGATTGAGTGAATATTATAAGAAATGTAACATTCGTTATAACATTATTTGAATAACAGGCAATAACTCCAAAAATATTCATACAATGAGAAATACTTTTGTACGTTCTCTAGAAATCTATATAAATATCAGGTTCAGGAAGTTTTATCGAAATGCAGTGGAGTATGTATACAGAATATACATACTCCATTTTGAGTTATCCCGCTCATCATGATAGATTTTGAACAATTTAAATATCCACTTCTGGTAGATTAAATACCCACTTCTGGTCTCTCTAATTTTATAAGATTGATTGTCTTAAAGGTAGAAAAAAAGCATGCTTTGTAAACCCAGAACATAGCTCTATTCAATAAAATAAAAAACAAAATATGTGTTTTGACAGAATTGCTCATTTCAAACTGTTTGGGTGAGCGAGTGTGTTAATTTACGTTACCCTATAAAATAAAACAAATGCGTTGGCAACAGGTCACGTAATTTTAATCATGATCAATTGACGAGAACCACCCCCGAGCTGGCATTCCCAATCTTCGAACTTCCTTGACATCCCACCTGAAAAAAAAATCTTCGTCAGATTTAACGTGCACCAGCCCCTCTGCATGGTAAGTTATCAGTGACACTCTAAATCTTGAAGTTATGACACTGGCCACGAGTCCGCAATCATAACCCTAATCATTTTAAGAATAAAACATTCAGAAGTAGAACAATTCATAAAAATGAAATGAATTATTTTAAACTATAAAATGTTGTATTCTATGAGGTTTATTTGATTTGTTTTGATTTTTCATTAACGTCGCATTTTGAGCATCGCAAGGGGTAATGGCAGTGGACCACGCAATTTCAAATATCGTCCGAAAAACAAGTTTTCAAAATGGTGGAATTGTTAATTACCAGAAAGTTAAATGTGTACTTTATTTGAATAAACTTTTTCCCATATATTGTCTTAATGTGATTCTTGTATTTTTTTCCCTTTAATATTATTCTAAATTTTACTTAAATACAGATCCGTTTCAAAACATACAACGAAATAATGTTCCAGTACTTTAAACTTGTGAACGATATTTTCAATTAGGATGAGCTTTATAAACAAAAACTACTATATATTTATAAAAAATGCGCAAAAAGAATTAAAAATATATCTATTTTTTTAAAAAATTAATTTAAAGATAACAATACTAACATATAATTACACAAATACATTTAAAACTAAATAAATTAGGAAAAAAAGTACTGTTATACGCAAACTTATGTATTTATTTTTATATTTTCAGTAAAATTTTATTTACTTCCCATTCTATCTCATCTACGTATTTGCAATTCAATCAAAATATCATGTAATTTTAGTTAGATGGAATAACTGTGTATTTTTTCACATTCTGATGCATTTTATAAAAAGGGGGAGTCATCGTAATGTATGCATATGACTGGTAGATAGTTAAAGAGAAACATTCTTTTGTGCTCAAACTTAAGAAAGGCAGTAACGCATAAATTGCCGTTATCGATACTTTCTTTGAAGCTTGGGAGAACATAAACATACATTTTCCTTAACTTAAATGCGACAGTTGGAAAGATTTTCGTGTCATCTTCGGTGGAACAAAACGTTGTAATAGTGACGTTTTACATCTGTTCGCAGCATAAAAATTGCATTTTTCTTTTTGTTTTGTTTTCTTTAAATCGAAACAGAGTAGATTGCCTAAATAAAAAGCTACGTATTCCTCTATTTATCATGGAAATAACTTATTATTTTTTTACATACCATATATATTATTAATTGTTTTTTTTATTTTAGTTTATATATAAGAATGTGGGTAGATTTCATTTTATTTGCTCTTAATTTTTTTTCAGTTCATTTTTCAAATCCTACAAATAAAATCTTAACCGATGCATGGAATATCAGAACAATTTATCTAAATTTTGACTCTTCTTTTTCTTGGTATATTTTCAAAGTAAATCTAAGTGCATATTAAGCTAATCACAAAATAATTTTGATCAATAGATTTTAATCTATCTAAAAAGCCTATATGACTTTTCCTCACGCACAATACTTTTATCCTAAATATTTCAATAACAAATGCATGCAATCATTTTGTTATTTCATCATGTATGTTTTACGTTTTATTAACATTTATAGTACGTAGTAGTTTTGTAATACAATCAGTTTTCTTAAGTCAAGAAAAGTTATAATTTTAACACTAAAATTATTGCGTAAATTTCAGTATCACTAACGCCACAACTACACAAATCAATAGCACAATTTGCCTTATAATTCTTCTTTTATTGGCTGAGAAAGTTACAATTCGTTTCTCATTTTTGTCTTACCCTAAGTTTTCAAGTTGATGATTCACCATTTTAATCGGTTTTTTGAATATCATTTGTTTTATTTTCTGCGAAAAATATTTTCTCAATCCTTACTCAGCTCTTTATTTGAAATATATGCATTTTCAAAATCACTTTCACATTAACCTATAATAAATCAAATATTTTTTGTTTCCCATGTACTAAGAAATCAACTAACTGGTATAACAATTATATTTAAGTGGAGGAAAAATCATAACATGGACAAAACATATCTTGAGTCATATGTATATATATATATATATATATATATATATCATAGTATAGTATTTAATAAGAGTAGTGAAAATTATATTGAAAAATTTCTTACATTTCTGAATTTGATATATTTTTCTAATCAAATCTTTTAGAACTCAAAGTTTTTTTAACTGTAATTTTAATATAAGACATATATATTCACATGAAAAAAGTTATACTTTAGTTCTTATTTCAAAATAAGAAAAATGAAGTGCAAGAATTATATACTACATAATTTATTAGGTGAATTCTGTACTATTCATGAATTTCACAAATACAGGTCTTAACACTAATAGTTATTTATTCTCTTTTAAAAAATGATACATATTTCTATAGTATAATATGTAACAGAGTTTGTGTTTTGACTCCAGTGAAATTCAGTGGATACTATGCTGTGAATGTGTTTTATGTTTTTATAAGAAAACAGACGACTGAGATAAATTCACCAAACAAAGAAACATATAGCCCTTTAGATTATTTCCCCTTTTTAATACAAAGAAGACATGACTTGAAATTATTCTTACAGCTAATACTTTTTTTCGATAACACCAGGAAAAACGAAAGCTTACAAAATACACTGCTAAAATAATTGCATAATTTGATATTAGAATAAAAAAGTGATGCTAGGGGAAGAGAGAAAAAGAAAAAGACTGAGAAAAAGCATGTACAATATATATACGAAATTTAAAAAATGTAAGTAAAAATATTTTTGAAAGGATAAATGATAAATAAAATAATACACAAACAATTTGCCGTGCAACTAATGCATGCGATTGTTTAAAGTGCATATACTCATAAAATAGAAAGAAAATATAATCGTAACTACCCATCTCTGGAAGAATTTCTATTATCTCTATATGAATGAAGAATTTCTATTATTTCTATATCTCTATATCCGCATATCGAAAGAAAATGAAATCTTGATAGCAAATTTTTATTCTTGTTTAACATGAAAAAAAACTTATAAAAATAAATAAATAGGAGTTCTTTTGAGCATATTTGTTTCTTCTTTAAAACAACTTTTAAAGTTCATAAATTAAATATTGGAAAAGTATTACTCCGGATGTATATATAATAATAATTAAGTTATTTACTTACGTTTTAATTTTTGTGAAAGTAGTATAAGATCAATAAATTTTACAATAAGATATTTAAGGGAAGAAAAATAAGTTTAAATAAAAAAAAATGAAAATACTGATAAACATTAATCTATTCAGATAATCTTTTAAAAACCCTAAATGTGTTAAGTACTTTATGTAGCAATAACTATAAAATATTGAATGAAATATATGATTTTAGCGTATAATGGATTTATACCAGTTTCAATAAAAATGAGTTATTAAAAATATGAATAATAGCAATTTTTTAAATGTGTACTGTACTTGAACTTGTATTTCTGATATGTATTTTGATGCAGCAAATGATAATTAGAACGAAAGTGAATAAGTAATCCAATTAAAATAATTACTTATTTTTGATGCTTAAGAATTTAAATAAATAAATAACAGTTGTAAGAAAGTAAATTATTACTTTAAGATATTTAATGTTCCATATGTATTCATTTCTACTTCCTATCTTCTTCAAAAGCATGAAGTGTTTGTAATAGCAGAAAAATATGTAAATGGAACAATTTATGCGATTATAAAGGGTGTTTTTTTTCCAGGCATAGAAGTTTAAGTTGGCATTACTTTCCAAGGTGGAGACCGATTTAACAGCTGCCAAGTGATTTATTCTCAGTTTGGTTTGGCAATTCATCAAAACGATCATCAAGCAAGGCGTAGATTCCTCGAAGGGGCCCCAAACGAGATTGCGTTGTTCCCGATTTTCATAAGCGAATTTTGTTTAGCGATGAAGCGCACTTCTGGTTGAATGGCTACGTCAACAAACAAAACTGCCGCATTTGAGTGAAGCTAATCCACAAGTGTATGTCGAAACACCGTTACATCCAGAAAACTGACTGTTTGGTGCGCTTTATGGGTTGGTGGAATCATTGTTCCGTACTTTTTCAAAAACGATGAAGGCCACAACGTTACAGTCAATGGTGATCGGTATAGAGCCATGATTACTAACTTTTTCATTCCTGAATTGAACAATCATGATGTCCAGGAGCTGTGGTTCCAACAAGACGGCGCAACATGTCACACAGATCGTGCCACAATCGATTTATTGAAAGACACGTTTGGTGACCGCCTAATTTCACGTTTTGGATCTGTGAATTGGCCTCCATGATCTTGTGATTTAACACCGCTAGACTATTTTCTGTGGGGCTATGTAAAGTCATTGGTCTATGCGGATAAGCCACAAACACTTGATCATTTGGAAGACAACACTCGCCGTGTTATTGCCGATATACGGCCACAAATGTTGGAAAAAGTCATCGAAAATTGGACGTCCATTTATTGCAATTTAAAGTTCTATACCTCTAAAAAAACACCCTTTATTCGTATCTTGCTTTACATCATTATTCAACGATATCCAAAAAAAAATGTGAAAAGCATAAAATCATTACAAATAAAAAAAAAAACATTTTATATAAGGCTGTCCATCCAAAACTAAGGATGCAATCAAAACACTTGGAATTTCCACTCTGCGTATACCGCGAAATGATATACAAACGATTAACATTTTAACATAGGTGCGCATCATAGCCTGTAGCGTCACCATCAATGTCTATAGACACACATTCGTAACACCACCATCAAACTCAACATGAAGGGTGAATGATATGCCATTTTCGGGTACAGCTTCAGTATGCCTCTATAAAATACGAGTATCATTCCAACGCATTTCTGAGTTCCACCGATGAGGAATTATTGCTAGAAGGGAATGCAAATTATCCTTCTAAGAAACGAGTGATGTTGTTGTTACTTTTGCCACCTGATAAACAGTAACATCAGGTAAACATCCGGGAAAATCATCGCGGCGAATGACTAAATTTACGCCTGTCGTTAGCCGTAACTTTGAGTACCATTCCAGTGACAGTGCGATTTGGCTCGATTCCACCCAAATTTTGAGGAAGAATACCATTGTGTGGTCAGGGGCCTTCCGTTTCCACCAACCTCACGAGAGGACTTGCTGCTGGGCGGCTATTTAGAGTACCTCCATGACACGAAGGCACTACACATTCACAAACATCCATGCCTTCTTCGGGATTCAAACCCAGGCCCAAAGGCTCAACAGTCAGCGTCACTAACTCCTATACCGGATGGGTGGATGAGAAACGAGTGATTGTATCGGTCGCAACCAAGCAATTGAAACATGCTGGAGGTACCGACTTCCTATGGCACGGAATAGTGAGGTGTAGAAACATTAACATACTGATTCCATACCCGATATTTTTATTTGGATGATATTTGTTTCCAATTCCGCAACTCCTTGTACAGTGCGCATTGACGTTACGATAATAACGTTACGACGAACAACCAGGGTTCTGTTTCAATGTATCTCTGAAGGTATGAAACTTGTTGCCATCCCTTACTTCAAAATTTTCTTATAGCCACACTGCAATAAAACAATAATGTGTAACTACTTGAAATACCCAAGATGTCTGTTTCACCTACCAGAATGTATCATTTCTTTTCATTTTTGTTTTTTCGCCCAAACCTATCACACATGACTTATCGATAATAAAAGAACGAATGGTACGACATGCAGAGCCCACTGCTGCAGCAGATTATCTTTAGAAATATATGGAATTAACGGGGGTTATACCATACTCTCTTAAGGTATCCTAAGTCTCTTTTATGAAATGCTTAATCATGCAGCAACGATTATTGGAGTAGTATCAGAATAAAAATAGTAATACAATACTTTAACTTAAAATCTAATCCCACGATGTTATTGTTGTAAGATAATGAGGATGGATTTTATGTACTTTTACTTGCAGATTTCTATTTTGCTGCATTATTTATTTTCGACATCCTTCACAGCTGAAAACCGTTTTCCCTTTTATTCTCTCCATTTCTATCTGATAAAATTCTTCATATATATATATATATATATATATATATATATATATATATATATATGTTGTTTTCTCATCTATACATCAAGAGTATTTTACCATCTTAAATATAATAATCTAAGTAAATAATTTAATACTGAAATTTCATCACTGCATTTCAAAAAATAATGTTAATAAGTATCATATTGCCACTTTACAATTATATTAAGTTATTGTTTATAGTAAAATTCTTTAAGGTATCCGACTACGTTCGGAACCGTGATTTTAAAAATGTGCATAAATGGATAATTTTCATGATATTTAGTGTCACTCAGATTAGAATACATGCATAAAATTGTTTTAAGAACATTTTAACAAAAAAAGTTTATTTAAATATAATATTTTGGCAAAAAAATTAACTTAAAATAATCTTTTTTCCAAATGCTCTCATTTTGTGAAAAAATGATTCTCTTTTAATAATATTTTACCTGTATATAGCTCAGACCTATTTACTGAGGATCATCTAGAAATTTTGAAAAATTCATATTATTTTCAGAGTTACCACCAATTGAAATAATTATTCGCGTTTTTTTCTTAAAATTTTCCCCCTCTGTTGTCGTAAAATATGAATGAACACACTTTTAAGTTATATATTTCAAAAATTCTAGTTCAGTCTCTCTAGAGTGGTCTGAGCTATATACAGGCACAATATTATTCTAATAGAAGCATTTTTCACAAAAGGAAAACATTTGGAAAAAAGGTTATTCTAAGTTAATTTTTGCCAAAATATTGTATTTAAATATTTTTTTTTGTCAAAGTTTCCTTAAAACAATTTTATGCATATATTCTAATCTAAGTGACACTAAATATCATGAAAGTTATCCATTTATGCGCTTTTGAAAATCACGGTTCCGAACGTAGTCGGATAACTTAATTAGTTTATTATTTTGATTGCATTAGAAAAAGTGCCCATATGATTTATATAATGAATGTCATGCAGCTATTTTTTTTATAATCCTGAAAAAATAATATTAAGCTCTCTTTCAACGAATTATTTGTTGTGAAACAAGGCTAATAAGTTACTTAATATGTTTCGATAAATTAATAAAAACTTCGAAATTGATAAATTATAGTTATTTTATATACATATTTAATAAATCGCGAGAAAATCTTTTACAATAAATGCTTCATACTTATTATCTGGACACTGTCACTTTCTCTATATTTACTTATATTTACTCCTGCCATCTGAATATTGCTCTTAGATTTTCATATTTTGTCTTGGTAGTTAAATGTAATAACGTTGATAAAATAGTACAATCCAATTATTTTATAATTGCAAACGTACCCTCGTGAAAAGATTACACTTCATAATTCAGGCGTAAATTAAACTGAATAATAAATTTAGGCCATCATATATTTTGAAATAGACTGCGTGTGAAAAAAAAATTCATAAAAAGTATGTATTAAAGCAAACAATAACTCAAGAACACAGAAAAATACTTTCATCTACATTTAAAATTTACCAGGATGTCTCTTAGAATTGAATTGATAAAATTTAACAGTGTTTTTAATACCTTTATTTTCTCTCTTAATTTGCTTACAAGTTATTGAATCTTCCAACTCGTAACTCTAATCAGTGTTTCTAAAAATAATAAAATCACACTTATTATATTACTTTGGGGGTACTTTTAATAAAACATTTTATTAGTTCTCCAACAGCAAATGTTTTGAGCAAAAATATTTCTATCATATTTTGAATCATACAATGATATAAATGTATGCATTATTATTGCGTATTTTCTTGAGAGAACTACGGTTTTATACAACATAATCTTTTCATTTGAACTAAAGTTAGTTTTAAAAAGTGTTGTGAAATGCACTAACTATTTTAATTTATATTATTAGTTTATTTTAATTTCACAATGCCTGGTTGAAGCGATTACACAAATTACATTAGAAACAACTGGGTATTAATTAACTTTAATAAGTACATGAAATGGTACCCTTAACAAGTACCCTTATGACATCATCCAAACATATTCAGAGTTAAAAATGAAAGCATTAAACACGGGAAATTTTAACTCAAGCATTGTTGATAAAACGAAACAAGAAACTTTCCATTTTAATTGTAGACATAATTTAATTAATCGATAGTCTTATACCTTTTTCCTTTTAAAAGAAAAATATTACACAAAAAATGAATACAATGTACCAGAAAATTTCGTTAGAACAATTTTATAAGCAAATGTAGTGCATGCAATGAATTGATAAAAATATATTAAAATATTTTCATAATTTTAAAACAAAGAAATGTATATACCATAAAATACGGCGTATAACGCTTACTTTTAGCACAAAAAAATATGATAGGAAATTCACGGGTGTGCGTCATACGCTGGTTATAGAAATAATAACTTAAAAAAAGAATAAGAAAAATTAGACTTCTACAAATAACGAAATACTGTTTCTTTAAAAGAAATGACATTCCTTATGATTTTAAAGGGCTGTTGTTCTAAAAAACATTATTTTTTTTCTTAAGTTTGGAATAATACCTCGAAAAAATGAGTTCAAAACATAAGAGCATTTGCGTTCGTACATTTCAGTTTCCTTCCAAAAAATGGGCTGCACGTTATATTTTGCATTTTACGATACATATATACAGGTATAGGGCAAAGTAATAGAAACACTCATTTAAAAATGAGTCGTACTTCAACCACCCAATAAACAGCTGCCACGAGTCGCAACAGTGTGCCACCTAGTGGCGACGAAAATGAAGGTATCAGTCAAGTATTTTACAGTGTGAAAGTTGTTTTAGAAAATTCTGTTCCCAGCTAAGCGGGATTATGTGCGACCTCTCTGACGTGAAAAGAGGTATGGTAATTGGAGCTCGGCTCTCTGCAGCCTCCATGTCCAGAACATTCAACCTTCTGGGTGTTTTAAGGACCACTGTGCCAAGGGTTATGACAGACTACACAAACTTGGGTAAGGTGTCTTCTGCGAAGCCCAACAGTGGACGAAAGTTGAAGTTGAAGGACCGTGACAGACGGGTGTTGAAGAGGATAGTCGCCCAAAATCGCAAGACTACACTGCCGCAGATAACGTCCGAGATGAACACCCACCTTCTGAACCTCGTATCCATGAAAACTATTCAACGAGAGTTTCATACTACAAACATCCACGGCAGAGTAGCTATTCGAAAACCGTTAGTTTCGGGGCGGATTGCTGCAAAGAGATTACAGTGGTGACCTGTGTGACCACCTAAACTGGACGCAACTGCAATGGGAACAAGTCATCTGGTCTGACGAATCCTCATTTACATTATTCCAGATCACCGGACGTGTGTTTGTCTGGCGAACACCGACAGGCGCATTTCAAGTTGATTGCCTGGTTCCAACTGTGAAACATGGAGGGGGATCTGTGATGGTTTGGGAAGCAATACCTTCCCGTGGGTTGGGGCCTCTCGTTGTCTTGAGGGGGATGATCACAGGTGACCATTATCGAAGCATTCTCGCAGATCATCTTCACCCTATGTTTCAGACTATCTTTCCAGGAGAACATCCTGTGTTCCAAGACGACAACGCCCCTGTTCACACGTTACGCTGTGTTCAAACAAGGTCACATGATCATGATGATGAAGTGGAACATCGAACCTGGTGTCCTCAGTTCCCTGATCTCACTATCATTGAGCCTTTGTGGGGTTATTTAGAGAACAAAGTCCGTGCTCGGTTTCCACCTCCTCGCATACTATTTGAACTCGAGACTGTCCTGCACAAAGAATGGGTGCAAATTCCTATGAATTTTGCTCAAGACCTTTATTTTTCAATCCCACGTCGAATGCAAGCAGTCTTTTAGGCCAAAGGGGGCCCAACACCTTACAAATTAAAAATTTTCATTTTTTCACAGGTGTTTCTATTATTTTGTCATATACCTGCATATATATATATATATATATATATATATATATATATATATATATATACTAGCTGGTATACCCGTTCTTCGCAAAGGTGAACTGAAAAATTAAACCCCACAGATTGAAGGATAAAGAAGTTTTTAAACAGTTAATTTTACATGAATTACAAATTAAACAAAAAAGCTTTTTACAACATTTTACTGATCAAAAAAGGAAGAAAAAAATACACCTTTAATAAATTTTAATTCTTTAGATCTAATAGCTGATAAAAAGGATTTTTTTTTATATTTATAACTCCCCGTAACACTCCTGATGGTCCTAAGGTGATCTCTGCTCAGCAAAAGTAAAACATTGGTAAAAGTTTTGTGCAATGAATGCTTAAAATAGTGTAAATAATTTACATCTGAAAGTGTAATACATACATTAATATTACTTTCTGTCGTATTTATTTTACGTTAAAATTGTATTATTCACAAGCAACGCGTTTCTTAAATTATAATGGCTATAATGGCAATTCAATGAAAAAAACCAGAGAAATGATAACAATAGAGTCAAGTTGCCAAATGTCTAGTTACTTTTAGAATTCGAGCTTTAATAGAGCTTTGTATGACCCGCTGTGTAGGGGGGCGATGCTTGTTAATGCCTTATCTACCACATATGAGTTTTTTTCATGCAATATTTTTTGGATCACTACATTGAAAACTAAGGCGTATACATAAGCAAAATACTCCCCTTTGGGAAATTTTATCCGCTAAAAAGGTAATAAATTAATTAAATATATTTCACTGTAAAATTAATTATAGAAACCGTTCACTTAAAATAAATAGTCAAATCGTTTTCTAAGGTCTTCATTAACATACAAAAACCTAGCACACTTAAATTTTGACATTAACTATTTTTTCGCGACAAAAATGATAATCTTTGCAATCCACTGAAAACGCCTTCAAAACGCAATATCTGCTACAAAACTATTCGTCTTACCCGCTAAAATACTCATCCTAGAACCCGTGCTGCCATATATGTTGGAAGAGTGGATTTCAAAGAATATTCCTGCTAAGTATTGGTAGAATATTCCTGCTAAGTTGGTGTGGTGTGGTAGTTGTGGCCGCGGTAGCCGAGTGGTATAGGTATCGGACCGTGGCTTGCTTTGTCACGGGTTCGAGCCCAGTACCACTAAAAATCCGCCGTGTAGGGCAGCGATGCACGTTAAATCTGTCGAGAGCTGAAACGTCCTCCCGTTGGTGTGGTGTGGTAGTTAGGAGAAGGGAGTGCCAGCTCAGGTGTCGTCCACGTCACTTGTCCATGGTTCAAAATTACGTGGTCCGTCGCCAAAAAGCCCTCGTGTAGCTGTACAGTACAACGTTAATATTCACTCACTCACTTCAAAAAATACTGTACATTGGTTATAATTATTTTTATACTTAAAAATGCAATATCTGCCTAGTCAATTAAAATTATAGCATTATAATTAACTACTAACTACAAACAAATTTTTAAATTTTGTCCAAAGGAAGTAGTGTGAAAGAGAAAGTTTATTTACTTTAAGTACCATAAGCGATAAAAGTATTTATTTTGAAAAAAAGATCAATTTCTATTTACCAAATGTGCATAATAAAATCATAAAAAAATATTCAAATATAGAGAAATTGATAACAACATCTCTCTTCAAAACTTTATTTTATTCTTAAATAAAAAAAAATAGGGATTACGCTGATTACAGGAATAAATTAGAAGCGAGCGCCTTGCGTAGCCAAAACAAAAATAGTTTCTGCACAAATAAAAGATAGATATATCTTTGGTCTAATTATCAGTCTGCGTAACTCCACCGGTGTATCTGTTTTGATGTAGAAGTGTAACACTCCAAGCGCTTTTTGGCGCGATACCTTAATCACACCAAGCAGCGGTTGTTGTCGGCTTACATGAAATCCTAGATGATGACCTAGCATTTCCATTTTGTTTTGTCTATGCCATGCGCTCCAATTTTGATTTATTCCTTCGATCAGTGTAATCACTATTTTTTTTATTTCATAATAAAACTAGATTTCGAAAGTAGAGGTGGTTGCAGGATTTTAATATAAAATAAATACAACAGAAAGTAATATTACTGTATTACACTTCCAGATATAAATTATTTGCACTATTTTAAGCGTTCATTACACAAAATTTGTAAAAATATCGCTCGTTAAAAACATCAAAGTAAACCATATCTTAATATTATCGCCTATCTTGGCGAACATAAACAGCAACTTGACGCCTAACCCTACTGTATCAAATTAGCATCCCAGATGGACTTACGTAGTCTGATAATTAGACCGACGATATGCTGTCGTGGGCTTTTTTTGTAGCACACGCCAGAATCGCTTGTAGATAGCAGAATTTTTTCCAACTTACTTGACAAATATCGTTATATTTTGAACACTTCACACAATATCTTCATAAATTATAGCCTATGCTATAAATTATAGCCTATGTGTTATTCTGATGAATAAGCTATATTACTGTACATTTTCATTAAAATCCATTCAGTTGTTTTTGCGTGAAAGATCCACAAACATCCTCACAATCTTTCGCATTTACATTATATATCTAGATGTGTGTGTGTGTGTGTGTACAATATATGACGCGATAAAGATATTGTTTACCGGGAATAAAATGTGTAATATTTTATAGTTCACTAATCTCATAAAAGAGTAAGAATCTATCCGTCAGATTAAATGACAGATCATTTGTGAAAACTAAGCTTGGCACCTAAAAGTTGTTTAGATTCATTATGTTGTCTTAGAAAAAAAACATTTTTTAGAGGTAGTTAAACTTTAATGAGAGAGTTCTATAAGTTTATTTTTGTAATGATATCGTGTGTAAGTCTAAGAAATAAAATACTTACCATCATGGAATGAAAATGTTTATCAATATCACTCTTGATCTTATGGATACAAGGATGTCTGATATAAAAATACACTATATATTGTAATATAAAAACAATTGCTATCCCTCATAATAATTCATATCATTCAATATTAAAGCATGTTTATTTTAAAAAGCACCGAAATCGTATTATTATACGTAATATTGCAATGGCATGTGGAATATAATATTGTATTGTATTTCATATACAATCTTTTCAGTCGCAGTAAAAAAAAATTGAATACCTACTTTATGTCTGTTTACAAATACTTTCAGCTTTTATTGTTGTCATTAAAACCGATGAGACATTTTCAGTTTTATCCAATTTTGAGGACATTTATGAAGTACACCGAATCATAGGGAAGAAGATGGAATGTGGTTTCAAACTCAAACGATGACAGATATTATTGTTTATAATCAGCAGAGTCTGTTCCAAGTCCAAAATTTGTATTTCCACAATTCATTTCTTCTTTTATTTCGGCTATCATTGGGTTTGGGTGGTTGCCAAATGTTCTCGAAAAGAAAACTTTCAAATTCAAACTAGTCTCTTTTTTTAAAAAAAATTTACTTTAAAGTTCGGGTTTTGGGAAAATTTATAGAATATTTTTGAGAAAGTTTATTGTTCTGTTTTGCACTCGATTTTAGTTTTAGAGGTTATTTTAGATTAAAAAAATACAAACAGTAAACTTCGTAAAATATTTGCGAAATATTATAAGGTGTGATAAAACGTTGTATTTGAAATCTAATCAAATGTCTGAACTTGTATGTTTCTTTAACGTATCCGACTACGTTCGGAACCGTGATTTTAAAAAAGCGCATAAATTGATATTTTCATGAAATTTAGTATCACTTAGATAATAATACATGTATAACATTGTTTTAAGGCCATTAAGAAAAAAAAATTTAAATACAATATTTTGGCAAAAATATTAACTTTTCCTTAAGAATAACCTTTTTTTCAAAATGTTCTTCTTTTATAAAAAATAATTATATAACAATAATATTCTGCTTATATAAAATGAAGACTTCTAGGCAATATATTTCAAAAATTCCAGCTCAGCCTTTGTACAGAGGTCTGAGCTATATACAGGCAAAATATTTTTACAATAGAAGCATTTTTCATAAAAGGAGAAATTTTTGAAATTTGGTCATTATATGTTCATTTTTTTGTGAAAATATTGTACTTACATAATTTTTTATCGTTATACTATTTGTAAAACAATTTTATATACATTTTCAAATCTAAGTGGCACTAAATATCATAAATATTATCCATTTATACGCTTTTGCAAATTCACAGTTCCGAACGTAGTCTGATACATTAAATATTAATAAGAAATTTAAATTTTATTTAAAAGTTCATAAAAATATGAAACAAATAGAAATTTACTTTAAGTGAAGTATCATTATACGCATATAATTAGAAAATAAATATCTAGTTTTGAATTTATGCATTTAAATTTTTGAGTTATCAGAATGACAAAAATTTAGGCTTTCATTGATTTAAAAATAATATTTTAATCTTCAAAGTTATTTGCTTTACTGAGCCATATTCTGACGAAATTTCAGTCAAAATGATATTTCAAAAAATATAAAATTTACAGTAAAGGTTTTTAGCCATTTATTTTAGTTATGAAATTTCGAAACATTTTCCCCATTATTTTAATGTATGATTATTTCCATGGAAAAAATACACCATTTAATCATTTTGAAATCGAATATTGTTCGTTAACAAAAAATTGCATTATTATTATTTAGTCAACTCTATATTGACTTAGAAAATAATTAAAAAAAAACATTTCTTAACTCCAAGAAAAACTGCACAAATCATCTTCTATTGGTGGGTAATAACTAAAATTGATTCGGTTAAAATAGTAATTCATATTCAAATGTAAAAGTTTAATGTGATACTTATTTAAAAAATAAACTCTTTCATCGATTTTAAATAATAATAAATCTGCCCTAAGATATTAATGTATCATGTGCAGATTTCATTTGCATGAAATAAAATATAAATTGCAGTTTTTCAAGACATTTTCAAAAACAAAAACAAAGTAAAGTGAAAATAAGGAAAACTATTAAATTCTGTTGTTCTTTGCGTTTTATACTTAATTTTATTTTAATAACATTTGGTGATTTTATTACGAATTAATTTTCAATTGTTTCATGTTAAAACCAGTATTGAAAAAAATTAACCTTTTAGGCACAGGAATATATTGCTTACTATGGCTTGACGTAGTACAAAACTCGTAAGAGTAAAGATAATAATTTGAAAGTAAAATTTCAATTAGTTCTGATTTACTTATTATAATGTAGTTTGTAAAGATTTTACGCAAAAATATTCAAGTCAAAATGTCCCCACTAAAATAATACTGAAAAAAGTTATTGTTCTAACTGGTCAAGTTCAAGGCAATGATTAGTTCTTACACGTAAATAAAAGTGACCACCGAGAGAGAGGTTTCGCGGCAGATACAGTCCACTTGGCATTAAGAATTTTTATGATAGCATTATCACGTGTGCATCGTTTATACTTATCCTAACTAAGTTACAGAAATGGCTCTCTTTTTTAAATTACTGCACATAATATTCCTCCTGAACTCATTTACAATAAATGAAAAACTAAAAGCTGATTCTTGTTGTGATAAACCAAAAAATAAATCATAAAGTTTACAAAAACCACTAAAAATCATTCAAATGCTACAAAATTCGATGAACATTTTTAATTATTTTTATTTTAAACCATTTTACTACTTTTCATTATATCTCTCTCATTTTAGGTAAACATATAAAAAATTTTGTTTCAACGAAATTTAATTAAAATGAATTACTTATTTTTCTATAAAAATTATGTTTAACTCAGTGCAGATTTACTAAGTGTTGTACTTTCGAGGAATCAATAAGCTGTACTAAATGAGGTATATTTGGATATTCTGTACCTACACAGTTGAAGTATTTTGCAGCAGGATTAAAAAACAACGCATTTTTGGTACGGTTCTATTATATATAAATGCCATAAATGTGAATCTTTGTCTTTTTGACACTTAATTATAAAAATAATAAATAGAAGCATTGGACACCATTACACACGCATACATATGTATACTGGTGTCAAAAGTTAAGCATAATTGATAATTATGTGAATAAAGAAAGAACTGTAAATCAGAATGGCGGAAAACGTGACATGCGTGTGTAAAATAGTTATAAAATAAGGAAGCAAATCAAAAAAATGATAATACTTAAATGTATTATCAATAGTAGCAGTTTGAAAGAGAACTGAGTACATCAAGGATTCACACTTTAAAGAAAAAATGAAGGAAACATTAAATATAACACTGATGCTGCAGTTTAATAAGGCGTGTAGTCACCTCTGACAGACAGACACGCTGCACAGCGATTTACCATACTTGCTAAGAGATGATGAATGAGTTGTGGGCTCAAACGGCTCAAGCATCTTGGAGAGCTCTCTTCAGTTCTGTAACGGAGCTTGGTGAATGCAAAAGAGCTGCAATTTGTCTCTCGAGCACATCCCATACATGCTCGATAGGATTTAAATCCGGTGAGTTTGCAGGTCACGACATGCGCTGGATGTTTTCCGTTTCAAGGAAGTCATCAATCAGCACTGCATTATCATCCATGGATATGAAGTGAGGACCGACAGCACTCCAAAACAAGCGAACATAAGGCTCAAGAACTTCGTCTCTGTATCTTTGAGCAGTCACAGACTCCGTGTCAAAGAAATGGTGGTCTGTGCGGCCGTCCATCATGATGCCTGCCCATACCATTACTCTCCTTGATGGAAAATGATGTATTTCCGTTATGTTTCTTGGTTCAAAACGTGTTACACGTTCTCTACATATCGCTATCGCCAAGAATCACTAATCAGACTAAACCGGGACTCGTCACTGAACATCACATTGGCCCACTCTCCCACACTCCAATGTTGATGTTTCAAACTCCGGTTCAAACGAGCTCGTTTATACGCAAACGTGAGGGGAATGCAAACTGCTGATAATCTGGCATACAGGCCAGCATGATTGAGTCTCCTGTAAACAGTTTGTCTCGAAATTCGTATTCCTGTGGCGACTGTGAGCGCCGAACCCAGTGCTTTGGCAGTACTGCCCCTCTGAAGTCGCGCACTTATTACCAGATATGGGTCTTGGAGAGGGGTTGTGACTCTTGGTCAACCTGATACTGACTGTCGGGTAACATCTCCCGTTCTTTGAAACCTCTGCCACAGTCTTGAGATCACAGACTGGTCCACATTCAGAATTCGAGACACTTCGGTTTGTGATCGTGAGGATTCCAGCATTCCAACGATTCTTTCTTTCGTAAACATGTCCAATTGGCGTCTTTGTGCCGTCATTCACCTTGTTTGCTGGTTAACAATGTTTCTTGGCACAGCAGTTGCACGAAACTTGTCTGAACTGCACATGCTGTGTGAATCGGTTTCTCTGCGTTCTGACATGCGCCGGTGTTTCTCGCAGGATGTAGTCGACTGAAAAGTTGTGCATAAACCCAATGTTTCTTCTTCCCCCAATTAATATCCGCAAGAAAAATTTGGAATAATTTTACGAATATTTACTCCATGTTTTTCGCATTTTATGATTTATGCTTAACTTTTGGACACCAGTGTATACGTATTATCACTTTATTAGAAATTTTATCACAATGTATCCATGTGGTCTCAATGGTATGTACGATAGTAAAAACACATTACAAATTGTGTTACAAAGGAATAATAAATATTTTTTTTTTTATTTTCCCAATTTAGATAAGACTTCTAAAAGAATTTCTAGAAGTAAAAGAGCGAAGTGGAAAAGTAGAGATAAAAATTATTTAATTGACAATATTAGAGTTATTGTTGATGATTTTGAAAAAGACTTTAATATCAAGTAGATCAAATATTTGATGTTTCGACTTAATACAAAAAGGAAATAGCATTTTTTAATGAGATTTTAAATATTGATTATTTAAAGGAGTGTCATGAATAATATATCGTTAAGGATATTAACAATTTCTTAATGCATATAAGTTCAATTTAAATGTTAATAAAGATAATGAATCTAATAATGATTAGTGCATTCTTATTTATGTATAGAATTTCATAAAGTCAACTTTTTTCTAGTATACTAAATAAGTATTTGTTACTTTTTTCCTGTTAGGAATTTTACTGTTAAATTTGCAATTAAATATAATAAAATGATAGGCTGGCTTATATTTAATTACAATAATACTTATACGAATTTTGTGTAAATAGTGTATATAATTAGTATTTGGATGTTCAATGCATTTATGTAACTATGTTTATTTTACTTTAAAATTGTACTATTCACAAGCAACGCCGCCCCTTACGTTATAATGGCGATTCATTGAGAACTTGGCGAAATCTTGGTGATAGAGCCAAGTTGGCATCATTTCGGGCGACCAATTTTGCGTCATTGGCAACCATGTTGGCGAGTTTGGGACCGTATGGATTCTTCTAGAAAGTAGTGGATCTCGCCACTAAGTTCACGCTTTATGGCGCATGCGGATTTTTCTGGAAGTTTCCGTCGGGTTTATAAATAGAGCAACGCCAACCACAGAGAGTCAGTCCGATTTTATGCACCGCATATTGAGGATTGTTTTGACTAGCAAGTACCTCGGCTGTTCTTGCGAATAATCTTTTACTTACGTATATTTTTTAAATACTGATGATGGTGTTTGTTTACTATTGAAGGTGTGAAGAACTTCGGGGATTTACTCTGTGAATATTGCTGCTGAATCCAGTATTTAAAGGATTGAATTTATGATAATAAATTCGCATCGCTCTTAAATAACTGTTTATTTTCTTTGTAATTGTTTTGCGTAAAATCCTCGAATTCAGATCTACGTAACAATAGTTTACTAATTCAAAACATTGATGATTGTAAATGCAGCATGTAGTTACACGTAACTTAAACATAATAAAAGACAGGATTTTAAAAGATAACATTTGTAAAGGCACTAATTTGAGATTAAAATTTTCTAGCAACAATACTATTAAAAAAGAAATTCATAAAGACATAAATAACACTATTACAAAATTTGCAGTTAAATATGGTTTGCCTAAAAGGCATTTGATGAATTTAAATCCAATATATTAAAACACATGAGGAAATTTAACTACCAATCTAACTCTGAAATTACTTCTACAGATGTGAAATAGAGAATTATTGATTTACAAAGAATTTTGTTATTGTTTACATTGACAAAGTGCCTGGTAATTATGCTATATCTTGTAAATATTTTTATAATAGTACACCTGATAAACACTCTTTGATCAATGAATCCTTTTAAAAAATTAGACTTGTTTCATAAATTAGTAATCGTATTATTTCTGTATATAGAAAATTGAGTATTTCTGTTCCAAATATTTTGTTTCTTAGTATAATTTTAACAACTAAATTCCATAAAATTCCTAGTAAATTTCGCACTGTAACAAATGCTTTCAAAATATGTTCACCAAATGCAGAAAAAGGCTGCATAATAACATACATAATTTAATCAACAAGATAAATAATAATAATAAAGCTATAATTAAAAATTGTAAAAATATTATATATATTTTCTTAAAAATATAAATATTTATTTAATTCATAGTTTAGATTTTGAAAGTCTTTTTAATTCCATTGATAACAATGATATTATTAAGTTAACTTTAGAAAATCGCATTAATTACTATCTTACTATTAATTTCCACAAATTAAAAACTTTCATATATTTAGTCTTAAAAGAAAACTACATTAATTTTAATGGTACTCTGTATAAACAAATTAAATATATTACTGATATTGAATATTACATTTTAAGACAAATAGATGATATAACTGTTTTTCGCCAAAATAATAAAATTTTAACCCCAACTTTAACTTTTAATCTTATTAATTAAGCGTAGTTAAAAATAACAATTATCCATTTAAAACTTATTGCTTAGATGTAACCTTGTATTTTTAGGATAAAAAATTTCTAAGTAATATTTAAGATCAAAGAGGTGTTTATGACTTAAAAAAAATTCATAAATTGATACATTGGGATTCTAATATATATATATATATATATATATATATATATATATATATATATATATATATATATAGTATTGCAAATTTAAACATTATTTTTAATTATATTAATCGTAATATGATATATTAGTTAGCGATAAAACCATTATCTTAAATATTTTAATAACTTTATTAGTCATTGCATTGAACATGAATATCGTTTTAATTTTCTTTACAATTAAATTTATAAAGTTTAAAGTTAAATGACAAATAGTAATAATATTTGCATTACGTTTAATTTGGGGGTTTCATTAATTTAACAATACAATTATTGTTTTATCTCAGAAGATGTAGCTACATGTTTAAAAAATTAAATATACTTCATTTTATATTAGAATCACTGTGGGATTGAAGGTTTTTATAATTAAAATAAATGTTCTATCAATATATCTATGGTTTGTATATATATATATATATATATATATATATATATATATATATATACATATTATGACTTACTTTTATTATATCTTATTTTACTTCTATTACTTCCTTTTGTAATGGTGTAAAATGTAAATTGGATTTTGTGTTCACGTGGTAATTTTTACTATCTCACAGTATTATATAAAGATATTTAACTCTATACTAGTAAGCAGTTTATTAAATTTTCCTGTTATAAAATTATTAATTATGTATTTTAATTGGTAATAATTAAATATTTATAATATATCTTTTCCCAATGGCTTACTAATATGGGCAAATTAGAGGAGAAGGTTGGCTGGCCCCAAAAAAAAAGATTATACCTTTATTCTTGGTTCCTAAATTCAAGTGTTTGCCATTAGACTACTGTGCCTTATTTTTCTTCTGTTCTGATTAATTTTACTTCGGTTTATAACTGTTTGAATACATCATTATATAAATATATATATATATATATATATATATATATATATATATATATATATATATATATATATATATATATATAAATATATATATATATATATAAAATAAGGGAAATTTGAAACACTTTTGTCAAAAGTGTTAAGTAAAAAGAAAGAATAACATTTTTAACATATATATTTTTACTGTCGTATATACCTTATTACTATTTTTATTGTTTCTGTAGTATTATGAATTTTTTACATAATCGTAATATTTATATTTTTCTTCTTAATATGTCAATATTTACTCTTTATTATTTCATAGGCAATCGATATTTAAATTAAATTAATTTTTTGTAAGTTTTCTGTGAAATGTATTGTAATGAAATATTTCATTTCATAAAAAATACATATAGCTGATTTTGTACACGAAATGACTTCGAATTAATGTTTCACTCAACGCATTAAACTATAAACACTTTACATTTTCCTATTTAATACATTTATTCTACATAGATATATACACATGCACATTACTTATAAGAATACATTGATACACACACATTACCTACATAAAAAATTGATATATTATTTCAAACATGCCGATTATTTCAGAAACAAACTGAGCTTTTTATTTTCCTTTTTTGTGAACGAAAGGAAAAAAAGAATTGCAATATATTTCCTGATGGGGAATAAATTTTAACGAGCAGATATTAACGGCTCTCTAATTATCAGGTTGTTAGAGTGCTTAATAAAACCACAACTGAAAACCATCTTTTTCATCTTTAACACGTTAGAAACAAGACATCAATTTTTCTCATGGTTATTTTTCAATTTGCAGTGTATGTTTTATAGTCAACTATATTTTATTTAAGTTTCAGACACAGTTTCATCATTTAGTTTCAGTAAGATTACTTTATCTACAATGCAAAAACATTGGGTCTTTATAAATGAATGTGACTTTAATCTTATCATCTGAAAAAAATATTCTAACCGTCATTGAATTCCTAATCAATTTTTCTCTTTTTTTGTTACTCTCACAGAACTTACTCTTTACCATTTATTGTAAACTTTACTATTTATTACTATAGTATTTAGTTTTTTTTATAGTAGCATTCTAGTTTATTAGAAAATTTTATTTATTTTACTATTTACTGTTCTTTACTATTTATAGTTACTTTAACTATTTTACTCTTTTTAATTACTATTTATTAAAAATAAATAAACATCCATGCATCCGGTTTAAAATGCCCTCAATTTGATGTTTATAAAGTTTAGTATATAAAGGCACATTTAGAAAGTTTTATTCGTTATGTATCATTTGTGGGTATATTGTAAAGTATTCTATAGAGAAAATTTTATTTTTAATATTTTTGTTGCTTCTCTAAAGTTCCAAAAACTCGTACGAAAATTTCTCATTTCCTATATTTCTCTCCTTAATCAAAAACTAATTAAGAGCTAACTGTAAATATTTATAATTTTCCAACAAAAATACGATGCAGAACCTGGGGATAAAAAATATGAGAAATGTTTCCTTGCACTTAACACACAAGAAAACGTTTTCCTAAGTATGTAGGTATATATTAAAGAAATTAAAACTTATCTTGACTTTTAGTGTTCTGAAGAATTGCCTTGATTAGTTATTAAGAAATGTCTTATTTTCAAAACAAGTATTCAAAACTTGACATAAGGAAAATAATATGCGTTCGCTTCATAAATATATCTTAGAAGATTTATAGCAAAAAATTGCTGTTTAAAAAAACTGAAAAACACCCTTTTATAGTTAATCAAATTAAGTTGTAACTTAATCTTTTAATCGCTAAAACTGGAATTAGTCACTAAGTCTGGAAATGGGATCTAAAATTAGTTGCCAGATGCGGGATGGGATCTAAAAATAGTAAATCGTCAATCCTGATGATCCTGTTAAGGACAATGGACCAAAATTATTAAATTATTGTATTGTCGTCAGTCCTGGATAAGTGAGCAAAATTTCGAATTGATTTGACCTTTTAAAGTAGGTAAAAGTTGAGTTCAAAGATTCCGTTTCATAAAAGTGAAGCTTATAAAAGGGTGTTAAAATGAGTAAGATAGAAGCAAATATTTTCTTGTGTTCTACTTTGTTTTTGACGAAAGTATTTTAAAATAAATTTCCCATTTGTCTTTTAACTGAATATTTTGATTTGAATGCGATCATAAAGAAGAAACATGTATCATCATTCTTCAAACACATCCTTATTTATTATTCAATTCGGATTTGTATTTGGGGTGATAAAGATTCCAACCACTTTTTATATTTTTTACTTAATATTTAAACGTATAACTTGATTTAATTTTATACACAATAATTCTCTGAATTTTCAATATCGCATAGCCTGAAGCTGCCTGTAAAGCAAATACACCCATTTCTCTTTTAGGAAAGCATTTAAAAAATCTGCGGGGGTTGGATAGCATAATGTGTGGGTAGTACAATGTTCCTGTTATCAGGTTAAATATTCGACATGGGATTTTACTAGATTCAGAATGATAGTAAGGTTTTTAAGACCAGTTTAATGGCAAAATTCTTGCTTGTTTTTAGACTGAGTTAAATTTTAATATTTATTTCTTAAAAGTATAAAGGTTTGAAGCTCCTTCTATTCCTTTAATTCTTGATATTATTTCAGGTAAGATTCATGTAAATAGGTATTTTACTTATAAACATTATTGGAAAAAAAATGCGTTAAATTTTTAAGCCAAGTAAAAGCAGAAAAATGTGTAAATTTTAATAGCATACACACATTTCAGAGATTGATTACATTTAAGAAAATTTTTAAGTTTGGTAATATTTGTTATAACAATTTTTTTAAATGCGTTTTATTTTCTGTGATACCCAAATGTTATAATTTGACTTATGCTTTTTTCCTAAAATAAATTCATAGTAAGGTGATTAAGATGGAACAGTATAAGCAAAATACTGCACTATTACAGAAACATTGTAAAGAGCATAAATGTTAATTGCATTGATACGAAGCTGAACTTAGAATTTCAATACAAAAAATGGTATATTACGCATCATCAATAAACAACTGTTTCATTATAATACTGCATTTAAGAAAAAAATCATAACTTATAAATAAGTAGAAACAGTTCGCTTGTATTTATTTGCTCAGTTTTTCCCGTCAAGATTAATTTATCCTAGAGATAGACAAAAACACTGTGATGTTTGCGATAATAACTACAATGCACAATGCACAAGTCACGCCAAATATATAATTTCTAAATTAAGAGGACACAGTGCCATCCAATTGACAAAAATTCGTTTATAATCAAATCTAATTTTTTTAACGTAAACTTTCCTTTATATAATACATTTTTTTCTATATCCTCACAAAATTTAAAAATTTTATGTTAAAAAATTCAGAGCTTTGACAACTTTTACCTTTATTTTTATTCACCTCCTAATGGCAAATAAAAACTTTAAGCTGAATTATCTCAGAAAGAAAAAAAAAAATACCTTGTTTACCTTCATTTAAAAGTTTACCTTCATTTAAAATGCTAAGGATTCTTACTATTTTGTCAAACACTTTGATATGTTTTCTACACTTATTGGTGTTAGTACTTATTGATATTCATTTCTTAATCGAAGCAATACTTATTTTTTCAAACATATTTGTATTAAGAATTTCTATATTTTTCATGGAATTTGCAATAATCAATCATGAAAAGAAGAATTTTATAAATATCAATAATGTGTTATCGCTAAACCCATACAAAATTCGTTATACACAGTTTGGTGAACTTGTAAATCCAATTTCATGTGTATACGTCAATGTTTGTTGGTGAAATAGAATTTTGAAATTCCTTCATAAATTTTAAATTGCTTCCTTAAACATTAAATGGTTAACTTTTCATGGTATTTTGAGCACAAAAAATCTTCTTTACAAAATACATATACAGAGGGAGCAACCAAAAAATTTTGGAAATCGTTAAATCAGAAAAATTTGTGTACATTGTACCATATCTTCTTAAAGCATTTATATGTTAATTTGCCATATTTGAAATTACATTTCCTCTTTTTGACCTTTGGCTTTTGATTTCGTAAGAAACCTTCCCAAAACACATTTTATTCAAAAAATAAAAAGTATACACATTTTTTATATATTTTTCTTCACTTTTTAGCATCCTATCCTTCTAGAGTAACTTCAGTATTGTTTTATATATGCCTATAGTAAGAGTATGAATGATCATGAATTGCAAGAGTGAAGATAGAAATAGATTAAGAATGTTTTAAAACAAATTTCAAGGTGTTTCTTTTATCAACTAAATTAAGTCACATATATTTAGGAAAATATATTTTGTGTGCAATCGAATATGTTGTACATAAATATTTTAAGTTTTTGTAAAATTATTTATAACAAACATAAGACAATGCAAAATTATCATAAAATTTATGTTAATATTGAACTAAAGCTTATGACTAATTTTTAATATTCCTTAGCTACGCATTACATATTTTTAGACTAATTAACCATATGAATCATAAATGTTTTTTAATACTTTTTCTCAAGGCATATAAAATGTACTAAAATGAGAAGGTGAATATGAAAATTTATATTGTATGCAAATTGTATTTTAATGAAATCTGAAAATGAATAAAAGAAGTTTAGTAAATAGGAACTGGTTAGTTTTCATTATTTGCTTTGATATCTTGAAAAACAGTTATCACTAGATACCTTACGAAAGCAAGAAAAAATCACACACAGCGTAGATTACCAAATTGTCCTACTCAAATTGAATTAACTAACATAATTATTTAATTATGCTGAAAATGTGTGGAAGCAAATATATTTTTTCTTGATCGTGTTCAAACATTAGTTTTGTGTGAGAAGTAGGTTTCGTTCTCATTTGAAGAATTTCAAGGAAAAACTAACTAAATGAAAAAGTGATGTGCCATGCTGTTTGCTCAAAGAAAAAAATATTTCAGAGGATTTATGACAAAATATAAAAAAAAAGATATTTGAACAAAGAAGAAAGTTTATACTCTTTAAATAAAACTTAAATGAAGTATGAGTTTGTTTAACCTTTTAGTTCTAAAGACTCTTCAAACTTCAGTTATCTCAAGTTTCTGGGTGAGATTTGTTTACTTTGTATACTCCCTTTAAAATAGATTTTGTTCTTCTACGACAACAGGTGTTTCTTACCAAATAGAAGTTTCTCAAAGTTCTAAATACTTGAAAGTATGACAACAAAGTCCTATTACATTATAAGTCTACAGACTTTAATCACAGAGTATGTTATACAACTAATGTTTGTTAATGTGGGTCATATTAAAATTACAGATTGGCTTATATTTCGTAAGGAAATGTCTTCATCAGAATGGTTAGCATATATATTGTAAGACTTGTTTATAAATAGTAAAAATAAATATGCAAAATATAGATCCATAGTTCATGTTTTGTAATGAATAAAAAAAAAAGACTCTAGTTGTATTTATATATATATATATATATATATATATATATATATATATATATATATATAACAGTTGCTATAATGATAGGCTAACATTAATAAGGTAATTGAACAATATTTTTTAAAGTTACAATAATAATACTTATTATTAACTTTATGATGTTTTTAATTTAAAATATTATTATGTTCAAATGAGGAATATTTATAAAAAAGTAATATGGGTTAAAAACAAGTAATATAAATTTTTCTTTTAAAGTCAATTTCTACTTAGGTTAACATAGAAAAACTTTATTTTAGTTATTTTTTATTAAATAATAACAATTAATATAAAAATGTATACACATATGACAGAATCACAATATTAAGTGGAAAAACACCTGTTGAAATTAACATTAAAAGCTTCTAACTACATTAAATTTGAAATTACACCTTTTTAATAAAAGTTGAATATAATAGGTAAGAATTTATTTTAAAATCAGTGTAAAAGATAGATTGACTTATAACAAGCATATGATTATTCAAGTTAATAAATCTTCAGCATAAATTTAACAAAAGCGGTTTTATCCATTTATGCTGCAATATAGTGGAAAAATATCGACTGAAATATATCTCTTTCACTATAATTAATAAAATAAATTTAATTAATGAATTAATATATTTGAAAAAACTGTATTAACATCGTGTCAGTTACTACAAGTTTAAAAAATGTGTTTTAATTTGAGTCGATGGCTAAAAAAGTATTTTATTTAACGTATGGAAATTTGAACAAGATATATATATATATATATATATATATATATATATATATATATATAATCCATAAATATATACAAATAGCTATAAAACATAAGTATAACTAGTCAAGACAGGAAATATTATCCACAGTAGTACATTGACAAACTCCTGGCCTTAGGGACCAAGATTGCAGGTTTAAACAAGTTTCAGGGCTAGCCAACCTTCACCTGTAATTTGTCTATACACTGAGCCAAAAAGAAAGTAAATGAATAATATTATGAGGAATTTAAATATTTCAAATAAAATACACTATACCATTAAAATATAGCAATAAAATTATAGCTGGCTAATATTTATTAGTATATATTTAACATCAATACAATAAAGTAGATAGTCATATATATATATGTATGAAATAATTATTTCATATTGCTGGAGATTAGTAAATATAACTGTAGTACGTGGCGAGTGTATAATATTAATGTAGCGAACCAAAGGATAGAGCGTGGCCATTGGAAGACATTACGGCAAGGTTGATCATATTTTAGGGAATTAATGAGGCAGTCTTGAAAGTTAATCCAATTTATTGCACTTCTTGAAACACATGGCTCATTACAAACATAAAGCATGAACGACACAACACAAAGAAACTACAATACTATGCAATGCACCCGGCTGCATGTTTATAGACATAGGCATAAGAGAGAAGAGAGTGGGATTTCCAGAGTCTCGCTATTTATATCCAGCGGGACATAACGTGATTTAGGAGGAGGATGGATATAATTTCAAAAATCACCGGTAGGCGGGTAGCTTATTAAAATAATTACACGGTTGCGCAGAAGGACTGGATCGTAAATAATTCAAGAGATATTAAAGTTTACATTACTGTGAATTAGTACATATATATATATATATATATAGAAAGAGTATGAACCAATAGTACGAATTGGATAAGTTCCACTGTTTAAATGTGAGTTATCGGAGATTTATTTATTTTAGAATAAAAATATGAAAATGAAAAGTTATTTTCAAAGGTGCAGGAGTGCATCGTGCTACAACTCTACATTACATATTTTTTTTCTTAATTTTTATATAGCAAATGTATATTTAATCATGTTATAATGTTATAAGAGCTTAAAAATCAATGATGTAGTAATTGCAAATTAAAGAACTGGCAAAGTAGTATAGTAAAAGAAATTACAGATAATTTCATTAACACCCAGTAATATCCTCACAGAAGTTGTTAAGAATAATAAATGAAGAATTATTTTTGATATTTCTAATTTTTCTTGAAAGGAAAATGGATAATAAATGCTTAAAAATTATTTTCTAAAACGCAATTCAAGGAGGAATTTAATAACATATGTATTTGACATATTTCCTGGCTTACGCATCATTCTCAATTACAATCAAATATGCTCAAAAGTCATATCTTATATACGTTTCTATTATTAATGCAATATAAGTTTGTGGAAAGAAACAGTGCACCGTTCTTTGTAAATTTAGATTCACCATTGATCATAAAGATAATATGCAAACTCTTAGAAAGTCTTTGCACAGATTAAAATTCAAATAAATAGAAAAATCCAATTATATTCTTTATATTTTGATAAAAGTATACAATATATTAATAACTTGGGAAGCATCAATATTTTGCAATTAATGATTTATTGAAAAAATCATTTGCAGAAAAATTCTTCTTTTTATAAGAAAATTTAGGAATGAATATTTTAATATTTCTTATAAAAGCTATATTATTTTAAGAAACACATGAATTGGAAAGTTTCAATTATCTAATTGTATTTTTATTATTTTGTTACACAGAATAAAACAGCAAGGATAATTATCATCAAATTATTTATTTCGATTAAAATAAAGACATTCTTAGGAAAAAAACTCAAATTAAGGTATTAATACTAATAGTTACATTAACTAATTATGTTATGCTACTAAATGGTCTTTCGCAATTTTTGTTTAGTGTCAACAGTATTAAGGTTTCTTTCGAAAATAATACCGAACTTATTGTTAACATAAATTAGGATTACAAATAGATATTTATTTAGCATTGGTGTATTAAATTTCCTTTAATACCTACGCTTTTTATCTCTGGAAATAGAGGCTTTGTCTTTGAGAAATAATAAGTTTATCGTCATAAATTGCGGTATAGGCAACCACTTATCTTAGGATGATAAACTTGGATTTTAATATCTATCTATCTACTACATACTTTAAATAAATCTAATCATTAAAATAAAAATTTATTCACAAAACACTGATAAATAAATTATATCAATTAAAGATGGCTATGGAGATGGAATTAATTGACAATTGAGAAAATGATGAATGTTATGCATCTGCTTGAGATTTATATATTTTAAATTTTAATTTAATATCACCCTAATATCACCTTTCCCCATCCTCATATAATCGTGAATATATAGTCATGATAAAAAGCATGTCATTTTATATTGTACAAATTTCCTTCCTTACCATATAATTTGTATGAATAAATTCGTAATAATGTTCCGAATATACGTGTTCATAAAGAAAATCAATATTATTATTATGATATCATGCTGAAATAAAAAGTTAATATAAAATGCACTGCTCAATACTATATTTACTTGTGGCATTTCAGTAAAATATGTATAAGAAACTACATATTTTCCTTAACTACTGGTGCGACGAATCTGTACGGAACCTTTCCACTGATCTTCTTAGGCATCTTTTTGGAGAATATAAACTCGCGTTTATTTCCAATCAACTCCAAAAAGATGAACGGGGTATTTAAATTAGATAAGGTAATTAAGTCGAGCGTTGCGAGATAGCAAGACAGATGATGGAAGGCTATTGAGTCAACAACTTTAAGTGCATTTTTAGAAGATTCAATCAGATTAGATTCGTCAAGACGTCGTACTGCTAGACGTACCAGAAAGCTGATACAAGCCAGCGGTAAATATAATTTACGTACGCTTAAAATAAGCGTCAGTTAAAGCGACTTAGTAAAAGTTAATGAAAGTTAAGAATTCGAGTACGTGTATTTCTCGGATCTCCTATTTCGGTAAACCTTACTTGAGCTTGAGCTTAGTTATTAATTAATTGCATTCTTAGTAATTTAATTTAATATAAAGGCAAATCCCTTTAAGTGACGTAACATAATATTATTATATGTTATCAGATATTTTTTTGAGAAAATTATAATAATAAAAAAATATTATTATTATTCAAAATGGCTCTTAGTGGTTATTTGCCTCAAATTAATCTTGGTGTTCAAGGTGAGACCCAGGGGGTCTCCTCATTTGTGTTATATTTTAGTTTCATATATAGCCTGGTATAATAGTACTTTTATAATTGTATTGTAAAAATAAAATTATTAATTTGGCGAATGTTTACACATTTATAAATTTTTACTGTAAAACTGATTGCTACGAATATTATATCAAGTAATAGAAAATTTATATTAAGAAGCTCCAGCTAAATTGAAATACAGTATATGCAAACAATTATTAAACTCACACATCCTCTCTTACTACGCGCAATAATTTTAGGACTTAACTAATTTTTTATTTAAGCAATGAAATACTCACAAAAAATAACACTTTAGAAAAAAAAAGTATTTAAGAGCTATATTTAAGCTATGATCGTTTGTACCTTTTTGAAGACATTAAAATATTCTATGAATACAGATTTGTTGATAGTTTTCATGACCTCAGTATTGATAGTAAAGAAAAGCTTAAGGTTTCAAAATGAACATAGTCGGAAAATAATCCCATAAGAATAAACACGGCTTATCTCATTCTCGTTATCCTACTCAAATATTAAAATAATTAATTTATCATGTTATAATCAACTCGATAATTAAATCAGCTGATAACTTATTAGCTGATCATTAGGCTTATTACCTTTGGAAAGGCTTCGTTACAGTGATCATCCCATAAAATGTATGTTGTTAGAAACTGCCCCAAACCCTATCAGATTACTTTGAATCACAAACTTGTCCTCTAGACTTTTGAACAGAGATATATTTCCATCCCTTATAAATGGGTCTCACTTTGTGGATTGACCTTTGAAATAAGTTCGCAAGAAGTAGCCATGCTATTTGTACAACATTTTTAAGGCTGCTTCTAAGATGATTTATTCAAATATCTACTTAGGAAGATATCATTTATTTCAATATTGTTCAGTGATATTGTGTTTTAAGGTATTCGACTATACGTTTGTAACCGTGACTTTGAAAAAGAGTATAAATGAGTTTTTCATTTCATATTTAGTGTCAGTTGAATTAGAATATACATATGAAATTGTTTTAATACTATTATTACAGTAAAAATATTTAACTGCAATTTTTGGCAAACAATGAAGAAAAAAATTTATATTTTCAAAGCATTCTTCTTTTGTGTGATATATCCATCTTTAATGATAATATATTTTGTCTATATATAAATAAGGTTTCTTTACAGAGCCTGATCTTGGATTTTTTTTTAAAAAAATGTGTAATTTAGAAGTGGATTTATTCATATTTTATTGCTTCAAATTAGCCAAAAAAATAGCGCTTAAAATTTTTTTTGTTATAATATTATTAAAATAATTGTATATGCATATTATAACTCAAATGACTCTAAACATTACAAAAAATATTCATTTATACACTTTTTTTCAAAATCATGGTTCAGAACTTAATTGAATACCTTAATCTAGCTAGTTCAACAGGGGATAATTTATTAGAATTATATTAGTACACTCGGATGAATAAAGGAAAACATCAGCAATTATAGTCAAATAAATAGAAAAATAATTATCAATGATGTGGCACAAAACTATTTTATTAGGTTAATAGTTCATATGTAATAAATATTTCAAGAGATATTTCCAGAAAATTTTTTATATATTTCATAAATATTTTCACACAAGCAGGTAAAGATAACTTTCACAAATACTCGAAAGCATTGCATTTTGGTTTTTAAGATTAATAATTACGTAAATCAGACATTCAATGAAACCCTCTAGTTAATTAAAAATGCTTTAAATTTGTTTTTTCATTTCGTTTCATATTCTATAGAAATATATATTTTAGTATTTAAAAATCAACAGTCTCAATTAGATTTTATAAACACCTCTTTCTTTCAAATATAACATCTAGTTTATTTTTGAGAACTATGTAATCTTACAGAGGTTCATTATCATCTATTACCCTGGTCAACGGAGAAGAGTGTATTTCATTGTGAAGTTCTATAATGTTGGTAGATAGAATAAGTCATTATTACCATAAGTTAAGTCTTATGGTAACTTATTACCATATGTTTAATCTTATGTGTGTTACACTGGGAGAATCCTAATTTTTTATGCTGCTTTTTCCATTAGGCTGTCTACTGTGTAATTATAAATGAAAGTAACTTTTACCTTGTAGTAACTTCTGAAAAGCAACACTACTGTGATTATAACATGAACAACATCACATATTTCAGATCTTAAGATATCCGACTACCCTAAAATCATGAGTTTTTTTCAAAAATTGACAGTTTTTTATGATTTATTTTATAGGCAATCTTATTAGCTTAATAGCAATACCAAGGTTTTTATTTTCCCTCCACTAGACCAAAAACTACAAGCGTTTTAGTAAAAGCAGATCCCATAACTTTACACAAGATGTCAAACTTTAAAATGCGTTTTACTCGAAATGTGTTTTTTTTTCGAAAAACGGAAACGGGGACAGCGATTACTCAAAGGTTTTGAAAATAATTGGCTGGAAATTTTTGCTTACGTTCTGAATAGCTGTAGATTTATAAATCACTGTTTTATTTCAAAATTGGCAGTCCTTTATGTGAATGTAATCACTGTTTTTTTAATCAATTTCCTATAGTCACTAAGATAAAGTGCTCTAGTCTTTGTAAAAATTAAAATATCTCTTATTCCGAAGGTCACTTAAAACATGAATAACAAAGTAACATATCAAAATTGAAAAATTGAGAATTTTTTCATAAAATCTTTGTATAGAGAGCGGGCCCCGTGTATGTAATTTTTTGTATATTTTTACTAGTTTTTTCTTATTTTAATAAGAATAATTTTTTTTCTCTTTTCAATTTTAGGATTTTTTCCTTAACATATACTAAATAAATATAAAAATCACAAAAAATCCCCATATCTCCATTTTTTCAAAAAAAAGTTGTCGCAAGTAGTCGAATATCTTAAATACAAAGCATTGTCTTTGACGATTAATAATTAAGTGTGAAACTACCATACCTAAACTTATACAGGGGAGTCCCGAACACATGGTACAATTTTTAAGGGTAGGAGCAGGACATTGTGTATCAACCATTTATTTTACAGAAATGTGTGGGTGCAAGTGGCGTGGGGAGGCACAAACACAAAAAATAAAAGATGAAAGGAAAGACAAAGTGTTTATTGAAAGCGTAGTTGACAAGGGTAATGTTTACAATAACTGTTCAAAGTGTGACGCTGTTAACCATGTTCTTCAATAGCGATTCAGGCTTCACAGCTTCGGTGGAGCGATTGCAGTACACGTTTAAAAATATCCAGTATTTCCCGCTCACGTGCCGCAGCTTCAGATATTCGAGCAACACGACCCTCATCTGAGTCAAGTAGAGTCACATAAACAAGATTCTTCAGATGTCCCCATTAAAAGTATTCGAAGCTATATCAATCGGGAGATCGGGGTCATCAAGGGACTAGTCCATCCCGCCCAATTCATCGCGCCCCAATGTGGTATTCAAGTAACTGCGCACATCAATTGCAAAGTGGGTTTGCACCCTATCATACCGAAACCATATACGGTTATGAATGACGATTGGAACATCCTGCAGAAGTTCCGATAACACCTGTTCGGAAAATAAGATAACCTTCGCTATTTAGTAACGTCAGTTGTAAGTATGGTTCAATCACAAATTCGTTGACAAAACCAACCCACACATTCACACAGAATCATTGTTGATACGCATGTGGTCGCATTGCATGTGGATTATCGGTTGCCCCCCACACATGGGAATCGTGTGCATTAAAAACACCATTTTATGTAAACGTTGCATTCAAAGTTTGCACTCTGAACATGAAAGAGAGGTGTAAGTAATTTTCGTTTAAAACTCTACAAATGGTCTGATGACTCACACTTACGAGTTGAGCAACAGCTCTTGTACTAGACCAGGGCCTATCAGCCACAACTTACAAGATGCTATCTTCCAGGCTTGAACTGCGCACTGCTCTTCGTCAACAAGCATCATTCTTGATGACAAGGAACGAACCTGTTTCATGAAATTGATGATGTCACCACTAAAAAATGTGATCCTGGATTCTTCAATCAGCAAACTGTGCTTAATTCAGGTCTTACGTTACCATTTGCATGGCTATACATGTAATGCATGTCTGCTTTTTGGGCATACATAAAGTTTCCCATCGTTTACCTCAGCACCATTGCGAATGGTGCTTTTCCCAACTGAGATGTATCATATTAAACGGTGAATAGATCTAACGTCCCCTAGAAGCAACGAAACCTACCGATATAACTGAATTCATCTTTTATTTTATTTGCTCTGTTTTCGCCTCACCGCTTCACTTTCACCCATACATTCTTACACAATAAGTGATTGTTACAATGTCATGCATCTACCCTGAAAGTTTATACCATGAATTTGGGACCACTCTGTGTAAAATGAATTAATCTAATACCATATTTTTTCGTTTGTTGATAACTAATTTGCAATCAATTTAGAGGACACACAGAATTCGTAATTCTATAAAAGCCTTACAATTACTTTTTAAGAATGTGATAAATATGAACGACGGAGTGTATTTTGTTTAACTTATTTATTATTCTAAAACGATATTGCTATTTTGTTCATAAGTTATTAACAAAAGGTTTTAAATGTGTATTTCATGAGAAAAAAATTAGAAATTTAATAATGTTACATAAAACATAGGTTTCTTACTCAGTATATCTAACTGAAAATACGTCTTTTAATTAAAATAGGATAAAAAAAAAAATTAGCAGGATTATTGCTTTAAATAGAATTTAGAAGAAAATAATTGTTGTTCTTTTTTCAGTTGCGAACTGTTACTATTAAATCTCAAAAATATGTCCTTCCTAATTAGGTGATCTTTTTTTTTTAAAAAAAAAACTGTACTTCAAAGGAGGAACTGTACAGTTAAGTTGGGATTTCCCTTTCAAAGTTTAATTAAATGCAAATCAAAGTTTCAAATAAAATTTGTGAAGAAATTCAATGACTTTAAGTAGAAATATCTGTTTTCATTATAAAAGTGTGTGGAATAAGTAATAAAAATCAATTACCATAAATTGATAAATTAAGGAATGATTATAGGAAAGAACATATATTGAAATGTGACGTAGAAGTTCCAATAAAGCTCAAAGTGAAAGGGAAATTAGTTCTCAAGCATAAATACAATGCTTGATGGCATGGTCTTTGTTTAAAATAACATTGAATAGTAAAATACATAAATTAATACGATTTTTAAAGAGGGTAAATTGTTTAGTGTTTCTCTTACTAACGTGTAATTGAATGAATTCAAAAACTGTAATTATGATAGGTTATTTAATGTACAATCGTATTGAATAATGTAAAAAACTCAGAGTATCAAATTAATAATTCTGACACTTTTAATTTTATTTTGTTCAGATAGAAACTTAAGTACAATATTATATATTTTTATCTTAAAATGATTTATTTCCTTGGAATGTTGGATTAAGTGCATTGTATTCTCGCACAAAATAGATTTACTTCTTCATCTCTTTCACAAGATTAATTTGAAACCCATGTTGCTGATATCAGTGGCTATAAGCAGATAGGAATGTGAAACAATTTAAATAAATTTAACCAATCCTCATAATTTTAAGACACGTGCAGTACACATATGTATAAAGTTGGATTATTTAAATTCAAATGTATGAAGAAGAATTCAAACGCGTCATTCGCATGAAATATGAAGATTAGAATGGGAAAAATACATTTCTAGTTGTTTTTTTAAGTCTCACTTCATATTAAAAAAACCAATTGAATATTTTTTTATTCCGAAGTCTTTTCCGCCTTTATACATATTTTAATAGAAATTGAGTAACTGTTTATAAAAGGTATTTCATTTATTTTCATGAATTTATATTAAGGAAATAGTTCTCAGATCTTAGATCTTAGGAATTGATCTTTTTCTCTTATTCCTTTACGAATTGAATTCTTTTTATTTTATTTTATATTTTCTCATAGATTTCAGAGTTGCAAGTTTTCTTTCCAGGAAAAAAAATGTAATGGGCCATATTCACCTTTTGCATTGAACAAACTCAAACTTTAAAGAACCGCTTAAATTCCTTACGGAAAAAGAGGAAAAGAATAATATGCGCTAACTCTTTATCAAGAAAATCTATCTTTTTTTGTGCCGAAAAGCACCTGCGGCAACACAAAAAAATAGAGAACTTTCTACAAAAGGGGAAAGAGAGAGAGAAGCTGTGCAATTTCGTCTGCGTCATTTGCCCATGACAGTGTAAAATGGCAACTGCATGTGCCATTATCTTTTTCAGTTCAATTAAATCAGGAAATTGCTTAGGAAAATAACTACTGAGGTCCCTAATGGACGATGTTTTTCTTTCTAAAGACAGGATCTGACAGACAATCGCTTAAATTTCAGAAGTGGTGGTCAAACCAGGCAAAAAAAAATAAAGTGGAGAAATAAACACAAAGATAACCCATAAAACGCTGGACATACAAAAATAAAATTATCACTTTTGAAGTAACGCTACAATAAATGGAATCATTTTTCGCTTGATTTCTTTTATTCTTTACGTGTATCGCTTACATCATATTCTTGTTTTTCTTTTAAGATTTCTTAAAGCCGACAATTTATTCAATGAACAATAAATATAATGCAATCTTTATTATAATTAAAAATTTCCATTTTTAATTTTATAATCTAATAATTTAAAAAGGAGGTGCCTTTTTCATATTAAATAAATGTTAAAATAGGAAATTTTAATTCTATTAATTTGGAGGTAACGCAATTATTTAGGCCACAACTGTGGATGTCTAATCTGCTGCTCAATATCAAGTACCAATATGATTCAAATAAAAGCCATATTTCTTTTTTCCTTTTCTCTCAACACGATCGGTCCTACAAAAATCTTAAAAGAGAAGTTTAAGTTCCTCTCATAGCCATAATAAACAGTAGTAATCTAAGAATAAATCAATTTTCTTACTTTTTTTCTTTAATTTATTTCCAGTCGATATAGAAATGGCCTTATAGTCTTCAGGTGGGTTATCCAGAGTTACAATTGGATACAACCAGTTTAAAGGTAAATTTTATCATGTCTCGTATCATACTTGCGGCTCACAGCCAAGAGTCTCACATTACATAGCCATTTGTCATTTCTGTCTTCAATATCTGGAAACATGCACATATTAATAATTATTTCCCTCTTGAATAGAATTGTAATAAAAATACAGGATGAAAATCTTAAAAATTCAATTAATATTTGTTATTAGTTTAATCAATCCAGATATTAATGCAGTAAGGTCTCAAATTTTCTGCTAAATAACACACTAAATATATAAGTTCTAGTTATCTTTATAATTATAAGAAATAGTAATTAAATTTTATTCATAAAATATGTAAAAAAAATTAACTTTTTTAATGTTGCGGGTTTTTTGATAAAAATGTTTTGAAACGTATAGAGAGTTATAAAAGTTAAATTACTTGAGTAGAACTATAAATGTATGATATAAATATAAATGTTTTTGTTTATTGGCAGCCAAGAGTTAGGTATTTTCTGAGTGGACAGTTTTTTTTTCCTATGTAGCTAACTGAAATTAAACGTTGGGCAACCTTGATTTAGACAGAAGAAATAGCAGTTCTTATGTATTCAAACTGAATCTAAATTGTTTCAAATTCTATTCTAAATTTAAATTGCTGAAAATGCCAGCTTCCTTGTTCCTCTATAAAAATATTTGTACAGACTCTATATTTTATCTATGAGTTTATTGGAAAGAAACATTACTTGTGAGAATTCTCAGATGATGCAAGAAATTAAGGAATTAAAATAGTAGAAAATGGTATGAAAATCCAATCGTATTATAAAATAACCGTATTATTAAACATTTTTAAAAATAAAATATCCTTCTGATTTTAAATGTAATAGGGATAAAATTTCAGACATTTTTAATGAAAAATAAACTTTAAACATTGTTCATATATTCCTTAGTTTAAAAATACATGAAACCAGACAATAAAATATGTTTAAGATCAATTTCAATTTGTTGTTACTGTTTAAAAATGAATAAAAAGGATTAAAATTAAACTATTGCTTCAGATTATCTTATAAACTAAATTACATTCTTAAAAAAATAATAAAAAATAATCGCGTGAGTACGTATATTTGAAGAAATATATTTAAAAAGCATAAACCAAAGTTTCAACATGTAATAATTTTCAAAATGGAGTTTCAATTGTGCTTAAAACCTTTAAAGGAAATTATGTGACCATTTTATCCTAAGCTGTTAAATATTTAAAATGTATGTACGTTTAAATCCCTAAATATCTCCATTACTTAAATCAATTACTTAGCCAAGAAAACAAGATTAAAAGTAATTAATTTAATTAAAAGCTTTGTTCAAAACTGATAAGTCAAAACTGAATTATTTATCAAGATTAAAGTTAAGATTTTAATTTTTTCCTGTTTAATTTACTCTTACAAAAGGAAAAAAAAATACTACATTCATTGCATTCTATCAAGACAAGAAGATACAACCTGACTCAATCTACGCTTACTAGAAATAATACAATCATAAACAAAAGTATTTAAACACACTCCACAATACAGATCATTTAGTTCGTTCCCTGAGGACAGTACAAATACCATCATTTGTTCTTAATGTCGGGGGGGGGGACCTTAAGCATCAGGTAAATTCTCAATGGGAAGCATAAGTATTCATTTAACACAGCTTCTAGTTTTTTTCTTCTTTCCACTCTACTTCCAAAAATTAACCCTGGTAAAGGAAATCGTTTATTTTTCCTATCAATAGACGCATAAGGCTATAGCTTATGAGATATAACGCCTGAGAAACAACAGGTTTCATGTATAACGTTAATGTCTCAATTTTCAGAATCAGCAGAGAATACGGAAAAAAATAGAAACATCCAAGGGAAGGATCATCTGATGAAAATGAGGTTTTTTTTTACCGAAGTCTTATAATACATCCATTTGCTGAAAAAGAAAAATCATTAAGTTCTTGAGTCTTGCAAGACATTCTCAACAAAGTTGGATTAAGTCATTTAAAACAGAACTCTCCCTGAAACTGTATTTCAGGAAAGCGGTTTCATTTGTGATCAGGAATATTGTAATTGTTTCAATTCCTTTATTTTATGGATAAAAAGTGCTTCGTTAAAAGCAGATGCTACTAAGACTAGAATTATAAACATAATTTAGATCTCAAATAAGGGTTTCAAAGAAGTTATTAAATTAATCACGTATACACGTACACTAATGTAATTTAAAACTTAAACAAACTTAAATAAATATAAAATTATTGCTTATATTTTATTCAATACATATCATTATTTACAGTAAAAATTTGTATAACTACCAGTATAATTGTCAACTATTTGTCGATCAATTTATTTGTCAATATTATTTGTATAGTTGTCGATTATTTTTCAATTAACTGTTAATTATTTGTCCATATTATTTGCATAATGGTCAATTATTTGTTGATCAATTTATTTGTCAATAGTGTTTGTATAATGGTCAATTATTTGTTGATCAATTATTTGTGAATATTTTTTGTATAATGTTCAATTATTTGTCAATCAATTTATTTGTGTAATTGTCATATTTTCCAATCAATATGCTTTACGTTTAATTGTCGTTTTTATTTAAAAAAGAAAGAATTAGTTGCAAGAGGACACTTAGTTAAGAAACATATGGTACACAGACAAGTACATATATGATATTGAAACTAAAGAAAAATATGAAAAATAACGTAAAAAATTGAATTTGAAAATTTTGAAAATTAATGTTCCCCCATTACATGATTATTTAAGCATTTTTAAACTAAACCAAATGAAAAAGTACAAAAAAATTGAAATAAGTACTGTTCATTGAAACTGACGTTATTTCCATTCATTTGTATAACATTTTAATTAAATGCTTAAGTTTTCTAAAGTTTGAAAGGCAGGAAAACTTATGCTAATCAAGCTTACGTTCTCTATAATTCACATTTCAATCTATACAGCTACAAAATAAGCTCAGAAAGTATTTTCTTTTCATTAAAGGGCAATCTTTGATTTTATATTAATGGCTAATAATTTGCTTAAATATTGTTCAGAAGTTTCCCAAAGTTAACATATATCTACAAATACAGACTACTATTATCTAAGAAAAATGGTAATGTTTTTGTACGAATAGTTAATAATTTATCTTATTTCACTTACTCCTAAGCCTCTTGAAAAAAAATCGCTATGACGCAATATATATGAATGATACGATTCAAAAACTAATTTAAAATGATTCCTACCATAAAGAAATAAATTGTCAATGGTCCTTAAGGTGTTAAAAAGGAAAAAATCTTTTTTAGAAACAAAAGTTTACACTGCAGAATTGTATTGTTCAATTTTATACTGGCAGTAAAACGTTAAGATTGATTTCTGGCCGTTTCAATAAAAATAGAAAGATCAACTGAATTCAATTTCGAAAATAAAGATAAAACTTTAAAAACAACTTTTATACTAAATGTTTCAAACAGTATTACTTAGACCAGTTTACTTCTGAGCTGAGCTTTTCATAATGGTGAAAGTTCTGCGCTTAGGTTTAACTCTACGAACATTTCTTATTTATCCGTTAATTTCATTTGGTCTTAGAAAGCCAGTAAATTACTATTTCAAATTGGGTAGAAATCTATTGGAAACTGTCTTAATTATTTTGCTTAACATCAGAAACAGTTCGCTTAAGCGTACAAGATTTAATGGATGTACATTTTTTCAGATCCCGTTGAAGCAACTCGTAAAGAATTTGAAGCTAACTTCGAATCGATTTCTCCTGCTCACTTTGAAACTTAGGGTCTGGGCATAATGCATATTTTATGTAAATTGAGATTAAAAAACATTTTCGTCTAGAGTTTAGAGTTTCATCGCTTATGATTTTACGCTGAGATATAGACCTGATATTTTTTATTTCCTCCTTATTCAAGGAACATTATATTTAACTCTTCTCTTTCGGGAGGAAATTCTCGAGAGTAATGAAATTCCGCTGAGCTTTTAGTATTACTTTCACAAATGTGGGAAATATGCTTTCTGATACTTTATAAGAAAAATCTACTTTTTCCGGTTCACTTAATGCAGACAAAATAATCATGTATTATGTAAACAACAATTTAAAGACTTTGCGCCTGGAAATTTTATTTAAAATTATAATACAGCGCAATTAACAAGCGAATTGTGTATCATTCTGAGAATAATAAGAAATTCCATTTCGAAATTTAAAGAAAGGATGAACAGCAGTTTTCAGCTGGAATGTCTAGCAAATGATTTTAATTACGAAGATTTAATTTAATATTTTTTATTGATTTTTTAATATGAAGAAAATTGCTTTTCTACGATTGTTATGTAGATTTATTATATGAATTTTTTTGTGAATTCGGTTTTATCACATGCTGAGATTATTTTTCTCATGACTTTTCTGATTTCTTAAACAATTCAAAAATATTTAAATTTCTCACCAATTGTATACAGTGGCACACACAAGGGGGAGTGGGGGATCCCCGGATCTGGATCCCCTCATTACCCTTGATATTTTTTCGATTGACTGTAATCCTATGCATATAGCTTGTAAAATTTAATAAAGTATTTGTTATTAATAATTAATTATATTATTTAATGCTAATTATTTATTTTTAATGTTTTTTGTTCCCGTCAATCGACAAAATCAAAAAAATATGCTTGGTAGCATGTTGGGGTAGAAATCAGAATGGTGAACATTCGCGAAGCAGAAACCCTCTTCCCTTGAAAAAATTCTACTTGCTTCACTGATTGCATCAGTTACGAAAAATTTTGTTAGATAAAAAAAAATTGTAATTCACAAAATTGACAGAATGTTATGCAAGATAGCTTTGGTTTTAAGGAAAACGACTGGAGACACTAAGAATTTTTTTTTCATTTGTTCATCTTTCTCTAATAGTTATTATTGAACTTTATAAACATTATTACGTTCAAACTTTTGTTATGAGTAGTAATAATTTTCGTCAATTATGATTTTCTTTTGTATAGAATTGTTTATATTCATCAATGTAGTTTCTGCTTACAATTGGTTCTTGTATTAAAAAGATAAAGAGCAAAAAATTGAAAATGCTGAAAAATAGAGATGCTTTTTAGATCAAATTTTCAAGTAGATGTATCATTTGAGAAACATATTCGATATTTGGCTATATCCAAGTTTATATTTAAAACGTTAAGTAGACGTTTATAAAGTTTATATACTGTGTAAAACCTGTGTAAATTTTTAAGCTGTGTAAATCCTTTATTTGATCTTGAAGACTAATGATGTTAAAATAAAATATATCATTATATGAATAAATTGTTAACTTCCTTCGTATAATTGTAGAACCATCTACAATTTTCTTTAAACAAAAATGTTAATTTTCCTCATTTTTCAGGTAATAAATTTGAATAAAGCGTGATTGAAAGAGAGAGAGAGAGAAACAAAAGTTTGCAAAAATATTTACACATTAGTAAAAACACATTTTTGAAACAATCCTATTTAGATACTAGCGTATCCGTCAATCACGTGATTTAGTATTGTAAAAGATGTTGATATGCATTTTTACGTTAATAAATGAAATATATGTGACGTGAAGAGTGAAAAATGCTTTTGAAGGTCCCTTGATTTTTTTTATAAATGTCGTGTTTTGATTACATTACAGTTAGATTATTAACGGACCTGGTAATTTTTAGCCTCGGTCAAGTGACGAAGTCGACAAATGAACGTTGGCCTTCCACTTTCTAAATTTTCTCACCTCCTCAACTTCAGGACATTTCTGCTCAATAGTTCCACGAGTTTACGACCATGGCTACCCAGCCGTATTTAATTTTGAAGGTAACAAACAGTTTTGTATGGGTAAAATAGACTCATATTTCATAAAAGGAAGAGAAAAAAAAAACGCTACAGGTTTAAATATATTTTAATGACATATATCTGAATCACTTTCAAGAAACATGAAAGTCTTTTTGAAAGAAAATGCATTAAATTTAACTGAGCTGCGTTAAGAAATTATGACTGTTAGTATTAAACATAAGACATTAAAATATTAGAAAAATACTGATGCTTCACTTCACAAATAAAATTATTGAGAAGCTAATTCATTTTAATTCTCTTATCTACGATCTTAAATTTTTTCCCAAACCTTTATTAGAAAATAAAGATAAAAGTGTCTTCGTTTTAATTTTTTTTTCTGTACATGATGCATTAAAAGATTTTTACAGAATGTGCTCAGAATTTTTATTAGAGTGACAGTTATATTAACGTTACACTACCAAGCAACACTAGTGCTATTGGGGATGGATCTCAAGATTTTGAACATCGATAAGTGATGAGTCGACATCTGAACTGACATCCCGCACCCCTCTTCAAATTACTATACCACCCAAACAGTGGCACACACAGGAATTTTTCAAGGGGGTGTTCCGGCGTCGAATGTTCACCATTATTGTATCATGCTCCTTTTGATTTTGTCGATTTTCGGGAACAAAACACAGTAAAAAACTAATTATTGAATTAATAATTAGCATTAATTAATACAATTAATCATTATTAACAAATACTTAATTACATTTTACGTACTATGTACTTAGAATTATAATCAATTGGAAAATAAATCATGGGCTCGGGGGGTTCGAACCCCCAGGACCCCCTCCTTGTGTGCGCCACTGCACAAAAACGAAATGATTTTGAGCTCTACAGAATTAACACGCATCAGACCCCTCTTTCCGTTGGTTTTTCAGGGGCACTAAATTTACAGAAAGTCGATCACACTTTATGGAAACGATTTTGATACTTAATTTTATCAATAAATACTGTATTTTCTTGTGGAATTTTGCTTCCATCTGATAGTTATGATTCTTTATAATAGCTTTAGATCGAATTTTTCATGAAAGTAAACTTTTCTCCGTACTTCCAAGCAAATTTTCCTCCATTCCTCTTGAACCGTTTTTCGGAGTCAGCTCAGTGTTCTTGGATGTTGTTTTCTTAAGGCTCATTTTAATAAACAAAAAGCACAAAAGTCCATTGCGGAAGAAGACAGTTATTTTACACGTATTTAATCAAATGCGTGTACTTTATTCCTGTTTCGGTTTCTTTCTTCGCAAAATAAGTAGAAGTTGACTAAACATGCGACTAGAGGCTTTGTCCACGTGAAGTGTAAATTTATCAATGTCTTTTTGATATAAAAATAGAATTTCTTCTTCAAAAATAGGTCCTAAAATATTCTGCTGATAGCAGAGTAAATTAATTTTGACTTAACCTGATTTTTTTAAAAAAAAATTGTAGTTAACCGTTGTTAGAAAATCCTGCAACTATCGTGAATCCCTTTAGGAACTTTACTGTATACTGACGCAGCCCTCTTATGCAGTCATTCCCGTCATTTCAGCAATAGAAAATTCATCTTTTACTACAGTCGCCTAAATATACCTATATTCCATCGAGTGTTACCACAAATTTCTATTTTTCAGCAGCTAGGTATTTTTTTATACAATTTGCTTTCAGTAATATGTTTTAAGTAATCCGACCACGTTAGAAAAAAATATAAAAGGCAAAAGAATATAAATGGATAATATTTATGATATTTAGTGTCACTTAAATTAGAAAATGTATATGAAATTGTTTTAAGAATATTAGTACAATAAAAAATTATTTAAGTACAATATTTTGACAAAAAATGAACATAGAATGACCCATTTTCAAAATATTCTCCTTTTGTGAAAAATGCTTTTATTATAAGAATATTTTGCCTGTATATAGCTCAGACCTCTGTACAGAAGCTCAACTAGAATTTTTGAAATATATAACTTAGAAGTGGGTTTATTCATGTTTTACGCGACAACAGAGGGGGAAATTTTAAGAAAAAAACGCCGATAATTATTTTAATTGTTGTAATTCTGAAAATAATGTGAATTTTTCAAAGCTCATAGTTGAGTCTGCACAGAGATCTGAGCTATATACAGGCAAAATATTATTGTAATGGAAGCCTTTTTCACAAACGGAGAACATTTTGAAAATTGATCATTCTAAGTTACTTTTTTGCCGAAAAATTGTATTTAAAAACCTTTTTTTGTCAAAATGTCCTTAAAACAATTTTATACATGTATTCTAATCTAAGTAACACTAAATATCATGGAAATTATACATTTATTTGCAGTTTTTAAAGTAACGGTTTCGAACGTAGTCAGATACCTTAAAAAAGGAGACGAACATTAGGTTTAAAGCTTTTTTTAACTTTAAATCATTATTAATGATTTCAATTACTGTTTCGGAAAACGTTCCTAGTTTCAATGCAATGAATCTTTCAGTCTTCGGATATTTATTTTAGGATCTGAGACGTTACTTTCTTAATAGTTGACTGTGTTTGAACAAGCTTTGGATGAAATTTCGTAGTCATGTTTTAATTTTTACTTTCTGCTAGACGTTTTTTTCCCTTTGCAATTTAATATATCTTAAATACCTTTGACTGAAACGCAATAACCGAGATTTTTGCACTGCTTTTTAATTTGTTGATACGAATACTTTTCCTTGGAAAGCGTAATTAGCTAACCTTCGAGCCATATATCCTTTTAGGAGCCCTTTTTAAAACAAATCTTTTATATTACATTCTAATCAAAAGAAAACCTTAGCAGACGATATAAAGTTGCCAAAGTTAAGTTTTGTCTCAAAATGTAAACGAGAAAATTAATTATAAAATCGTTTCCATAAAGAATGACATTTTGTATACTTAAATAATCTTGACACGAATGATTAGAAAACTTGAAATTCATAATTGGTGCATAATGATTCAAAAATGGTTTAAAAATAGTATGAATTAAAATGTGATTATATATAAAAATTCAGCAAATATTTATTTTCAACAATAACCTTTCTATCGTTCATTCTCCTAAATTTAAGTGCTTGTATCTTTCCTCTGCAGAATAATAAAACAACAACGATACAAATCTTCATCCATATGAAAACCATGCATATCCATTTAAATTCAGATCATGGAAAACATTAAAATTTCAGCAGCACATTAAAATTCAGTCTCGATTTGTCGCATTAAATCTGTACTTACAGTTTTCATTTCAAGCAAGAAACTAATAGAAAGTTTCCTTAAATAAGATCCAGCTGTAGAAAGAAGATCGATTTTCTGGCTACAAAATCTTAATGACTGCATAAATTTTGTGAATTATAAGTAATCCTGGGCTAGACATGATCGGAAAGAGTCAGTTATAAAACAAACTTTCTGCCAGATGTTTCATAAGAAGGGTTTTCTTTTCCTCTCTGTGGGAGGCACGCTATTTTGTTTTGCACGCCAACTTTAATATATTAATGTATTCCACGTTTGACTGTCTTTTACATAAAACATGAAAAGGACAAACACAATTTTTTCCCTACCCCTTGAGTGGATTAAGAGACCAGTCGCTATGAGTTTACGAGCAAAACCATGTTTACACATAAATGATTCAGATCTCCATCTTTTTTTTAATTTTTTTTTTCCTGAACACTGGATTTTTGTACTTGAAAAGAAAATAATTGAATCATTAGAACGTTGTAAAACATTTTACATTTTAATATTCGAATTAAAACATAAATTGTTTTATCACTGAAATGAAAAATAAATGTGTGTGGAAAGATGAGCACGCCGTGAAAATCATTTAAAGTAAATGAAGGAACAGGACGCATTTTAGTATCCTCTGTGTATATACTAACAAGGACATTAATTTTTCACCATATTATCTCATATTTTACTCAGAGCACACGCATTTAGATGTTTAACCCTTTAGCGGGTAGAGGCTAATAGGTCTAGCCACATATTAAAAATTTCCCTCCAAGCGTGTGGTGGATATTTAGTCTATCCGCATGCTTTAATTGAAGCTAAAACGCATGAAAATCAATACAGATGGCAGCACGATAACTGTTTTTGCATTTCATGTCATCTGATGGGTAGTTAAAAACAGTTTTCTCCGTGTAAATCTACAAATTGTATTTTGAGTACTATAAAAAAAATTATGGTCTTTGAAAAAAATTTCGACATGTCTTAAGTATATTTTTTTCTCGTCTGAATGAATTAGGCAGATGTGCAATTAAAAAAATGGTTTTATTTAGGTTTTTAAAGCTTTTATATATGATTTTATATATGCTCTATCCACTGCCCACATAGAACAGAAAAATGACCTTGAAATTTTCGCTCTTCCTCCACTTGAGAGAGTCAAAACAGAAAGTGTTGTGTACAGGAGATGCTCTCTTTGCAATACCAGAAAAGACGTTCATCGCACTCAATGGCTGTGTAGGTCCTGCAACGTTCCACTGTGCCTTCAAGCAAATGGTCCTACTTGCTTTGAAAAGTTCCACAATAAATACCTCATCAAATTTGTGAAATAACTAATTAAAATCCTCAAAAATATTACTTTATTTCTAACTTTTTACACTAAACTTAAATGAAATATAAAATGGGGATATATATCATTGTCAATGTATATTTTAGTATATATACACTACACAAAACAATTAAAGGATATTGTAAGTTTTATATAAAATAAAGATATAAGCGAAATTTTTGTGCCGAAAATGGAAGAAGAGAATCGCAAATGCAAATTTTCTGATTTTCAAACTGGGGAGTACGCTAATTTTGAGTTCGACGTCAAAAACTTTGCTTCAGCGGCAGCGAATGAAATTTGACTTTCAACTGAAATGAAGACAAGGATGATCGGCATTCAGTGACTGCTTTGTTTCGATGTGTACGATGTCTCAGCGAAGTCATTTAACCGATTCAGAAGCTTGGAGAGTTGTTGGTAGGTTAGAAGGGGGCCAAACTCAAGCCGAACTAGCGAAAGCCATTGGAGTGTCACAAAGTGTGATTTCCAGGATCTGGAACCATTTTTTGGAGACTGGAAGTGCAGGCCGAAGACCAGGACAAGGTCGTAGACGGGCAACAATGCCCAATGAAGATCGTTAATTAGTCTTAACGGCTCGGAGACTCCGAAATATGAACGCTACTCTTCTCCCACATTCTCCCACAACAGCTTTGCTCGGCTACTGGCACCACGGTTTGAACTCAGACTGTCCTAAACCTGCTCCATGGTTTAGGTCTCTATGCTCACCGACCGATGGTATGTGTTAGACAAACATCAAGGCATCGTCACGACCGCAGGGAATGGGCAACACAGAATGTGAACTGGAGGAGAAATGAATGGAGCAATGTTTTTTTTCTGACGAGTCCCGTTTTTCTATTCATCCGGATAATAGGCTTATTTTCATCTGGAGTGATCGAGGCAGTAGGAATAATTCTGCGCTCGTGCGCGAAAGGGTCAGATTTGGCGGGGGGAGTGTTGGTGTATGGTGGCATCTCCATTGACGGGTGCTCAGACCTCTACATCATTCGAGATGGACCTCTGACTGCTCGCTGATATATGGATGAGATTCTCAGACCTATTGTAGTCCCTTACACTGCAGAAATCGGAGATGACTTCATTTTAATGGACGATAACTGCAGGCCACATCATGGTAACCTGGTGGAGGATTTCCTTTTCGAGGAAGGAATCGTACGAATGGAATGGCCAGAGTATTTTCCAAATATGAATCCAACAGATCACGTTTGGGACGCTCTAGGAAGACGAGTTGCTGGCCTCCAACCACCCTCACAAACTATCCAAGAACTGGAAAGAGCTCTTCTAGAAGAGTGGGACAGAATATCCCAACTCATGATTAATAGCCTCATTGACTCCATGCCTCAAAGGTGCTCAACGTTGCAGGCCGTCCATGGAAACCATACACCCTACTGAAAATGATTTCCTTTGAAGAAAATACATTTCCTTATTCTTTATTTCTCATATACACAAATTGTGTTTTGTTATTTCTGTACACAAATGAGCAATAAAATGCATTTTTTTCTGCCAAACATGTGCAATTTGTTCTCATATAACCTACTACGTCTGTCGAACATGTATCAATCAGCTAAAAAGTTTCCCAGCCTCAAGATCCACCTAAAACCGTAATATCCTTTAATTATTTTGAGCAGTGTATTTATATATATATACACTGGTGTGCAAAAATTAAGGACGAGACGGTTTTTTCAATATAACTTTGTACAAAAGCTTTCCAAATCAACACATTTAATACCGTAAGATCCCCAATACGTAAGGACATGTGTATTGTAAGCAACACTTACTAAAAAAGAGAAATCAGAGGGATAAAAAGAAGCTTGATTGAAAAAGTAGCATGCAGCGCAATGCGACTGAATGCCGAAACATCCCTGTGATGGGTGACCAGCAAGAAACATCCGGTCTTTAGTAAGGAATATGATCTCCCTGACTGCTAGGCAGGTTTCACAGCGTCTGCCCATGCTGAGAATGAGGGTGTCAATGAGTTGTTGAGGCATTGCTGCCCATTCGTCTTGCAGCGCCAATCAAAGCTCCCGAATCGTTACTGGGTGGTAAGGTCCGAGCTGCCAAGCGTCTGCCTAGAAAATCCCATACATGCTCGATGGGATTGAGATCCGGAGATCGTGCCGGCCAATCCATACGTTCAATATCCTCACTCTCTAAGAGCTGTTCGTCAGCTACTGTGCGATGACATGGTGCATTGTCGTCCATGAAAAGGAACTGCATACCCATAGCGCCTCTAAAAAGACGCATATATGGAAGAAGAATCTCGTTACAATAACGGGTCCCGTTGACTGAACCTGCGTCGAAGATGTGAAGGTCTGTACGACTACCAAGCATGATGCCTCCCCAAACGAGAACACCGCGACCCCCATACCTGTCCCTTTCAATGACGTTCTAGGGATGATTGCGGCTTCCCCGCTCTCTCCAGATGAGTATGCGATGAGAATCGCTATTCAAACTGAATCTGCTCTCATCTGTAAAGAGTACTCGTCCCCATTCATTGTCTCTCAATTTCGGTGTTCCCGGCACCACAGAGAACGCCTTCTCCGATGGGCAGGCGTTAAAGGTACACACCGTACAGGGCGTCGTGCAAACAGAATACGACCGTGCAGTCTTCTGGACACGGTAAAACGCGATACCGGTCGTCCAGTCGTCTGTGTCGTGTGTCTAGCGATTTCTCCCCCTGTCTGCTGCCTGTTTCTTCTGGCCTGTAAGACAATGTACCGGTCATCTGCGGGTGTGGTTCCTCGTGGACGACCACTACTGAACCCCCGGATAGCTGTTCCTGTAGTTTGAAATTGTCTCCAAAGTCGTGAAACAACGCTGTGAGCAATTCCGAACTCTGCAGCCACACTTGTCACACTACGGCCTTCCTCCAACTTCCCAATGATTCGACTTTGATAAAAGCATCCAGGGGTCGTCTAACAGATTGATTATTCGCCATTTCTCGCTGAGGCAGCAACTCGGTGTGATTTTAACTGCTATACGGAGTGCAATCTATTTTCCAGAAATACTGATCTTACACCGACAATATGCTTTATACTACTCAGACACTCCCCCATTACGTCTACCTTCATATCTGCGCATGTGCTACCGTACATCACCTTACTTAATCTCCTGATTGGTCTTTCTGTCCTCTCTGCCTCTTCGTTCAGCTGATATGCTAATTTTTCGACTTCGACCTTAATTTTTGCTTACCAGTGTATTTATATATATATACACATATATATATATATTCTACTAAGTACAATTATTCTATTAGTATTTAACTACACTTGTAATTTGTATCTAATTGTTATTGGAATAGTTATTAGCAGTAATGCTAATTTTTCATAAAAAAAATTGCAGTATGATTCATTATTTCTGTCCTGAAAAGTAAGTTAAATGTCTTAATTTCGCAGTGGCTATAACGTCTAGTCACAACCGAGGGAAAAAAACCCCTTGATCAGACTTTTTTTGTGAATAAATAATGTTTATAGATGATGAGAACATTATATATATCATGTACTTTATCATAGAAAATTGTTTCTTAGCTTTGTGCCCATTAAATTGTCAGTATAAATCTTAATTGCCGTAAAAAATGTACATCGCATATACAGTGAGGACATTTTTAATGTAAACAGACCTTTATAATGACGGATGTCCAAAAAGAATGACTACACTTTCAAATATTAATTGCAACAACTAAATAAAAAATATTTATTTACATTATTTTTTTTGTCAAATAAAGGAAATATCAAAGGCTTTTTTTACAATGCTTTATTGCAGTGGTTCTTAATACTCTTGCCGGAACATCAGAATTTTTTTTGCCGCTCTAAGAAACGTTCGTGTGACAGAGGGGTACGCAATTTTTTTTTGAATTTTATTACCTTAAGGCCTATTTTAAATGCCCTTATCGCTCATGTAATTGAGTAGAATTTTTAATATTTACGTCTTTATGAGACGCACTATATTAATATATTTTGTCACAAATATTGTGATTAGGTTTTTCTATTATATATATATATATATATATATATATATATATATATATATATATATATATATATAAACTGATTAGAGTTATTTATATTCATGTAAAATTAATTTAAAAAAACAATACCAAAAATGAAAAAAAAACCTATAGAAATATCCGTGTGATAGATAAGAAAAATCTCACATATCGTGAGTTAAAAAAAGCTAAGTATTACCACGTGATCTTCTTACTGGGTAGACAATGGGTAGACTGGGTCCAACTGATGATGTCAAGGTAGCCCACCCGAAAAATCACACCATGGCGTTATCTACAGGCATCAAAGCAAATTATCCTCGTCTGAGAGACGGATGCTCCGGTCAGAGGGTTAAACTTTCCATCGCCGTGCCTTCCCCTTCTTTATGTATTAGCCTGACATCGTGGGACCTCAAGGTTTTGAGAAGACCTCCTTGAGGATAAACACATGGCTGAATGATTCCCACATACACACACACAAGTTCCTCTATTATTCTAAAACTGCGTCTGCTATTTATTTTTGCAGATGTGTTTAAGCTATTTTTTGAAAATATTACTTTGCAGTAATAGCTATGTAGTAGCAAACAATTAACGAACTGAATAATCTTGATCGAAATACGTGTTCTAGTAGTGTTTTATTTACTTATTTTTAATTTCGAGCAATTTAGTGATCTAGTCTAGAATGCCACGTTTTTCAATTTTTTTTACAAGGCATTTCAGAGTCTGTAAAAGAGAGAAATCTTTACTCTAAATGAGAGACTTCCACGGGCCCCCTAGAAAATCTCTGAGGACCCCAGTTTGAGAACCGTTGTTTTATTGCATTATATTTCAATACGTGCACTATTAGTTGCATGGAAAACATCGAGTCTATACAAGATTTTTACACACGTTCTATGAAGCTTTGCAGGATCAACAATCTGAATGACCACTGTAATTCGAATTTCATTTAATTATTGTCACTACATGAAGACTGTAAGCAAAAATTTCCACGCATACTTACAAAAAGTAAAAAAGTGTTACGTCTAGAGATCTAGTTGGACATGTTAATGGACTTCCTCTTTCCATCCATCACGCAGGGAACTTTTTCACAATTCCAGACTCATACCAGAGTCATTTACTCTGTACATGTGTTGCAGATTTAAATTCGTTAAACCATGCTATAACTTGCGCTTTTTTTAGAGTGTAGCCATTTTGAAACGAGGATGTTTAAAAACGGGGGCATTGCCCTGTTTAATTTGTGTTTCATTTATTTTTTTCTTTACGGAACATAAGAAACCGTAAAAGAAGATCTTTGTTTATTTTTAATTAACCCTCTAAGTGGATACCTTCCTCCTGAAAAGTTATTCCGAAAGCGTTTTACTCTTATTTTGCTATTGCCTTCAAAATGCAACAGATTTCAATTCTTTCCCCTTTTAGAACTTGGGAGGTCGAACGGGGACAATTTTACGACCTAGTTCGATTAAACCTTTAAAAGGGGGAAAGGATTTCAGAAAAAAGTGCGGCTAATCCGCTTTTGAAAACGTTACTTGAAGGCAGAAAAATCTGTGCAATCCATTTTCGAAGCATCTTTGCACTGACGGAATTTTCCGTGCTATCCGGTTAGAGGGTTAACCCCAACCAAGTTCATTTTATTTCTGAATTATGGATGAAGGAATGCCAATTTTTGATTCTTATTTTCAAACACATATATATATTTTCAAACACAGTTATCACCATTCCCATACAAAATTTCTTAAAAATTAATGTAAAAAAAAAATCTATTTGAATAAATGAATAAGTCCCCTGCAAAGTGTAGGCTTTTTTGTATGGCAGAAATCATTCGACTGTTGAATCAATTCTCACTATCTATAAATATAAAGCTTAGAATACCTAAGTTTTGCCTTGGATTGCAAATTTGATTGATATATTTTGCATTTGTATCAATGATTATGAAATTCTTAATTAAAATTCGATCGAGTGTGATACATTGGAAAACACGGCTCTGCGCATAAGCCAACATTACAATCCGGACAGTAGAATCTTTTTCAATTCTTACCTTCTTAATAATACACAGTCATGCTGGATTTGTTTCCTTCTCTGTTGGGGGAATGTAGTCAACAAATTTTCTTTTAGACAAGTCTGAAGAGGTGTGGTCAGTAGAAGGACGTATTTCTTTTGCAGAAAATTCCACCTCGTGGTACTTTTCAGTTATTCGAATCTATAACAAGCACATGTGAAGTAGTTTGGGAAAGACTGATATCACAGTGTAAATTTTCACAGTACCTGAGCTACACTCGGATGAGCCAGGTTGGCACGTTTCATGTGCCCGAGCTCAGCTCGGGAAAAACCGGGAAGTAGTTATTTTTTGAAAGTGTAGTCATATTTTTTTTTGGAATTTTCGGACACCCTATATATTTATGATCTTTTTTTATTTCATAAACTTTTTCAAAACTTTACAAATTGTTAAAAGAAATTATTTAAGTGCTTTATATATTCAAATTCCACCAGATTTGATTATTTTCTGATGCATTTATCTTTTTTTCAATTTCTTTGCTATTATTCTGTATATACAAGGTGTGATATATATTCGGCATTTAAATAATAAAGGGTAGGAAGGTATAGGGTAGAGCACTAATTGAAGTAAAACATGGTTCGTATCTCTGTTAGTGGTCATGAGATTGACAAACATTTCAAAAATTAAGATATAATTATTGAGTTCAGCCATAATATCTGTAAGGTAATTATGAAGAATGAGCCATGACAACACACATATACACATAATTGAACCCTTATCAATTATCAAAAGCTCACTTATCTTTGTATAAATACATTAAGGGACCGTCTCAGTGACCGTAACAATATTCTGGTACTCCGTTTGCATACTTTATCAACGCAATTCCTTAAGGAGAATAACACACTTGTCAAATCAACCCACCACAAACAGAGCTTTGTCGAATACTCTTCTCCACAACCTTCTCCACTTTCTCATTTAAGATCTATTTAAATAGTAATGTCTCTTTGCATACATCACTGCTCCTTCTCAAGGCGAAATCCTCAGTTCAAGTAAAGCCATAAAGAAAATTCAAAGGTTTTCCGAAAAGAAAATGTGTGAGAACACGCTACAGTACGAAGGTTAACGCACATGTGTGTATTTTTTGCATATGCAAAAACTATTAGTTTCCATGAAGCTGAAGATAAGTGAGGGAATGTAAATCATATGTTATTAACTCGGATTTTCGTTTTTGGCAAAATGATAGAGAGGCTTTTATAACATTACTATTCTTTCAATTTTAGTTAATTAATTGATCAAACTTACTTTATTTGAAATAATTAACTCCTTTATATATAAATATTATACATTTCAGTACAGAAAAAAACATCAAACAGAATGTGGAGGACCAACTGTGTGCCAAAAAAAATAGCCACTCTAGTGCTGCCTATTGACAGTGACGGAATTATTTCGAGAAGTTTGAAAGAGATAAGTCTATTTCTTATTCTCCCTACATGTAATTTGAGTCAAAGAGAAGCTACTATTTGATGATGTTGGCAGAAATGTATAAACAATGGCCATATAAGCGTCAATATAGTAGTAGTAGTCTACCAGTAGGGAAGACTGGAGGTGTGATAAGAGTGTTCATCCGAACGACTTTGTCATTCCGTTAAGTGTCCTTATTAATGATCTGATGTGTAATCGGGACACTGCAATTATCATCAATAGTTGACTCATCAAACAGGGTATAAAGTCATGGAGGATATTGCTTTTCCCCATTGCAAACCGTCAGATGTGTTTGTAGTAGTACCAGGATCAATTGACGAGAAATTTCGCCGACTGGGGTAGAATAGTTTCAATTGATGAATCCAGTTTCAAAATGAGCCACATAGCTCGAGACCAGGGAAGTGTCATTTAGTTCATAAGCATAACTGTTTTGGTTTTTATCTGTAGCGCCTTTATAACCTAGTAGTACGTGAACAGGAGTTCCTACCCGTTGTGTAGATCATTTAGCAGTGTAACCTGAACATATATTTCAAATAAATAATACTCCATATGAAAATGGTAGGTCTGTATGCTACTTCTTTCAGCCCTCTTTCAGCACTTCCCTTGCCAGTGTGATTGCCCTATCTTCCTTTATTAGAGCACGTTTGACCTCTAATGGAACAGTGTCTCTAACCCTCAATTGCACTGATATAATCTGCTAATTGGAAAGCGATTGGCATAAGGATATCTGCCCAGAAATTCTACGAGTCAATACTAAGACTGGTAACAGCTTTCATCAGGGTTAGAAGGCCAACCTAAAAATTATTTTGTATGCCCTTGTAGCACTATTTACATTACATTCCTATAACACAATTTAAAAATTGTTTTTGCCATTTTCTTTAGCTAGGCTTAATGCAAGCTTTATACGGTATTGTGATAAAAAATTGGCCCACTCTAACGTACATTACATGTAAAAAATTTCATCCTCATTTGCTGCATTCCTTTTAATTTTGTAGAGTGTGATTTTATGAGGAATTATATGTATATATTACATATTTATGCACAATTACTTAGTAATGTGCAGCTAATTCAACGCTACTTTTGAGATCAAAATTAATTTCCCCAAAAATTAAGTCCTTACATTCAAATGAATTCAATGTTTTTAAGAAAAGTATTATTTTCTTTCTAAAAATATAAACTTATTTCTTTGAATTCAGTTCTATTAAATGTTTTAAAACTTCTATTAACTATACAAAAATTCAAATTTTACCTATAATGTTTTCAGAATACCATAACAGAGAAGTTGAAATTCTAAAAAAAGCAAACAAATTTAACATACTGTTCTTCTAGCAAACAATTTTTTTTCCTAGTATCAAAAAATTATTTTACTTTTCTTGAAAATTTTCTGTTGTTTAAAATTACTTATCACTACCTTCCTTTTCCTTTTTATCAACATTTATGTAGTCGGTACAAATATTGACTACGCTTTGGAACTTGTTTTTCTTTCCAACTACTGATTCGTCGATTCTTAGTTTTATTCTTAAGGATCTCGTTAAAATAACGCGAATGGTATGAAATATTGTTCCTCAGGCAGTATTAAGAGATTAAAGTCTCTACTGTACTCCATCTTCTTAGAATTATCTTTTTTGCTTCCAGGGTAACAACATACATGTTCGGTATTTGTTTCAATTCCTCTACAGAGTTTTAACTTCCTGACGAAAAAACGAATATCTTTTATGTAACAGATGCTGTAGTTTTTCCGTTTGATATGTTTGAGCAAAGATTGTTATGAGGGGAGAACAGAAATATTTACTTCTTCCCTAGAGATAAACTTTTCTTATAGGTCACAGCCTATAGCGATCCCCTTAAGACACGAACTCTAGATAGTAAATATCTAGCAATTGATAGTTTTACGAGCTGCTGCTTGGGAAAAGAAGAAAAACTCATATCATACTTTTATGTTTCACGAAGAAGACAGATGGTCATATACGTAAATCAAATAAATAAACAGCAAGCTTTGAAGGACCAGAATATTTCATGGGTGTATACAAGCACATTCATACAGAAAATTTCTAAGCGTAGTAAGACATTAATCAATTTGTTTGTTGATCGGTGTGGGCAGATAGTAAGAGAAGCTATACGTGCAATAATATCTAGAAAAAAATCAGTAACTAACTTACAGAAGGACTAGAATTGATTTCTCTTATAGTGACTTTTTGATCTTTGATTGGTATCTTGTTGTAGCAGTAGCAAGTATTTAATATTTTTCATCATCTTTCACAAACATTGCAGTAAAAAATATATTGATATTTTTTACATGTATCATATTTACTTTAAAATTCCATGCAGTTGCATTTCCATTACTGGAACTATAGCGATTACCTTTACCACGCTTTTTTTGGTAAATAAAATATTCATGTTGACTCAAATCGTAACTTGGATTGATAACAATAGGATGTTGTGATTAAATATAGATAATGCTCATTGTGTATTTAAATATCGTGAAAGCATGAATATTTAATATACCTTTGTAAGTGCCACTATCATTCTTAAATACAATTCTAAAGTTTTTTCTTTAACACATAAAACTGTTACCTGAAGCATGCAATTTGAAAGTCTCAATCTTCTAATAGCGGAAAGACTGCTCATCCTTTGAGTTTGTTCAATTACTAACAGAGTTTAAGGATAATTATCCGTAAGTATTCTATTTTTTAACAAATACTGAATAATTGATCTATGAACTCAATAATTTTGCACGTCTTCTACTTGCAGCGTCTACAGTCAGTCTAGCTCCGACAACAAGTTCTGCGCTATCAGGAATGTGCAGAAACGACCAAATAAATACAGTCGTCGCTCGGCAATAGCGGCTGGCACCACATCTATCTATCTATCGATCTCTAAATATATATATATATATATATATATATATATATATATATATATATATATATATATATATATATCGTAAAATCCAGTGTATAACGCGAATTTTTAACACAAAAAATAAGATCGAAATTTAAGGTTGCGCGTTATATGCCAGGTATAAAAATGATAGCTTTATAAATAAGAAAAAGAAGAACATAGAAAAACAAATTTGACTTCTACGTATCTGAAATTACTTTTTATTTAAAGAAATAATATTCATTATGAACCTTAAGGGTTGTGATTCTAAAAGTATACTATTTTTGTTTATCTTGCATTAATACGTCGAATAAATGACTTAAAAACATCAGAGCATTGTGCATGTATATTTCAGGTTTCTTCGTAAAAAAGGAGGTGCACGTGGTACGGCGAATATGCCTAATTTTACGGTATATATTTACATATAATATGTAATAAAACATTAATTTATTTTATGTTTTACAATTAATGTAACAAAACATTTATTCATTAAATATAGAAATTGTCTCTTAAAATAATATAAATAGATTTTGCAACTCATAATAAAGCTTAAGAAATAAAATATTGCCATATATAATTGAAAAATATTAATTTTAAGAGAAAAATGATAATAATATAAAATTAAAAGGTTTAATTTATACCAGAAGATGTAACAATTCATTCCATGAAAACAAATAATGAACGATAATAATTACATAGCTCGAATATATCTTTAATGATGATTGAAAATGTGTGTGTGGTTACATATCTCAATATATTTCTATTTTAAGTTACACTTAAGAAACAAGTATTGTTAGAAAAGTGGAACATTTGCCTATTGAGGAAAAATTATTATTATTTGCAAATACTGTATCATTTTCCACTTAAAATATCTCATATAAAAAGTGTGGAAATCACTTTAATTAAAATACGGTGCTAAGGGTAATGGAGTATTGCTGTTGAAAGCTACACAAGTATACTTAGAACCACAAAAACGAAGTGCTATAACATGACGTAGAATGGACTCAACATATATCAGAAGGTTCTCTTGAAAAAAACCACATATCATGAATTCTGTTAAGAGTGCATAGTGGTGGAGATCTCTTGTGAACAGCATGTTGCAGGTTAGGTATACAGTTGTTTATGTCTGGGATTTTAGATGATCCATGGAAGAGCCTGAAAGCCAGAAGAGCGTAAACTCAACAACTCGCGACGTGTGGGGTGTCGAATTACCCTGTTCGAATAGTTCAAATCACTCGGAATGTTCAGTAGACCTGAATGGCTGCAAATGATTGGAAAGGATGCTTACGTACCTGCCATCTGTCAAAGTCGTTACTAGATGCATCAGCAGTTTCATATCACGCTTATTGCACACGCCCCATCTCATAACAGAGGCTCCACAAGATTGGACCGTACACTCTTTATATATATAGGGTTCAAGGATTAAAGAGGGTGTCTTCATGGCATTTTGTGTCCATCTGACCGATACAACCGTAAACGCGATTGCCAGACAAAGCAATGATTTTCTAGTCATCAACAGTGCAATGATGGTGTTGGTGGGCTTAAGCGAAGTGTAATGCTTCATGGCGTGAAGTCAACAGCAATATAGTAGTATGCATTCGATTCCAAAATCCTGTATTAATAGTGTTGACAATTTCACATATTGACACTTTTGATGCCTCAGAAATGAAATCCGTGGCGATTAGAAAGTGTTTCACTTCTGTATCGCTTCAGGAATTGTGTCAGTCACCGATGTGACTTCGTTTTTACACAAAGTTCCTTCCCAGTCACATCACTATCGCAAATTTGATGGTCAACCGCATATTCACGGTACACTCGGGAAAAGGTCAGACACAAAAATCAACGTTTCGCCACTACTTCGGATATACTAAGTTTCATCTCTAGTGCAATGTTCCAAGTCACTTATATCTTGGTGTTGTATTATATAGGCCCACATCACGTTTCGTTGATTAGCTGCATATCTATGTTATTTGCATACGCACACCTGTATCAGTTTTGGGGCTCTTCAGTGTACTTTATTAAATGAATTAAGTGGCTTAACCCGGCACTTCTCACGCAGGGGATGTCATACGCACCAGTGTGAAAACATCGCGCTCACTCAAGACGAAATTAAAGAAGTGTATAAACAATGTACTGAATGCCTCTATAAAAAGAAAAGAAAATCTAAAATTACGTGTGAAAAATGTAATAAACAAATTTTATTTGCTAATTTTCTTCCTTTTTAACTTTTGTATACAAATTTTACGGTAAAAAAAGAATGCAAACACCCTTGGATGTGAGATGCCCGGCGCGAAAACTTTCAATCTTTTTTTTTCGCGTGAGTGATGCCGGGTTAAAGAACAAAGACTATTATTCCTTGTATACACAATCTTCTTTACGCTAATTATTATTTTTATTTGCTAGAATCGGGATTGGAAAAATTGGCAATTTTTTCTCTCGAGAAAAGAATCAGTGTGTGCGTGTTTTTAAATCACATCATGGTTTTAATGACAAAAATTTTAAGTTTTTAATTTTTTATATTCTCTAAAGATGGCTGCACAGAACGATTAATGCAGTTATGAAACAATGAACAGTACTTTTTTCAAGTTACCAAAGGTAAACTCCACCAATTAAGGTAAAAAATTCGATTTTCATAAAAGTCATAGTGCTACGTTACATCTTTCTAAATGAAGAAAGCTGTGTTAATATTGTAATGTATCTGCTTTGAAAAAGTGAATTTTCAGATTGATAGTGTATGCTTCTAGCCAATATTTAAGATGAATGATTATTTTTATTGAGCCTGAAGCTCCATATGGACCAAATAAACATATTTACATAATATTTACAGCGAGAAAATTTAATGAAAATTTAAATGTTTATTTTATTTTTATGTCATAAAATCTTTTTTCGAAAAATAACGCGTTATAAAATTTCTGATCCTAATTTCTAAGCATGAATAATAATACATAATTTTTAAAACTAACGAAGTCATATTTATTTACAATCATTATAAATTATTTTCTTATTAATTACTGGAATCTTAGGAATATTACATCTGGCTGTAAATAAATATAACTATTATGACATTAAAATATGTCAATACAAGGTATTATTGATTTCAACGAATTTAAGTACAATGACATTCAAATGCTTCAAAAACCTACAAGAGTAACAAAACAAAATATTGCATTTTTTTATATCACTTTTTATTGACACATATTTGTTCGGGACTAAAATTCAATAAATGAATTGAAGCTAACTAAATTTAATTTCCTTAACTCAGTAAATTACTTCTTTTCGAGAAGAAATACAACTTTACTTTTCAGAAAAAAATATATTCAAAACCCTGGTAAAACAAAAGAGAAACTATACTTTGCATATCGAATGAAACAATATTTTACCAACAACATGCTATACTATGTTTACTTTCATCTCTGAAATATCTGATTTTCTGCTAGGACTCTATAATTTGTTTAGAATCTAAAATAAGTCTCTTCTTTCGAGGTTCGATTGTCGGATCATTTCCTTTTAGCCAAGCTATCGATCTCTATGTCTTTTTTAGATTCGTTCCTCTTGTGTTCCGCTTTAGAATATTTGCTTTTCTGATGAATGACCGACGAATACTTCTTTGGCGCCCTGTCCTATTTAATGAAGAACTTTTTTTTTCTTTCTTAACTTCTCAACTCTTTTTCAAGGCATTCTAGAATGAAGGTGAGGGTGAGGAGAGTTTATTTGGTAACAGTAGCTTTTGATTTGCAGTTGAAAGAAGTTTTTTTAAAGTCTTTTTATCGTGAATTATTTTGGTGATTTCGATTTGGTTACCCTGTTTCAGCAGAAATTGGACGAGCTGCAATCTTTATTCTTAACTGCAAATGGAAGAAAATTAGAAACACTAATAGTAGAATTGATGTTCCTAGAGATAAGAAGGTAAACCCTTTTTATAAAACACAATTTGGAGTATGAAAGATGCACAAAAGAATAAAATGCTTAAAAGAACGCTGAATTGAATCATTTTAGTGATACATTTGAACAATAAAAATAAAAAATAATAAAATATTTTATATATAATTCGGTACATTTGGTTTGAATTATTCATATTTTACTTCATTATAAGTTATCACGCTTACAGTTTTACCAAAATGCATATTTATTATGAAATACAAGAATTTTAACACAACCATTTGCCAATTATTTGGGAAAAATATCATGGAAATTTATGTGATTGTCTTTAAAGGTTGAAGAATACTAATGCATTAAGAAACAATTTATGGTGAAGCAATTCAAAAGTTTTGTACTCATGTGTGGTAAAAACAAATTATGTCTTTTGGGGTTCATGAATAATAACAAATATTTCTAAAAAGCGACATGCACGACTGTAATCTCTCGTTCCGAGTTCAATTCAGATAGATCCACCTTTAGGGATTATGATACCGAACAGAGAATAAATTGATTGCACTTCAAGTGGTGTCCAGTTCAAGCGCAGACTTATACAAGAAAAAATATACTGAATCATAGGAATACATGCTACAAAAATTAATTTATAACTCATTAATATATAATAAAGGTGCTTTTATCTCGTAATCAATGGCATTATACCATGATTTTCTGAAATGAACTTTATTATATTGCTTGAAATCAGTGGCGCACACAAGGGGGGGAGATGCCTGGGGGTCTAGACCCCCCTCCAAAGCCCTTGAGTATACGGTACGTAAAATTTAATTAAGTATTTGTTATTAATGATTTTTTTTAATTAATGCTAATTATTTATTCAATAATTTGTTTTTTACTGTGTTTTGTTCCCGAAAATTGACATAATCAACAGGAGCATGCTACAAGAATGGTAAACTTTCGACCCCGGAACCCCCCCTTCCGTGAAAAATTCCTGTGTGGGCTACTGCTTGAGATCTATAAAATATACCTAATATGTAGTCTAAGTATGAGCATTTCAGGACACTTTTTAAGCTAATCCAGTGCTTCTCAAACTTTCAATATACGCGACCCACTATTCCATCATCCTTTTCATCGCGCCCACCTCAATACAATGACAATGTATTGAATTCAATCTAGATATATATTATAAATAAGAAAGTTTGTGAGGATGTTTGGGGCTTTTTCACGTAAAAACAACTTAATGGATTTTAATGAAACTTTACAGTAATATAGCTTATAACATCAGAATAACACATAGGCTATAATTTATAAAGATATTGTGTAAAGTGTCCAAAATATAACGATATTTGTCAAGTAAATAGGAAAAAAACCTGCCATCTGCAAGCAATTCAGCTTTTGTTTGTGAAGAAACGCTTTTTGTTTCGGCTACGCAAGACGATCGCTACTAATTAATTCCTGTTATCAGCATACTCCCGATATTTTTATTTCAGAATAACTAAGTTTTGAAGGGAGAGGCTGTTATAAATTTATCTTTATTTGAATGTTTTTTTTATGATTTTATTATGCACATTTGGTAGTAAGTAACTGATCTTTTTTCAAAATAAATGCTTTTATCGTTTCTATTTCGCACTACATCATATGGACAAATTTTCGAAATTTGTGTGTGGTTAATAGTTAGTTATAACACTATAATTTTAATTGAATATGCGGATATTGCATTTTTAGTATAAAAATAATTATAACTACTGTACTGTATTTTTTGGAGTGAGTGAATTTTAACGTCGCATTGTTCAGCTACACGAAGGCTTTTGGCAACGGACCACGTAATTCTGAACCATGGTCAAGTGACGTGGACGAAACCTGAGCTGGCACTCCCTTCTCCAAACTACCACACAACATAGAGAAGGAATATTCCACCAATACTTAGCAGGATAAATTCTTTGAAATCCACTTTTCCAATACATATGGCTGCACGGGTTCTTTGATGAGTATTTTAGCGGGGAAGGCAAATAGTTCTGTAGCAGATATTGCGTTTTTAGCTGACGGCGTTTTCAGTGGATTGCAAAGATTATTATTTTTGTCCCAAAAAATAGTTTGCCAAAATTTTAGTGACTTATGTTTTTGCATGTTAATGAACAAAGTAGAAAACCATCTAACTATTTATTTTAAGTGAACGGTGTATATATTTAAATTCACAGTGGAATATCTTTAATTATTTTATTAGCTCTAACGGATTAAATTTCCCAAAGTGGGGTATTTTGTTTATGTATATCCCTTGAATTTCAATGTAGTGATCCAAAAAGAAAATATTGCATGAAAAAAACTACAGTAAATTATAATGCGTTGGATAAAGTACTAAAGTGCATTTCTCCCCGACACGGCGGGTCTTACAAAGCTCTAATAAAGCTCGAGCAATGAAAGTAGCTAGACATTTGCTAACTTGACTCTATCGTTAGCATTCCATTATGTTTTTCATTGAATCGCCATTATAATTTAAGAAACGGCGTTGCTTGCGAATATTACAATTTTAACATAAAATAAATACAACAGAAAGTAATATTAATGTATTACACTTTCAGATATAAATTATTTACACAATTTTAAGTGTTCATTACACATTACACAAAACTTTTAACAATGTGCTACTTTTGCTGAGCAGAGATCAGCTTAAGGAGGTATTTTCAAAAATCGATCCTCAAGAGTGTTACGGGGAGTTATAAATAAAAAAAAATCATTTTTATCAGCTTTTACATCTACATACTTAAAATTTAACAAAGGTGTTTTTCTTTCTTTCTCTTTTTTTTCGTTTAGCTGAAATATGCAAAAAGCTTTTTTTGTTGAATTTGCAATTCACGTAAAATTAACTCATCAAAAACTTCTTCATCCTCCAATCTGTGTTGTTTAATTTTTCAGTTCACCCGAGCGAAGAACGGGTGTACCAGCTAGTAATACTATACTTCGACACTAAAACTTCAATATATATACGACTTAAACCTCTTATGTGCCACCGACGTATACGAACGTCTAGCTCAGCCAAATCATTAATTATCTGGACGTATATACACGTCTTTCCAAAGTATGGTCTTTTCATTGCAGGGCTATCCATAAAATTATTGCGAGGGCTTTGAAATGCAATGAAAATACCTTGACAGTATTTGCGATGCATTTACTTATTTCAGGTGGTTTTCTTGTATTAATTTCTTTTCTCCTCCTCTTCAAAAAAACATCAAAATACACTCGTCTAAGTGGTATACGGTGTAATTAGGGAGCGAATCGCGTAACCTTTAATCGGCAGTTAAGGAATTAATTACAAACCATACGAATTATCAAAATAAGTGTTAATACAAACCGATGGGGTCACTGATAATTATCAAACTTGCTCTTTACTTATTATTGTTAAATTATTAATAAAATATACATTGCACAGTATTAATACATTTATAAGTGTATTCTATCAGTGTAAATATGTATTCTATATTTTATTATATTAGAAAGTATTTTGTTTGTTTACTTTGAGTAAATTCATACTTTTCAAATAACCTTTTGATTTCGACTTTTAAATATGCTTGCGCTTCTTTTGTAGAGTTGATTGAAAAAAATGTTGATTGAATTTTTTGTATTAAAGACTTGCATATATGACGAAAAAGTAGAGTAACAATAGCGATGTTACTTTTTCGCAATATCTTCAGAATATCTTCGCAAATATCTTTAGTATAATTGTGAAATTGAAGGTATATATTTTTTTTTAATTCCTGTTCCCCAAGAGTTAAGAGAAACTTTAGTTTAAATAAATTTTTGAATTCCATTTAGTTTTCGCCTTCAGTTGAACATGAGAGTTAGTACTCATTAATTTATTCCTTTTTTTTAAATATTGGATTGGAAAATGGTGAAATGTGTTAAATGTAGAAAATTAGTAGTAAATTGTTTTAACAGAATCAGGAAATTAGATATTTTTTTAAAAAACTTTAAAATAAGGCTTGTACTTATTTATTTGGATATTTTTATATGTTGAAAAAGAAAACATTATAGTCTTTTTTATAAAAAGAATATGTAAATAATGTGTTAGCTGAATGATTTTAAGTTTTTAATTACATTGATTTGTACTTTATTACCTTTACAAATATAAACAACTAATAACATAATTCGGAAATTGTGGACAAAACATTGAAAAAAAAATTGCTTGTTTAACCAAAAATTAACAACCTTATTAATTACAGATGGAAGATAAAATAACGAAAACTCTTTTTGAATAAGAGAGAAGTTCAAACGTTGTCTTATGCAAATTATCAGTGTATTGTTTCACAGTCATCGCAGTTTCCAATTGATGCGAAATGGGAAGAGACTACCAACTATAAACTTTAGAGTTACAAATGAAATGTACTTACTGCTGCATATATATAATATTATTTTAAAATGCCATACTTTTATAGAGGTTAACAAAAAACGTGATTAGCTAGTAGAGGCTAGAGAGTGTCTTAAACAGCTGATATTAAACTATGATAAGAGGAGTCATGTCTAAAATTACCCCCGAGTATAAAAAGCTGGCTTTCTTCAAAACCTGACAGCCATGGATGATAAATGAGATAATCTGATGAGGATCAGCCAGGAAGGGCTAAAATATCAACCTGCAAAAAAGTAAATCCACAGCCGACCAAATAAAAACGAATTTAAACATTGACTGAAAAGATCCTATTTCTAGCAGTTTAACATTTACAGAAGTGCCGAGAAAATCAAAGCTAGAATCTTGAAGATTAGAAAGCTGTAATTTGATCTCTTTCAATTTTTGTCCTACTATTAGAGGATTTTGCGTTTCGTGGTGTTCCGCGCAAGCATTCCATCCTGAATTATTGATTCCATCCGCACAGTATACTTTCAGAAATGTAAAGGAGTGGATCATGTTTCTTACTCTTTTTGTACTAAAAGTCATTCTGTGATATTTCATGATTACTCAAATATATTTGATGGCATATAAAGTACGCGTTCATAAATTGGTGCAAACATTCCTTGCCGGTAGATATATCTTATTTCAGACCAATAATGCGTTACGAAATAAACAGTTATTCAATGTTTTCTAGTTGCAAAATCTCTTTGTAAGATGCTTCAAGAGATTTGGAGAAATCTACGCTCGAAAGTTGCGCGTTATTGGTCTCTCATTACATTTACTCAAATACAGTCTATTATGCAAACATATTGAAACTGTAAACACTAACCAAAATAAATCTGAAGGCTGAAGAACTTTATGGTTAATTTCAGGGAACCTGGGATAATGAACAAAAAAGCGATAGCAATTTTTTTACCATAGCATACTGATTTCTCATGAATACCAGTAATGCGTCTATATTTTGAGTTAATGATCTTTGAAAAGCACCAAAGGATATGTGTAAGCGTTCATATTTGATATTGCACTCATGGACAAAAAAATTAATGCACCAAGAAGGAGTCGCCAAAATAAAACGAAATTTTACATCAGCCATGACTACTTTGATATAAGTAAATGATCAAAAAATCAAAGAAAAAGGATCATTTATTTCAGAGAAAAAGGCAAAAGAACGGAGGATTTAATACCCTGTTGAACCCCCTCTAGCGCGAGTGCATGATACGATTGGCCATTGAGGCATACACGTTCTGTATGACGTCTTGAGACATTTCGTTCCATATTTACTGTAACCTTGCCTCTAGTTCATTCAAACTCGTACGATGCCCATTGGCCATCCCAAATGATCCGAGATATCCTCAAATGGAGGCAAGCATAGAGATCGGGCAGGCTAAGGAAGGGTAGTACCAGTGCGGATACAGTCTTATGACACCCTTGGAGTGTAAACGCCGAGCATTGTCTTGCTGAAAAATGGCTCCTGGGAGCCGTTGCATGAATTGCAACACATGTGGTTGCGTATGTCATGGACATACCACTGGACTGCCATGGTGTAAGGATTAATACTAGGGATGACCGTGTATTGCAAACAATGACACTCCATACCATCACACCATCTGTGGGAGCAGTGTGTGGCTGTAAAGCAATGGCAGGATTGAGGCGTTCACCACGGGTCTCCACGAACGAACACACACGATTGTCATCACTGCTGAGATTAAATCTGGATTCGCGCGCGCGCCGCTTAAGACGACCTGGTTCCATTCCGCTGCAGTCCAGTTTCTGCGTGCGCGGCACTACTCCAAACGGAGGCGTCGATGTTTGTGCGTCAAAGGCAGCACACGCATTAGGCTCCGCGATCTCAAATGTCCTTCAGCTGTCCTTCCTGTTCCATTCGTAAGGTTCGAGAAGACAAAGGACCCCTAGTGAAGGTGCTACATGTGCCTGGAAGGAGGCGGTTGAAGCAATTGGCTGTACGCGTGCATTTCTTACGATGTGGCAGTCTTCACGACAACTGGTCTGTCGAGGGTATCCTGAGTCTGGTCTTCGTGTAAAGGACATCTCTCGGATCCACTGGCCCCAAGACCTCCTATCAACACAATAAAAGTGGCCTAATGGACGAGCTACTCGCTTAGCTGACCACCCAGCTTCCATCATGCCAATGATTCTCCCCCTCTCAAACTGCGACAACTGATCATATTGTCTTCAAAAACGGAGTAATGATATGTCTACCTTAGCTCTTCCTTTGTAAACGATTCAGCACACTCAAACAAGCTTTGGTATATAACCTGTTTTATACTCCACGGAAAACGACGTTAAACGCCCTTTTCCGGCTTTATATAATTGTGGAATCACGTTGTATTTCTAATCATTTGCATATTTCTCCGACATGTACCTTCATGTCAAGTTTCGTTACGATCCCGATATTATTTCTTGGTGCGCTAATTTTTTTGTCCTTGAGTGTATTTTGAATAAACAAAGATCAGCATATAAAATATAAATTTTAATCAATATCAGAAGATGACGATGATTTATCAAAATGTTCAATACTATATGTTGTTTATTTATTTGATGCACATTATTTTACTGAAATTTCTGTTTTGTTTCATAATTAATACAACTTCACTAACACGGTCAAAAACTAAGTAAAACTGATTTTTTGGGGCATAAAAATGTTAATTAGGAATTTTAAGAATTATTTTCGCATTTATTACAAATTCTTAAGAGATGCAGAAAAATATGCATCACCTCTCGAATAAGAATAACAAATTTTCATTTGATTTGCTTTTGTTTTATGTAAACAGCATACAAGTTATTTTTAAAGGTAATGTAGTTTAGTTCTTTTTCTGTACATGTAATAATTCATTAAATGCCTAGTATTAATTAAACAATCCTGTCTAGGTACTTGTTTAAAAAAAATCTTACTAAGTAAATGTTCAGTTCTATGTAAATGAGTCAAACTTAATTAAACACTTATTAATTTAAGATGGAAAGAATATGCTAATATAGGAAACACAATATTAGTTAAATAGTTTGCACGTGATTCGTTACAGACATTGATATAATTGGCATAAATGTAAGTTTTTGTTTTTGCACTTCAAAGGAAATTAAAAAGTTCAGTAAGTAACAACACATTTTCTGTCTTATATTTTAATCATCATAAACTTAGTATTTTTTTTTATAATTGGTGGAAAAATCATTCATTACAACAAATTCTCAAGTGTTCAATTCTTTTTCATAACAATTAATACATTAAACGCTTATAGCTTGGAATAATATTCTACAAAAGTACAGGAAATAATCTACAACAATGACAATGTTTTTTAACGCTTATTAAGTAAAGAAGAGAGAAAAATTACGTTTTGACGATACAATAAAAATAAATTTAATAGCCTCGAACTATGTTTAATTAATAATAGTCATTTGTTTTCTCCCAACACTAGAAAAAAATGAATGATTTAAGAAGAAGAAAATCCTTTTGAATTTATTTCATTGTCAACCACTGAAACAAAATGATGTTTGCATAAAAATATTTTGTCTTCCTGCGTTTCTAAAGACGCCTTATTCTAAAGCATTTCAGAGACAAAGAAACATGATCAAATACATTTATCTTCATTGTTTGCATGCTGCAGCATTTTAAAAATTTCACACTAAAAAAAGAAGTTTCTCAACCTATTATCTCTCGAAGGTCTTCATATCTTAATTCATAAAATAAAAATAATTAAAACAAACAGTTTTACATGTATTTAACAAAGCTTATATTCTTTATATCATTATAATTTTTTTAACTAATAGAAGTATTTAAGTACACATTTTAAAGGCTTTTATTGATTTTAGATTAATATTTTAGTGTTACCAGTGTTTTAACGGACACTGACATTTAAGTTAGCTCATTCAGATCCAGGACTAAAATGCAGGGCTAAACATCATTTAAAACGCCAAAATTTCTTCTATTTCTCTGTGTAAAATATCAGAAAAAAAGTTTTCGTAACATTCATATTACACACTATTTCACAAAATACGAGATTTGAACTTTGAGTATTAAGACTACACAGTTCCCTAAAAATTTCATTTTTAGCGAAAAAAAATTTTTTTGCATGTTTTGGTGGCCCATATCATTGAGATGCTTTCCACGAAATTTCAGATCTGTTAGCGAATTGGTTTTTTAAGATATTTGAAGTTTTATGAGCTATGGTTTTTGGATTCGGTTTCCTTTTAAAGCATTTTGTCACACTTAAGTTCAATTAATTAAAAGTATTTTTGAGCTTTTAGTTTGAAATGGTTATTAATTCCAACTTTCATTACTAAAATCATTTCTGCTTGATTATGTTTTGAGTTCTCATAATTAATTAATAAAGATTAATTTCATGGCCAATTTTTGCCTTAAAAATAGTTTATATAACTTAAAAGCTTTATCATTAAATTTTTCCTGTAGAGAAAATGCCATGGCAAATGCGTTCTGGGTTTCTGTGAGAAACAATATTTCGAGGACATGGAATACTACTGAAAATGATGTATCTAAAAATCAGTCTTCAGCTGAATCTGCAATTAGACTTCCGAATACAAGTATTCTGAATTCAAATGCTGCAGATATAACTGAATATTTCCTTGATGTACCAAACTACATTACACTGAACATATTGTAGAACTATATTGTAGTACTTTAAAGTCGTACGACAAGAGCTAAAACTTCCTAAACTGCCCCAATTTAAAACTGAAAAAATTAAATTTTATGAGCGAACCTGACTATATTTAGCTTAAGTTAGTATCATTATTACTTTGTACATAAATGCTTCGTGTTTCAAAACTTTTGGGAAATATTAGGTTAAGATAAAGCTGAATAAACTGACGTCTTAACAAATGCTATCAATATTATGCAAACATATATTTCGAATTAAAAATATAACTTTCAGTCATATTTAATAAAAACAGTGTTTTGATGTAGAACATACATTGGAAAATAACATATTAAAAAATTAGAGTTTTACGGGCATTATAAGGTTTTGTTTTATGACTTTACAAACTTTAAATGCGTTTTTCTCAGACTTTTAATTTTGACGGTATAAGTGTTTTCTAATCCCTAAGATTTTTTTTCTTGCTCAAGATAGAGCCTTGAATTTTTTGTATATACTCCCAAATGTATGTTCTATAAAAGTTAGTATGGATTTAGGGCTGAGAACTCTAGTTATTTTTCTAAAAAATGCTAAAGATGATATTTTAAAAATTTGCGTGTTTTTTCCAGGTTTTTCTAGAAAAATAATTATTAAAAATCAACAAGGGAATAAATTTTCAAATCCATACTAAATATGATTTGTAATCATCTAAGAATCCTAAATAATTTAGAATTGCTAAAAAAATTAAAAAATTGAGTATTTTATAAGAATTTGAAAAAACTTGAAAAATTCATAATTTTTTAAAATTGTAAAATAATGGCTGGTCAAACCTACTTTTTGCTTACAGATTCAGCTTAACATAGTAATCTAAATATAAAACATCAATTATTTTTACTGTAACTGTCTCCAATTTTTTTTTTCTGAAAAAGGGTACCGTGTAGTCTTACAAGAAAATATTTAGATAGAGTACATAACAATGCAATATAGATAATTCAATAGAAACTTCTTAGACTAAGGCGTAAGTTTGCAAGATTTATCAAACATTCTAGGCATGAACCATGATATTTAATTGAATATAAAAATAGTTAGAAGTTGAATCAACTAAATATATGTGTTTGTGCGTACGGTCATATATTGACATCCTGTTTAACCATACAACCATTAGTAAAAAGCTTAGAGAAAATTACTATATTAATACAGCTATTCTACTTCGATTGTACTTCTTAAATTCTTACATATTGCTTAACCTTGTTAGAGTTCTAGCAATGTGTATCGTATTATTAATGTTATGTGGTTATTAAAGAATTGATCAGTTTGTTTTGAAACATATAACTAGGCATTTCATGAATTGAAGCATATGGAATTATTAGATTTTTCGATTTAAATAATTATTCTGCGATACATATTTTATATATATAAATATATATATATTTATTTATATATATATATATATATATATATATATATATATATATATATATATATATATATATATACATATATATACATATATATATATACATATATATATATACACACATATATATATATATATATATATATATATATATATATATATATATATATATATATATACATACATTAGTTAAAGCATTAAGAAAGATCCACGAAAGCTGTTTGAATCGGTTATATAGCTCAGTTTTAACCTGTAATGACTGGTTTACTATCAATGTGTAAGCTACCTTTCCTAATCCTCTTAGTGCGTTGCTTATAAATATATAAGTGAAATTTTCGATGGTGTATTTCTGTACAGGATTTTGTTGCCACGGTGTATAGGGGCTGAAGCACTCTAAAGGGATGTACGTAGAGGTTCAAACGCCTTCCCGTTGTTGTGGTGTGAAAGTTAGGAGTGTGGGTGCTGGTTCAGGTGTCATCCTCGTCACATTACCATGGTTCACAATTACGAGTTCCATCGCCAATAGCACTCGGCGATGCAACTCTCCCTCTTTTTTCCATTTTAGATTCTTAACCGCTTAACTCTTTCTTTGTTTATATATTACTAGTTTCTCATTTTAAAAAATATCACTTTTATTTCATTAAAAAATATTTAACGATTAGCTCCATCAGTGAGTAATTTAAGTTCACATTTTCGCAACTGTTAAACAGTATTTAAGCATTTTAAGAAACTTCTACGAAGGTAATTTAATTTTTTTTTCTTAAACTGTATGAATTGTTCGTAATTGTATGTTGTGATGTTCCTCCCCTTGGGAGAACCTCTCTCGAAGTATCAGCGTGAGCTAGAGGTGTAGGATTAACGAAAGAACTAGAATCAAACATTATCTTAGTATGACTTTGTTAAGATATTCAACTTAAACCTTTATCAAATTAAATTATAATAATTAATGTGAGAGAATCTACGATGTCAAAATACGCAACACACAATATATATATTTAGATAATAAGACTTAATCTAATTCAGACCACTATCAATAACCGAACCGCCTAAACACTGATTCTAATATTAAATAGTCAATCCTACCATATTACAGCTTGGAGAATCACTCTGTATTAACTTGTATGCACTGGTTTTCAACTTGAACTAAATATATTCGATCACTTACTTATAACTTCTAATTATAGTCACGTATAGCTCATTCAGACTTGAACCACGATTCTTCTATTAGACATCAACTACCTGCCAATTTCCCTCCACTATCACAAATTTCCATACATTGCCATCTCGCTTACTCTAAGTTCCAATATTTAAAAGCTTGTTCATTTGCATCTTTCATTCACACTTCACTTCTTGGATTTGGTTGGAAAAGAGTTGCCATTAATTCTGACCGAAAGAACCCAAAGGACATGTTACAGAAATGACGCGTGAGCCCGTCACAATGTGGCTATATAAAAAAAAACACTTTATAATTGTAATTGCTTAGAAATGTAATATATTTAGAAGAAATATTGGAAATTTTACACTTTTGTCACTTTTTCTAATGGGAGGTATGTTTTTATACGATTTACTTTAGTCAAAATAGTCAAAATTCGCATTCTGGATAGTATAATATATGGTTTCTATAAGGATTTGTTTTCAGATTCATATCTTCTAAGACAGCATACATAACATTGCCTTCCAGATCTCATTTTCTTAGTCGCTGAAATCTCTTCTGAGAAATGTCTTTCAGTAAACCGAAATGGATTTGGAAGAAGTCCAGAGCGTCTTTTCTTACGTCTTCAGAAACATGCATTTCTATAAACCGATCTACGGTGCTTCTGTGACGATCTACGCAGAATCCCAGACTTTCACAATGTTCACAGTTTATTCTTCCTGGTTTATCGTTTCCCTATTTTTCCCAAAATTAATTTTAAAGGAGAATTTTATAATTATATAATTTATTAATAATGAGATACAAGCTTTGGAATTCCATTCTCAAACCTTCAGTTGTACAAATGTTTTAAGTTTCTGAAATCTTTCCTATATATTCCGTGGGAAAATAATTTTTGCTAAATAAAAAAAAAAAGTTCAGGGATAATTATCATGTTTCAGAGGACATTTATTGTCATATCTTGATAACATTTTGCAATATTAAACAAAAATACGGACAAATTAATGGAGAGCAGAGATTGTCTTAACCCGTGCGTTGTTTAGGAAAATCACGCGATTCTTTGAAATGACGCTCATGCAACGTACCGGGAAACCAGTTAAATTCTTTCAAAATTTTGGGTTCTGTCGGAGTGAGAAATCAACCAGCAAATAAGAAATATTTATTGCAAAATCAGATTGAATTTTATTACTTAAGTTTAGGAAATTGCAAACAATGATTTGCTTACATGTACAACATTATTAAATTTGTTTGCTGAAGTAAAAATAACGCTTAAGCGACATTGAAAAAATAACTCATTACTTGGTTATGCCAGCATTATGATGTCCTTGAAGAGAAGAGAAAGAAAAATTAATTTTGCCAGTAGCCGATATTAAATATATATCATGTTACATTTTCTATGTACTATACATATCTATATATATATATATATATATATATATATATATATATATATATATATATATAAGAGAGAGAGAGAGAGAAAGATTATATACTGTGCTTGTGAAATTTCAACACTTGTAAAGAATTAATAGAATCACATCAGAAAAAAAGACAGTTTTTCCACATATTATTAGGTCGCTTAAATAAACATTCAAATTTCTTCTGGCCAACAAGCCAAATATAGAGCAGAAAACTAAATATTAAGTGACACTGTTATTTATAAATATTTTTTTGAAAAACATGGCTAATTTTGAAAAACTTTTTTTTTTGTAAATATTATCCCAAACTGACAAATGATTCAATAAAGCAGACAATTTTATGTCCGTATATCCTAAAATATTGCATAATGCAGCGATACAATTCATAAATAAATATTTCATTGCAGAGAGTTCAATTTGTTAAAAAGGTCAAAACTTAACTGTAGTAATTTTTGTGTATTTGGAGTGTGAGATCGAAACAGAAATTGTATATGCGAACAGTTATTTCCAAATACATTTAAAGTGTTATGTATTATTTAAAAAATAGTTACAGGAGAATTGTAGAAATAATACAATAAATTTACTTCTTCTTATAAATATTGGAATTAATTGTAAATATATCTGTATGGTTTTGGGTAAAACAAACAACTCGTTTGTATATGGTTCTATTATAAGTCTTAACAAAGGTCTGTACACTCTTTACAACAAGCAGGTCATTTATTATAAAGTCTAAGTGGTAACATTTTAACACTGCATTCATCAACTAAAGTGATGCAATTTAAATCACCTTAGAGTTAAAAGACGGTTATCTTTCAACAAAGACCTAACTTTGCTTGGTGGAAAAGTGCTATAGTACATGTTTATCAGCAAAACCCATTATCTAACAAAAAGCCATTTTTAGTTTAGTTTGGAGCATATATATATATATACTGTTACAATCTTAGTAATAGAGATAATATCAAAAGTTAAAAAAACAGGTTCTTACATATACAGTAAATTCAAACTGAACATAAGAATTTGAGCTAGAAAGAGCGAATGTTTACGCGGCAATGACTGCTTCATTTACTTTTAAAATATAATATGAGAAGTACTTTATGCAAAATATTAATTGAAATAATTTGATGCAAAATAACCATTTGCCAAAATTAATTGAATATTCTTAAAAAAAAAACAGCTGCGTAAGCCATATAATCATTGTCGTGAACTCACAGCCACGTCATTTTTGTCGTCTCATGGGCACGAGCTCAGGAGCTACTGCATACCCTCCTTGTAAAGGAGCCATTGCATATTAAATCTGTCAAGGTTCAAAGTATGGTTTATCAATATTCTATATTCACGAAATTTATAAAACATAATTAGAAATAATATAAATTGATTAATTTATTTATTTTACCTGTATTAAATATTTAATATATATATCAACCTGTTATTGCAGTGCCATTATCAATTTCCCCATCCAATGAAGTTCCCTGCATTCGATTGTAAGCTGCACTCCATTTTCAATAGCATTAACATGGAAAAAAAAACGGCTTAAATTCGAATGAATACCGTATATATATAGATGTTTTAATAATTTTTGGTAAAAATAATGAATACAAACCAAATATTACGTTCTACCCCGATTATCTCAAGCTCCTTAAAACTAACTTCAACTCTAATATGGTGGAATTCCTGAATATAGACTTGCATCTTATTAACAATAATGTAGTCAGTAACATTTTTGACAAAAGAGATTCTTTTAAGTTTCATATAATTAAAATTCATGTATGGAATAGTAACTTGCATATATCAATTTACAGAAATAACATTTTGAATTTTTTATTTAGAAATGATAACTTAACTACCCACAAAATAGATAAATACAATAATATAAAAAAAAAAATCAATGTTGTTTAGATCATGAAATACCCTTTTAATTTTTAAGGACGTATATTCACCACAAATACATTAACCGTTTTGCTACTTCTAATTCCAAAACCACCACACAACAATAGGATTTCAAAGTAAAGCATGTTCGTGGTTTTGCTGTGAAGATTATATCATAACACTCATATCACAGTTTACATTTTTTCCACACACATCTTGAACATCTTACACATTGTTGACAACCAACCAAATTAGTGCCTAGCAAATTTACAATTTTGACAATCAATCGATTCAAGCTCTACCATAGTTGATTGTCGTCTCTTTTGATATCTGTCTTTGCTGGCTTGTTTAAAAGTTAGCTCAAAAGATGTGTTTATGTATATTCGAATTTTTAACGGTGAATAATTGATTTTCATTGATGTCAAGACGCTTGATTCTCTTGGTAAAAGCTCTGTGAGTAAAGGAATTTTGTTAAATTATTTTTTGAAAAATACTTTTCTTACGTAATTGTTTTATATATATAGGATTTTTCTACTTTTCTTACGTAATTGTTTTGCGATTTTTCTGCATTAAGAGTTTGGGAGAGTTTCTTACATAATAGTAGTGAGTGGTTTTATCATACTCTCTGAGTTTTTGTTTATTTTATTTTTATTTGTTTTTTCCTACCGAGTTGCAAAGGGGGAAGGTTGGCACCTTCAAACTAGTTTAACCCCACTTATTCGGTCCTAAGTCCGAAATTGCTTTCTGACTCGCTAGGTTCTTCTTTTTGTAGTTCTTTTTTTTTTTTTATTTTTCTATAATTTTGATCTTCATGTTTAGCTTTTTTTATTTTTACTACGCTATTTCTTGTTATGTCCATTATCTATTATTTCTTGTTTTTGATAAATAATACAAATTTCTTTCATATATATATATACAGACAGTCAGATAGATAGATATGAGCAAATATAAGGGAAGTTAGCCAGTGTACAAGCTATGTTTAATTCTACAGTCATAGCTCTTAAGGCTAAGAGTCGCTTTTATACTACAGCGACTTATGACTGCTATTTTTTTGCTTACTCCGGCAGTATATACATATACACTGAAGAGACAAAAAAACTGGTACAGGAATTCCTATACAACAGCGTTTCTCAAACTGTGGGGCGCGAGCATGTCGAAAATAAAAGATTTAAGAAGTAATTAATTTACTGGAATTAATTAAAACAAAATACTTTCAAACATAATAAAAATGATCTTTTACTCTGTTATAATTTATGTATATCATCTGGCGATATTACGTCATAAAAAATAAAAACTTCTCTAATACCTAATGATCTATCTTTGATCCTAGAACCAAATAAAAAAAAAACTTTCATTTGATTTGCTGTAATCCCATGACAGATTTTATTACGATTTATTTTTAAACCTAAAATGCTACTCTCTCAGAAAAAAATCCATACCCAGAATCGAAAAATTTAGGAAGATAAAAAATTTATCACTGTTATTATTTTTGAAATAAGGTACATTATAGCTATAGGCAGCAGAATATATTTGCTCAACATCTGTTTGAACTTCTAAGTGATTTGTACAGTTAGTTATGACCCCTCTCTTTTTCATTTGTTTCTAATTTAGAGAAGTTGTAAATAATGTATTTCTGTGTGGGTGGAGGGGGTTCCATGTAAAAGAGTTTTATGATGTTTGGAAAACCACAGAGAACACATTGAAGGATTATTTGGCAAAATTAATTTTTATGAGTACTCTCAAGCATATAAAGCATTATGAAAACCGTTCTACACAATTTTTAGCAGTAATATCCATATTATTATATTGAACTCACTTTTAACCCGAAAGGGGTCGCGCGGGGCTAACACATCACGAAACCGTTAACTTTGGCATAACTGTTTATTTGTTACAAAAGAAAAATTGAAAAGTCTTTGAAAGAAGGTAAGTATACTTTCTCTTAGTTAAATTATTCACTGGAATCAAGATTTGCATCGTGTACAATAAAAATAAGTAAAAAATAAAAAGGATTGGGGGTGACTGAATCACCCCGATAGACCATTAACGTTCCCTCGATTGTGTGCCTGCTCCCGGGATAAGACATTTTGAAGTTTTCTCGCTTTAAATATTAAAAATAACACAATTATTCTTCATCGGAATTTTATATTATTTTTCATTATTTAACCTTAATTCTAAATGCTCATTCTATGAGGCTTAAATTACAGTTCACTTAAAACTAATTATAGTATGAGCATTCATTTTAAAATATCATTTTACATTTTCGTAAACATTGTAGCACATTTGGGTTTACTCTCCTGACAATTCAAGTATTATACCAAGAATGTTTTATTTTTAAAAAAAAAAAAACGAAATTGTGCAAAGAGTGGGTACTTCAAACAGTATACACTCAGGAACATTGAAAATAGCGACCCAAGAAGGAAGATAAGTACAATCGCGAAACTTTGCAAATAAGTACAGCGTAATGTGATATGCAAATGATCCAAGTTTTATGCCTATACGCATGCTCATACACGCCGAGGTGGTGCTACAATCAGGAAGAGGGTGCTATATAAGCCAGTGCAAATTCGAAGTTTCATAAACGTGACGATTACCCGCCGATTGTAGAAAGACTTTGGTAAGCGAAACATGCCAGGTAAACGTGATACAAGACATTTCTCACAGTTAAGCGAGTTTGAGAGAGGCCTGATCATCGGGATAAAAACTGCAGGCTGTTCGACGTGCCGTGTTGCTGGCCAGGTAGATCGTTCGGAGTGTGCCGTTAGAAATTGTTGATAGCAGTGGACACGAGAAGGTACCCACGCGCGGAAAACCGGGTCTGGAGCGACCAGGAAGACCACGAGGAGAGACTGCGGCAAGCACTTGTGGACCCCACAGTGACTCGTTCAACGATACGAGCAGATGTAGGCGTAGAAATTGTTCCACAAACAATTTCCAGACACCTTGCAGAAGCAAATCTTAAATCCAAGCATCCTTTCCGTGCACTCCCTTTAACACCGGAACATTGGCAACTGCGTCTACAGTGCTGCCAAGCCAGATCAATGTGGAATGTTACAGATTGGCAAAATGTTGTGTTTAGTGATGAGGGTTTTTTCGGGGACAGATGATAACCATGTACGAGTTTGGAGGCGCCCTGGTGAGCGGTACAATTTCCCCCAAAGTGTGCTACGTCACACTGCCCGCACATCTGGTGTAATGGTCTAGGGGCCATAGCCTATGATAGCCGGTCCACTTTAATTGTAATGCGTGGAATCTTAACGGGCCAACGTTACGCTGATGGTATTCTTCGACCCCATATAGGACCTTTCCTAAATGGTCTTCCAGTGGCAATTTTCCATCAAGATAATGCTCGTCCGCATACAACAAAAGTTGCTCAAGACTTCCTACGTCATTTTCAGACTCTTCCATGGCCGGCCCGCTCCCTCGACTTGTCCCCTGTAGAGCCCGTGTGGGATCAGCTAATACGGCAGATGACATCGTGTCACTCTGTACATGATTTAGAGTTGGCTGTTCAAGATTTGTGGGCCCATCTGACTCAGGACAACATAAGGTGTCTAATCAACTCAATGCCGGACCTTGTGGCGGCATGTATTGCAGCTGGAGTTGGTCCAACGCGCTATTGAAGTTGTCCAGTATTTGTGTCGTTGCACACCCTATATTCGTTTAATTGTTTTGTTTTTGAGATCAAGTGAATCTCTCATCTGTGTCATTATGTGTATTAAATTTCATTTCAATCCGATGCTTTCTTCTTGGGTCGCTATTTTAAATGTTCCGGAGTGTATATTGAAGAATAGTCCATGTGTTTTAAGTTTACTTGACTTTTATTTTAATAAAAATTTCTAAAAGATACATATTTTTGTGCAGAGTTTTATTTTTTTTTTTTATGTTGAAGGAATAGTTATATTTTATGTTTATTTTTACGCCAATAAATATCTTTAAATTATGCATTATTAACATAGAATAAAACTCTAAAATTGTATTTTTGACCTCTATTCTGTGCTGCACAAGGTATTTTATAACTAATTTATTAATTCTAAATTAAGAGCAAGTTTAATAAGTATTAATGACTTCCATGGGCTTGTCTTGTAGAAGAAAGCATTTCAAAGAAATGTTTACGATTAGAAATTGACACTCTGAATAATTTTTTCTACATTTGGCTAAGATGTATATTTTGTCTTCATAGCAGCCACCGCATCTTGCAATCTGTTCCAATTTAAAAATTCGAGAAAGGGAAATAAAATATTTATTACTTAAAAGTAACATATACAAAATTTAGTATTTTTATCTTATTAATTTGTATGGTTAATAATTAAGATCATATTGTAGCTTTAGCGTCTCAAAAAGTGCATTATTATTGCATTCAATACATTTTTATTTTAGAAGGGGGTGATAAAAATTATGATTGAAAAGTGTGTCACCAGTATTCAATGTTGGAGAAGCACTCCTTCACAAATAAATAGATAAGGAACTAATCAGTGTATGGCGCTGCTGTCGGCAAAGCCTACATAAGACAACGAGTGTCAGTCACAGTTGTTAGATAGGTTACCGCTGCTACAATGGCAGGTTATCAAAATTTAAGTGAGTTTAAACGTGATGTTATAGTCGGCACACTAGAGATGGGATACAGCATCTCCGAAGTAGCAATGTAATTTGGATTTTCACGAGTGACCATTTCACGAATTCAGTAAAACATCATATCTACGACATCACTGCTGTTAGGTTAAAAATCATGCAAAAACGAGACCAACGACAACTGACGAGAATCACTAAGCGTGACAGACGTACAACCTTTCCACAAATTGTTGCAAATTTTAATGCTGGCCCATCCACAAGTGACATCGTGCAAATCATTCAACGAAACATCATTGATATGAGCTGTTGGAGCCGAAGGCCCACTTGTGTACCCTTATTGACTGCGCGATACAAAGCTTTACAACTCTCCTGGACCCGCCAACGCAGATATTGGACTTTTGATGACTGAAAACCTGCCTGGTCTGATGAAACTCGTTTTCAATTGAATTTAACTGATGGACGAGTACGGGTACGGAGCCAGCCTCACGAATCCATGGACCCTACATGCCAACAGGTGACTGTTCAAGCTGGTGGAGTCTATGTGCCGTTGGCGTGATACGGGACCCTCGATTCGTCTAATTACGACTCTGACAGGTGACTGGTACGTAAGCATCATATCTTATTACCTGCTCCCCTTCAAGTCCATTGCTCATTCCAAAGGACTTGGGGAATTTCAGCTGTACAATGAGAGACCCCACACGTCCAGAATTGCTACAGAGTGGCTCCAGGAACAATCTTCAGAATTTAGACACTGCTGCTGGCCACCAAAATCCCCTAACATGAACATTATTGAATATATTTGGGATGTCTTGCAACGTTCTGTTCAGTTTATGGACATCCCTGCAGGATTCATGGTGTCAGTAACCTTCAGCACTACTTCAGACATTAATCGAATACATGCCACGTTATGTTGCGGCACTTCTGCGTGCTCGTGGGGGCCCTACATGATATTAATCAGGTGTACCAATTTTTTTGGCTCTTCAGTGTACAAATCTATATATATTTCTTAGATAATTTGTATAACTTAAGAAGAAAAAAAAACATTTAGCTAATTTACATTTATTTCTTCTGTATATTAATGTAATTTAGTTTTTCTCTAATAAGGTTCGTTTATAATTAAACATTGTTAATTGTTTTTTGAAATGCTTATTTCATTCTTCCTGCAGAATTAATTTAGCGGTACTATGTAAAAACTGTTACATCTGCTATTCCTTAGCAAAAAATCTGCCAGATAATATTACTTTAGTGAGGAAAGAATTGAAAATGTAACACAGAAATTTTGAAATTATGGAGAAAAATCTTCTTTTTATTTTAGTAATTTAAAGAACGTTTCATTTACGCCATTCATATGCTTTTAAACTCTTAATCAGTTAAAAACATGTAATAACTTAAGAAGAAAAAATTAATATGACTAAGAAGTTTCAAGAAAATACTCACTGAAAAATTTTATAGATTGTAATTATATGTATGTATAAGAAGTAAAATATTTTTAGTAAAATGTAACCATTTAAATTATAAAAAAAACAGTGTAATGATGTGATGTGATCACATGTTACTTTTGTCTAAATACTGGATTTTTCCTAGAGTGGTATATAAATTAGTTTCATAAAATACAGGTTAACATTCTTTAGAGTATGCTTTTTCATGCATATGTTTATATGATATCCATTTGACTGTATTTTTAAGTACGAGTTTACGTTATTTCATTGATACAGTAAAATCACCTGAGAAAGAAATTTCAAAATTGGCATGAGTATTAGTGAATAATACAAATTTTGTGTAATTAATAATGTAATAAAGATAATAATGTATGTTATATATGGACAGGATCTATACCGCTCAAGTAATCGTTACAACATAAGACACTTATTTTATCCTAACTGTGTATTGTATGTAATTTCACAAACTCTAGAATGAGATATATATATATATATATATTGTTTATAATTTTCCCCTTTTCAAAACTCTAATATCAGCTAAGCTAATTTCATAATTTAAAAGCATCATGCATATCATTCTTTACTCCATAAATATCCCACAAATATCCTGTAGTAGAGTCTATTTCGCTCATACTACATGCATATTCAGATATAAACTGCTTTGAAATAATTCTAATTTCAGAAAATATATACACACATACACATTATAAATATTAATACATATATAAATGCGCGAGTTTGTTATAAACTATATATTATGTTATGTATAATACATTGCATTATAAAACAGATGCATTTTACAAACTGTATATCACACATATTTATTAAAAAGCACATATTGATTCACCACTATCTATTTCCGCTGACCTTTCACATTATTACATATCTGCACATTTTTATCTTTAAATGGATTTCTTTTCAGAAAACCTAATGAAACTGGTCTAGTGATAAGACACACGTGTTATTAAATCAAAAATTAATAGTTAGTTAGGAGCTATCTCGGAAAGAAGGTGTGACATGCTAGAAGGAACTGATAAGAATTCCATTACTCTAAAGAGTTTTCTTATATCTGGAGTGAAGACACCCATCTCCTAGAGAGAAACGGTAGTGTTACCTTACTTGAATCCGAAATTGCTTCAAAGTGATCGTAAAATTGATCTCCTTTGCAGCTTGTGCCACCAGCGTCTGACTAAAATAGTGGACGATAATTTGTCCGGTTGCTTTCAGCATATCATAAATAAGATTTCGGAACAACTTTAAGTGAAGTTTCTCCTAAACCTTTGCAAGATTTGCATACTTTGAGGGATTAAATTATGTCTCCAACAAAGCAATGGTTTGTACCCCCAGCAATTTCTATTCAGTCCAGAGATAAAATGACTTTTACATGAAACCATGTGTTGTTTTATTTTATTTTATTTCTTAGTGAATAAACTTAAATCAAACTTAATGTATACATTATCAAGGAGGTAAGAATTAAAAAGTTTAGAGACCTCATTAACATGGAATTAACACATATATTTCAGCATGTTGAACATTATTTAGTCTATATATATAATGTTGTTCACTTCTTTACTTAGCTTAGATATTCATAAGGTGACTGACGGCCTTTACAACCATAATTTTCAAAATACATTTAAGGGATTTTTCTTTACACTTAGAATCAGTCAATTAAGAATATACAAATAAAACTTTTTTAAGAACATTATTATTGTATATTTTTCAAGTACAATTTTATTTTAAAAAAATAAAGGGAAAACAAATTACATATTTTCAAAACATTCACTTTTCGTAAGAAATGATTCTACTATAACACTGTTTCGCCTATATGTTGATAAGACTTCTATACATCACTTGAACATGAACTTTTGAAATATACAGTTTAGAAGTGGATTTATTCATATTTTAATACATTAGACAGAGAGTAGAAAAAGTTTAGTAAAAAGCCCCTATTATTATTTTAATTGATCGTAATTCTGAGAGAATAACGTGAATTCTTAAAAATAATCTTCGTATATGCTCTGTAAAGTAATTCTAGCTATGAAACGGCGAAATATTATTTTACTATAGGAATATATTTCATAAGAGGAGAATGTTTTAAAATATTTTATTCTTTCTTAACTTTTTTGCCAAAAAATTGAATTTAAATAATTGCTTTCGCAACAATAAAATTTTAAAACAATTTTATATCTACATTCTAATTCAACTAACACTAAATATAAAAAAAAATATTCATTTAAAAGGCTTTCAAAATCATGGTATTGAACGTAGACAATCGACTTAAAGGGAAATGGTCTTTGAACTATGATCTGTATTCTCAATTTTTAAATACATTATTGGAAATATTTGAAGTTGCTTGGAATTCGTAACATTCCCAATTCTCTTTTCAACTTATGCGTTGTATGCCTATCCCGTAATTTTATGCTAAATTTTGAAAGAAAATATATCGTGTAGATAAAATATATCTAGGAGGGATTTATCACCTACGCATCTACCAAAGCAGATTCCATTATAATGCAAGTGTAGCTCATTATTTACGTTATTGCTAGAGATTTTAACACAATTAAGTAATAAATAATTAAATTTAATGAAGTAAGTTAGTCCAACCACATATACAACCACCAAAATAACTTTTAAGTATAGCAGAACTTTCAAATTTTCATTCCGGCGTAGATCAAATTGATATCAATATTAATAGGTTAAAGCGAACTAAGCTAGGGTGTTAATTAGTAAATTTATCAACTAATTAATACAGTTAGTAACCTCTAAAAATAGTACTATCAATACTGATGCCATTTTTTTTTTAATATATCGAAATAAATGCATATAAACTTCTGATTTCCAAAAGATTAATCTTGAAAGATTTCCATTTACTGCGGCTTGAAAACAGTTCTCTCATGCTAAATGAGTATCTCAAACATTTCATAAAAACTTTTCACTCAACAATTTCGAAACATTTTTCTTTAAAAGTTAAACAATCATTTTCCCAAACTCTAACAAAGTTGAAACCAAGTAACTTAACAACGAAGAATATGATTGATGAAGCGTAGTTGAGAAAAGAGATGGTGAACCACATAGAGTAACAATGTTTTTATTTATGATATATCCACAAGCTTTAAGAATTAGAAATGCAGAATTTATTTCCCAATAGTTCAAAAAAATTTAAAACTTTTATTTACAATTGAAATATCATTAGCGTTTAAGGTATCATATTATCAATTTTCCATAATTATTAATTATGTGTTACTCTTATGGAAGGAAGTATGTATAGACCTATTACTAAAATAAATTTTCCAGGTTATTTCTTAAAGTCGTAATGGTATAGAAATATAATTTGCTTATGCATCAAAAACAGTTTCTTATGAAATTCGTAAAAATTTGAATATATTATGGGAGTGCACATTTTATTTTTGAAGCTTATTAAAAATTGTATAGAAGTTCATGAATTAATCTATAAATGTCATAACTTTGAGTTATTAATATTGATACCGATTTCCTCTAGTTGTGATGAGAATTGAGGATATTATTATGGGTGTTTCATTTTTGTAACGATAATAATATTTCATAAAAATCATGTGGTCATGGTAGCGAGCCAGTGACCAGCACTGTCGAATCTTGGTTCGATTCTTCGTGCCATTAAAGACTTGCCGTGTAGAGGATCCGATGCATTTTAAATTCATCGAGCTTTAAAACATTCATATTGGTATGGTAAGGAAGTTTGGAAAGTAGAGCGATAGCTCAAGTGGTTTGATTGTCTTTCAAAAACACGAAATTAATCTCCAATAACCTTCAAAGTATGACGTTAATATAAAAATTAAATCAAAGTGAGCTGAATAATTATATGTAAATTGTTTGATTTTTAATCATTTTAAAATTGTCCCTTTTCCTAATGTATTGTAAATATATACACTGCTGGACAATTGCTAAGGACGGATAACACTATCATCCATAGCAACCACAAAATGAAAGGAAGCAAAATGTGGAAAATTAGAATAAGTGTGGGATATTAGTAAGAAGAAATATGAGTATGCAAATTTTTTCCACGTCTGTTCATCACGTGATAGCGTTCATAAGAGCTTTAAAGGTTTTGACGCGAGTGGACAGTTTTTGTTTCAAGTCAAAGTTTTTACAGGAAAGATTTAATAGACGAACTTAAAATTTTTGGCATTTCTTCCCGACATCACATAGATGATTTTATGCATGGCCGAATTATTGGGAAGATCGAAGAAGGGCGAAAAACAACAGATGTTGCCAGGGAGTTCGACATCGCTCACAGCGTTGTTTCACGCCTGTGGAAGTCATTTAAAACTACTGGAATGTGTAGTAGACGGCACGGGGGAGGTCGTGTTAGAAGTACGACGCCTGCAGAAGTCAGATATATCGTCCTATCAGCAAAAAGGAACAGGCGCACCACAGCTCAGCAGGTGGCAAATAAGTTTCTTGCTGCCTCAGGAAAGCAGATCTCCCGAAAAACTGTCGCCAGACGTTTGAAGGGAGGGGATGACTATACGCACGCAGACCTGTTGTGTGTGTCCCATTTACCAGACAGCACCGCACTGCCCGTTTGCAAAGGTGTCGTGAGCATCCCAATTGGACTGAACAGGAGTGGGCATGCGTACTATTCTCAGATGAGAGTAGGTTCAGTCTGTCATCGGATTGTAGACGCCAACTGATCTGGCGCGAGAGTGGTACTGCTTATCGTCCAGAAAATATCCAGAATAAAGAACCTATATCCGACATGCAGTATCATGGTGTGGGCCGGCATCATGATCAATGGCCGCACGCGCCTAGATGTGGTTGCGAATTGAACTATGACGGGCCAACGATACATTGATGAGGTTCTACTTCCCTCATGTTCGTCTTTTCCGTGGTGCTGTCGGTGATAATTTGTTTTTATGGACGACAACGCAACATGTCATCGAACACTCGCTGTTCAGGATTGTCTAGACAGCGAGGGTATTTAACGTCTCGTATGACCAGCGCGTTCTCCAGATCTAAACCCCATTGAAAATGTGTGGGATGCTTTGGGAGGCAAGTTGCTGGTCGAAACTATCCTCCGACAAACAAGAACATCCTCATCCGTGCACTCACAGAGGAATGGGATAAATTGCCTCAACAGCTGCTGGATAATGTTGTGCAAAGTATGGTACGACGTGTGGAATGTTGCATCACACTCCACGGTGGACATATCCCGTACTGATACCTTTTCTTTAAGGTGCCTGCTGACTTTTAGATGTATTGTTCCATTTCTCCGTATGCAGATCAAATGAACATTTTTTTTTCTTTCAGATGTTTCACAGCTTTTGTACATTCAGAACAATAAATATTCTTTATTCTAGTGTCTGAACAGTGTGACAACTATATTTTATCCTACTAGGCCTCATGTCTCGCTTAATGTTATGCTACATAGCAATTTGTGATCCGTCCTTAGCAATTGTCCAGCAGTGTATAACTAAGATTCCATTTATCTGTATAAGAAATCGATCACATTAAATTTTAGTTTAGACCTAAAAAAATATTCATGAATTTGCAACAAATAAATTCACATGTTTCTTTAAGACTTTGACATTATACAGAAATAAGCAATGAAAAAAAAAACTACGCTTGATTATTCCCGAGTAGTGTTTGCTGTATCTCACACTAATTCCCTTTAGTAATCTGGTATAGTAGCTTGAAAAATATTTATCTACTTTTTAATACCCGCTTTCAAAGAGTTTGAGTTGAATAAGAATGACAAATTATTGCATACTTGAAATGTAACGTTTATAAATATAAGATAAATATTTATTTCTCAAAACATTTAAGATATAGAACATATACTAAAAGGCGTATTTAAGACTTATTCAAAAATTAGAAATTTTGATTTAAATATATTTTCTGCAGTAAATAACCTGCATTAAAAATTTTATCAAAATTTCAGTAATTAAAAACAAGCGAAAAAAATTAAGATGTTGCCAAAAATACCAATATTCATTATTATAAGTTTCGCATAGTACAGTTTCGTATCATATATTTCATACTTACTTTTTATTTTTATAAATAGCAAAAATATCAGTTGTTTTCTCAAGAATTTCTTAAGCTGATACTACAGGAATGGTTTTCACGATATATCCGCACCTAACAGTTGAATTTCAATGACAATAGAAAGTGAATTTATTATTGTCTTATTAAAAAACACAACATCTGAAAAAATAATACATCACGTGACATTTTAGAAGTTTTAGAAAATATACTTAAAAGGTAACTTTTAGTCAGTATTTAGAATTTACTGTAAAGATCTGAAGTCCATCTTGTGTATTTGTATTTGAAAGTCTAAGGTATTGACGAGAGTATTTGATTTCTCTCTCTCGTTCAGTAGATGTATGGTAAATATTTGGTATAGTTTGTTTAACTTTACGTTTCACTTCATCCTGTGGAGGGTTTGCTCTGTGGAATGTTCTAAATCATCAAATGGATATCGTAAATTTCGAGTATGACCAGTGCTCTTTCATCCATCTTTAAACTTTGTACTAATATTTATGTTGCTAAAACAGGATAAAATCATACGGCAAACCTTGAGACATATTTGTATGTTTAGTGAGATTCAATTAAAAATTAGTTTTATTTGTAAACAGGTTCAATTAATAATTTTTCAGAAATTAAATTTACAGCATTCATTTTGAGAAATGCGTTAAAATATTTTTTTAGTAACTTTAAAGGAACTTTGAACGCGATTTGTACAAAATTCTTTGATTTAATGATTTTAACAATTTTTTTTTGCTTGTAACAAATGTAAGTGCGTGTGTGTGTGGATTACGTGAAATAGATTTGTATCTCAAGATATTACAAAATATTAACCATTTATTGTTTATAAGTTTATGAAGGAATTTTAAAATTCTACTTTTTCTACAATAATTGATGTACACAAATAAAATTTGATTTACAAATAAGTCAACCTATATAAACAGAATTTGGCTAGGGCTTACTGCTGGTATGATTGATATATGCGAAATATACTGTTTTTTTAATGCTTATTGAAAATCCTTAAAAAATGTGTAAATTCTAAGTTCAACTGTTATTTTTAAAAAAATAAGTATTGCTTTGATTCTAAAATGCATGCCAAATTTTGTCACATGTACTACTAGCAATAAGTAAAGAACATTTCAAAGCATTAGGCCCAATAAAAAAAGGCCTAAGCATTTTAAATAAAGATAAATAAATCATTTTTTTTTCTTTCTGGGATTAATCCGTTTAAAGTTTTTATTGACCATTGGGATGTGAATAAAAACGAACATAAGAGTTACCAAAACTGAATTTTTTTAACTGAAAACTTTCAAATTTTGTGAAATCATAGAAAGTTATATTAAGCATAATTTAGGTTAAAAAATTTTTATTTGAATTTTTGACCGTTTTTTGTGAAGTGAATCGTTTAATTCCTTTAAAAATAACTTAAGTAGGGATGTAGATTTTTCTTCATTCTATTATTAGTTTATTTTCATAAAAAAATTAAGTACGAGTTTTAAAATTACTAGTTTAACTTCAATCAGAAGCTTAATTTACTTCATAATGCTCGGAATGAGACTCAGATTTGAGTATTTTTTTTATTTAATGGTGCATCATTTTTTTTGTATTTAACAAGAGCAATTTATTCAACAATTTTCCATTTATCATCTATTATTTAAAGTATACATCATCACTTTTAAATTTAAATTAAATAATTGTTCTACGGCATGATTCAGATGTTTTTAAATAGTGAAAAGGGGTGAAGTTTTTAAAAGGAATTGTACTCTCAAACTTTTAGTTTAATTTAAAAAATTTCTCTGCGTTGCATCAATGAATCTTGAAACGAACTGAATTTATATGATGTATGATTTTTTTTTAACAGAAAAAATTTTGTTGCTTGAAATGCTTTATTAATACAATACTATTAAATAATTAAATCTTATTTGATTTAAAGCTATTTATTGTAAATAAGAGAACACTAGTCAAAACTTAAAAATAAAGAAGCTAAAATTTTTAACTTGAAATATTGTTTTAGGTAAGATAAAAGATTACGATAGCAGTTCAATTTTTTTCAGTTAGTTTAAAAACATTCTATCATGCATCTTGTCATTCATAAAAACAGTTTATTCCTTTATATTAGGAATAAGTGCGGTATATTCAAGCTTAAAATATTACACCGTTACGCATAAAATTAAATATTAATCAAAGTGCACGAAATATTTACTGTAAAAATAAACACGCGTGCATAAAACTACAAATATGTACAAAAAAAGGATTTGTTTTATAGATAACGAATAATGTTTTTCAATGTAATTGAAAGCTTAATATGCTAAGACATAGGTATCAGTCACTTAAGAACAATATAAAAATACACATCATCATGAAATACCAAAAGAAGTGGGCGGATAACAGCTAGTAAATATATATATATGATTATTTCAACTATCTAAATGATTTTTATTCCCTTAGAACTTCTTTATTCATTGTAAATTACATTTAAATTATTCTAATAACTATTATTTTTGTTTCAGATTCTATTTCTGACGATATTGTTGAATAATACTTATAATTTTTAAGTTTTTTTTTTTATGATTGACCTATATTTTAAATTAATTTTTTAAATTTATTAAGGCAGTATTGCTTATTGTTAAAGAATAAGACCCGGATTTGGTATATTTTTTTGGATATAAAAGTATTCTTTCTTTAATCTTATATTCTTGCCTTGCTTTCTTAAAGAGCATTTAATTTCGTTGTACTACTCATTTTCTCCCGAGTTGGCCCGTTTTTTTCTGGTATAAAATGTGTCTCGCCTTTTTACTCCTATATCGTAATGTTAAACAAACCAACCCTTTACAGTTAAAATGAAAAAAAAACTATGAATGGAATATTTCGAAATTTTAAAAACGCTATATTACCTAAACAAATCAAACAATTATCAAACAATTTTTAATAACTGTGGGTCATTTTTCTGTCTGAAAATGTGCTCCGCTTTTAGTTCAGGATCTCATACATTTGACAAAGGCAGCCTTAAGTAGAGTATAAAAATATTTGAAATATCTTCTAAAATTTCATATTTTAAGGAAACTGACTGAATTTTAAAATTAAAATCATAATAGACATTATAATCTGGTCATTTTTGTTCCAGATTATATTTGTAACGATATTGTTCTGTAACAGTTAACAAATTTTAAGTTACACTTTTTATAATTAACCTCCACTTTAAATTAACTGCTAAGTTGATTAAGCAGAGTACAACAACAAATATATATTTAAAATAACTTCTAGAATTTAAGATTTTAAGGAAACTAAAAAAAACTGAATTTTATAATACAAAAAACATATTTATAGCATTACATTCTGGACAAAACCTTTTTGCACAGTGAGTATTCAATTTGCATAAGTTAGTTTAACAATGTCAAATCTGAGCATAAAATGTAGGTAAATTGAATTTATAAGCTGCCTTATTGAACATTAATATCAGCAATATGTATGTGTCGAGGGAAAAAAGAGCATTATTGAGAAGTAAGGTATGCCGAGCAGCGAGAAAACAATGCTTAATGTCTTATCTTTTCGATATTTTCTGTTGCAACATAACCTCGGGTAAACGCAGTTTGTATTAGGTCAGAGGCTCTAGCATCTCTGTTTGATTCTTTCTTTTCGTATTTTTTTATCAATGCTATGGATTGCGACGATCAGACACAAAGAATAATGTGTTATTGGATAAATAAATGCCGCAAATATATATAAATATAAGAAATGTATAACTATTCAGAGCGGTTGGAGCAAAATTGCATTGCAAAGGATTCTTGCTAAACAGAAGAATAGACGTGGCAGATTCTATTCCCAGATCTAATTAATTGTGAAAAAATTATACACGTACAGTAAATACATGCTTTTCCGTGTTAATTGTGCAGATATAAATTCATAATAAAATCTTTGATACACTGCTGAGTTATTATTTTAAGCAAAATGTGTCTAATATGAATCAAAAAGTTCTGAAATTATGTAATTTTACTATTAGTATGCTACAACTGTCAGTTAATTTTAATAAGGTTTAAAATCGAATTTGTTATTTGTTTTATCACTTATTCGAAAATAATTTCCATTTCAAACTTATTTATAAAGTTTAAATTGAAATTGTAACTGGACAATTTTTAATCGGCAATGTAATTTGGACTGTTTTAGCGGAATTGGGTCAAGTGAAAAAGTTAATGCTTTATTGATTTAATTTAATTTTATTAAAAAAAGCTTAAAATTTATTTTAAAACTATTTTGTTCATTAGATTTTCTTCCAGATAACATAGTCTCTTTACTTCTTCTATTATTTAATATCTGGATATAAATATTTTATTTTAAAATCATCTTCTTTAACATTTTGCTTAGACATTTTTCAGCAAATATGAATCTAATTCTAAAAATATGATACTGAAAAAGAAAGAAGTTGTAAATATTCTGCTTTTAAATCATATTTTGTGTTAATTGTTATGCATGTGTAAAATGATATTTCTGATGTAGAAAATATAGAATTAGTTTTAAAAATTTTCATGCAGTCGATACATTTATAATGGAAAACAAGCCTTACATTTTTTTTTATAAATACCCGTAAAGAGTCAAAATAACAACTTAATTGATATTATAAAATTTTTATTAAAACATTTCTAATTAAGAGTTTAAATGCAACAAATCTGATTCGAGTTCAGTAAAAGTTTTGTATTGTACTTAATATAAGAATGGGAAAAAATAGGCACCAAAATTTGGAATTATTTATATACTAATGAATTCTTTCTAATATTTAATTTCTCCTTAATTTCCTTCCTATAATTAAACTAAACAAAGGAAAAATAGTAACATTTTTCATCCTAAGGGGGAAGGGGAGATAATTTGAATATTTCCCACAGAAATCCGTTGTTTTTTTAAACAATACAATTTATAATAATTTTCAAATCTAATAATGAAATGAAGATATAAATTTTTAATTCGTGCATAACTCAGTAAAAATGAAATTTTAACGTGTCAATGATCAATGTTTCAATTTTACTGTCGGAATGTTTCAATTTTACTGTCAATTTTAGAAATAGAATGTATTTTAACCGGAACTCCTGATTGTTCCGGAAGTGATAAAAATAAGAGATCTTCATTTTACTTACACTTTGAAGCTGAGCACAGATACAGGGAAAGACAAGGAAGCGCAGAGATTGGGTATGAAAAGAAAAAAAAAAACTTAAGAAGTTTCTGCGCTAAGAAACATAAAGATAAAAAAAAAGTGATGATTTCTTCCTTCTTTTAAGGGATTTTTTTTTCTTTCGATTTCGAATTTGATCTGTTTCTCAATTGGCCAAGGCGCTTTTTATCCCAAGTCATCACTCCAGATACATTGGGTAGTTTAATCTTGGGGAATGTTGGCTCCGGTAACAGAACACTTGAATAAAGCGGTGCTTGAAGGATCGAATTGTCTTATGGTATGCATAGTATCTAAGGTGATGGAAAAAAGAGATTGATTCTGCTTCGGTGTATATTTGACGTTGAAAACTGATGCGGCTTCAAACTAGAGAGCTTTGGAAAAGAAAATTTTTTCCTTATTTAAACATTGGCGACGATTTACATGAATTAAGGGATATTTTTCACAATATATAACATTCTGTTTTGGCAAAAACTTGAAACTCTTTATGTATTAGAATTCTTGTAGCTATTTTTTTAAAGAATTGTACAGAACAAGACTATCTGAGTACAATTTAATCATGAGAGGACTTTAAATGGTTAATAATTTATTTAAAGAAGTATTATATTAATAGAAAAAATAAATAAGTTTTATTAAAAAAGTTATTAATAATTTTTATTTAAAAATTATTATAATGTTTTTATGGCTTTCACAAGAAAAAATTAAATGTATCTAAATAAGGGGGTAGGATAGTTCATCATTATTTGTTAAAATTAAATATATCTTTACTTTTTTCCTGTGCCTATCTACTAGGGGTGGAGGTACCCCCTTATATCACTATTAACAGACTAACCCTCATTGTACAAATTATACAACTGTTCCCACTCATTGCTCAAATTGTAAAACTGTAATTTACATGAATTCTGTAGTTCTATTTATTTGTTCTTTTTTTCGCATAATTCTTTCTTGGCACTCGTCTTCATCTAAATTCATGACTGAAGCTATAACATTCAACACTTTATTAAAAAAGTCATCGGATTTTGATATACCTTCAGCTCTTGCAACTTCCTGGAATGTTGAGTGCTTAGTTAAACTGATTATTAAGTCTTCGTATGAGACAATGCCTGTCTTCTCACGAAATGATTCGAGTTCAAGTAATAGTTGTGATATTTTTCTGCGAGAGCTGGCAATAATGTACTATCGCAACCGTATTGGCGATATTATATGAAATGAAGCACTTAGATGTCAATCCAGAGCGTAAGACACGTGTGAAATTTGGGTTTCCAATTTGGTGATATATCATGAACGTTGCGATAGTACGTAATACATTTATTACAGTCACAAAAAGCCTTTTTTATATAGAGAGAGAGAAAGAAAAAATTACAAAAACAAAACATGTTAATGTGTGACGTCTTACGCGTCTTTTTTTAACAAGTCCTTTGGGTTCTTTGGGCCAGAATTAATGGCAACTATTTTCCAACCAAATCCAAGAAACGAGAAGTGAAGAGATGCAAATAATATAGGATAAATATAGGGTTTTAGAGTAAGCGTAAGAGCAATGTAATGGCAATGTAAAGGAATGTTAGACAATTGACATGCGTTGTGGCAGTGGATGATTATTGAAGTTCGTCGTTCAAGATTTAAGTTCTACGTGTCGTGGATAAACATATTGGTGATCGATTAGAAGTTAAACGTAAAGCTACATACCATTGTAGATAAAGACAAGTTTACTACAGAATAATATAAGGTAGGATTTATTACTTATTAGTATATTTGAAGATTAGGTTGTTCGATTATTGAGATTGGTCTGAATTATATTGTGTGTTGCGTATTGCGTCATCGTAGATTCTCTCAATAATTATTATTATTATATTTGTTCAAAGTTACAGTTGAATATCTTAATAAAGTCATATTAATCTAATGTTTGATCCTAGTTCTTTCGTTAAGCCTACATCTCTAGCTCACGCTGATGCTTCGAGGGATGTACTTCCAAGGGGAAGTACATCACAAATGTAGATGCTGCATTTTGAGGTATTCAATTTAAAGTTTCTATTTTGACAAAAAAGGACCCATTTTCTCAATTAAAGGCCAAGTTATTGTTCATAAGAAATCGAATAAGACTAACAGATTTTTTACACATTTGTCGACTTAGTTACAAGTCATTTTTCCCAACATATGTGATAGAATTTAATACATTTATTCCATTGTTTATTTTAGCATTTCTTAGAAACTCAAGAAGTATATATTTTCAATACTTTATTTCCAAACAATCATGTCTCAAAAAAACCCTTTAACTCATTAAAAAATATACTATATGTCAGCGTTTCTCGAACTAAGGCGTGCAAGCACATTGAAAAATCGAAAACAAAAGATCAATCAAGAAAATTATTAATTTAATGAAAGTCAACAAACAAAATATACATTCTGACATATTAAAAGGTAAAATATACACATTTACACTGATATAATGCACTTATAAATTCAGCAGTATTCTACAAGGTATTTTATAATTAGTTTAAATATAAAGGGTGTATTTTTAGAGGTATAGAACTTTAAATTGCAATAAAACAACGATGTATTATTCGATTGACATGAATTTTTATTCGAAAGATAATCTTGTGGCATTACATTTTAAATTAGATTTCTGGCATATGACTGTCACGCCTGGCTCGGGTGTATTCCAATTTTCGATGACTTTTTCCAACATTTGTGGCCGTATATCGGTAATAACACGGCGAATGTTGTCTTCCAAATGGTCAAGCGTTTGTGGATTATCCGCATAGACCAATGACTTTACATAGCCCCACAGAAAATAGTCTAGCGGTGTTAAATCACAAGATCTTGGAGGCCAATTCACAGGTCCAAAACGTGAAATTAGGCGGTCACCAAACGTGTCTTTCAATAAATCGATTGTGGCACGAGCTGTGTGACGTGTTGCGCCGTCTTGTTGGAACCACAGCTCCTGGACATCATGATTGTTCAATTCAGGAATGAAAAAGTTAGTAATCATGGCTCTATACTGATCACCATTGACTGTAACGTTGTGGTATTCATCGGTTTTGAAGAAGGATTTCACCAGCCCTGAAAGTGCACCAAACAGTCCGTTTTTCTGGATGTAACGGTGTTTCGACATACACTTGTGGATGAGCTTCACTCCAAATGCGGCAGTTTTGTTTGTTGACGTAGCCATTCAACCAGAAGTGCGCTTCATCGCTGAATAAAATTCGCTTATGAAAATCAGGAACAACGGCAATCTCGTTTTGGGCCCATTCGACGAATCTACGCCTTGCTTGATCATATTTGAAATGTACTGCCACACAAGATTATCTTTCGAATAAAAAAAAATCATGTCAATCGAATAATAAATCGTTGTTTTATTGCAATTTAAAGTTCTATACCTCTAAAAAAACACCTTTTACTAAGTTAAGAAAAAGTTTAATATTTACCAGTGCTCCTATGGGCTTGTCATTTCCAAAATTATATTCAAAAATTAACATTTATCTTAATTTGTACGGTTTATAATTAATCCGTTAACTGTTGATTAAAAGTTTCGTGATTTGCTCCCCAATTCCATAGTTTTCCACGCAGGCTTGCGTATGTGATTTATTTGGGGGGAGGGGGAAGGAAAGGAATAAAGATAAATATCCTCTGAAATAAAAAAAGTCCTTTTATTACATTCCAAAACCTTCGGAACTATTTTATGTATAGCTATACACAGAAGTGATCGTACTTCAGAAAGGCGTGTATATACTTCCGGGGCAATTAACTATTTGGGTGATCGAGACTTTTATATACGCAGGTGGCACTTAAGAGGTTCAAGTCGTAATGTAGCTTTAGCATGTAAGTATAGAATTATTGAATTCAATATATTGTTGTATTATGGAGACGGGAGGGAGGGGTTGCGAGGAAAATTATGAATGACTATATATATATATATATATGTCATGCCCCAGGCCTGCTGGTAAAATGAGGAGGGCATCATCTTCTAAATACTTCTTTATTGCGCTTCCATCACATAAAATCTAACATGGCGGACCTTTTGCCGCGCAACCGGGTGGTACAGAAAACAACATCTCAGCAAGGAGACACCAGCCAAACCTTTTCTAGTATGCGTTCGCCTTCGTCAGCGCTCGTTGCACCTTTTAACAGGCTTATTTACTCACAAATCCTTACGCGATGGTAAAGAGTTCGCTCTATTTTCATTTATTACTTCTTTAATTTTGAATCTAAACTTTTCAAACCTGACAAATTCCCCCCTCCGCTGAAGCCTGGCACAGCCAGATTGGCCAATTCTGACTGGCAAGTCCCCAGGGTAAAGAATTATATTTCAATGATATCAAATTCCCCAATTGAAATAAAAATCTAGAAGATATAATAATTATGTAAAAGAGTGGGCTGGTGAATCCTAACATGTACAAAAAAAATAGCAATAATGAATAACAAAGTATCAAAAATTTGGTATAAATTTTGTGTTACATAGAATTGTTTTCTGAAAAATATCACACATCTAATACACTTCCACTATGACTATAATAATAATGAGGTTAAGAAAAACAACATAAGATAAAGATAGTTCACATTAGACATTCAAAAATATAGTAGTGCTAAACAACATATCATAAGATCAAGTGAAATTCTCACTAAATGTGCATCAATAGTAAACAATGTTAATAAAGTGATAAATGTTGAAAAGTTATAAGTACTTCAAAATGGTATTGAATTTTGGAATAATGAGTACATAAATACATAGAAAGAATAGGTATAGTGTAAATAACATGATTTTAGGAATAATGGTAAAGTAAATACATACAAAGAATAGATATAAAATAAGTAACAGCAAAATGAGTTTAGGAATAATGGTAAAGTAAATACATAAAAAAGGGCATATATGGAGAGTAACTAACAGCAACATGATTTTAGGAGCTACCAAAAAAGAAAAGATTACATAACTATAACACAGAAATTTATCAAAATAAACACAACATCAACATTATATCAAAATATCACTAGAAATATAAAATGCAAAAGAAAAATAAGGGTATTTCAGATATATCAAGTACAGGTAAAAGTTCAATCAATGTAATGTAATGTTTCACACAGTCCTGTCTTGGAAAAATCATAGTTCAATGATCATCATCCAATTATTGTTTATCTTACAGTTCTTTTGTTTATTATTAGAATCTCTACTCAATCAACTCATTTCAAAAACATACAACCATACTAAAATCTTCATAACATCCCATACTATATTTTAACTTTCAGAATATACTTATCACAAATAATCACAATGAAATTATTATAACACAATGTATCGTAAAATGGACATCATCACAATGTTTTCATACAGTCCATAATTCAGTTATTTTTTTAAAAATAGTCTTCAATAATGTGTTCATTATGAATAAAGATACAATACAAATTCAATTACATTAAATTTTGATTTTCATAATGTAAACAAGTCTTAAATTCAAATTTTAAACACAACTTTTATTATTATTATAAATATTTTTTTTAAATAAAAATGCAGATCTTTTAAAATTACAATGCACTTCTTCTAAAATTACAATGCACTTCTTCTCCCCCAATGTGTTTGAGAAAACAAACTCTATAACAAATATAAATAGGAAATTAGCATAATTGGAAATTGGATTTTGAATGAAAAGGTTTTAATCTTGTAGAATGAACAATATCTGTTAATTTTCCTGTATATTTGTGACGAATCTATACGGAACTTTATCACTAACCTTCTGAGTCGACCTTTTTAGGGAAATTTAATTCCCTACCTATTTCCAATCAACTCCAAAAAAAGCGGACAGGATTCCTTGTTATGCAGATTAGATTAAGTATTTAAGTCAAACGAAATAGTAAAGTGAGAGCAGTAGGAGATAGAGATTGAAGCAGAAAGATATCGTGGATTTAAATTGAAGATTTTTTGTTAGAGAGATATTTAATCTCAAGAATTGAGATTCCGAGTGGTAAATATTGAATTGTGTTTAAAGTCTCATTAAAGTTTTAGGAGTGAGATTAAAGTTAAATGTTCAATAAAAACATTATTAAATATAATTCTGGGATCTCTTATCGTGGTAATTTCTGCGTGATCGTTATTTAATAAATTAATTAATTGGATCATTAATTAATTAAGTTAATTTAAAGGATATTACCTTTAAAACCTCATAATATTAGTAGACAAATTTGTTAATAAGTCTTTGATTCTATTTGGATAAGATAACCAAATAAAGAAAGTTGTTTATAAAAATGGCTACTGGTTCTTACATGACTCCTATTTATTCTCGTTCTCAAAGTGAGGTCCTAGGAGACCTTCACAATGGCGCCCAACTTATAAATCCCGAGAATAGAGAGTCGGATCCAGTTTTAGAATCATTCCGGAACAATATTTTTCGGGGATTGAGAACATAGATGATTTTTTGGAGAATATTGATCATAATCTCGCGTATTATGAGATACCTACACAACTGGCATGTGCTTACTTGAAGGGTCATCTCAAAGGACGGGCACTCGACTGGTTCGAAGTTCTTGGTTATAGAGTCATTGAAGATAAGACAACAGACTACGCGCACTTAAAACAGGCATTGTCGGAACAATTTCCTGTGGTCAGAAACAGGTCAGAACTAGAAACGCGATTTTATTCCTCATCACAAAGACGAGATCAACAGCCTTCGGACTTTATTTATGAATTGTTGAAAATTCATAAAGTCCTTAAACTAGAAATGTCGGAGGAAAAATTAATAGATCACGTCGTTAGTCGATTAGAACCTGAAATTTTGGATTATGTCGAAGTTAGACATCCACGAAATACTGCCAATCTCCTACAAATCGTTGATAAATACGAAGAACGCTTTATGCATAGACAAATCAGAGGTTCGAGTGAGGGATTTAGAAGTTCAGACCCGCATGAAGGCAATCGTTTTAATACCCGGCATAGACAGGAAAATTGGAGGGAAAACAGAAATAATGAGAGATACGCCAATAATAGCCGACCAAAAAGGGAATTTAATCGATTCGAAAACCAAGGTTTCGCAAATAATCGCAGATTCGAGGGTAGACGCCAAGGTGGACAATCTGATCAACCATTCCACAGTCAAGGCGGTCGACAAAGTGGGTCGAGAAATAGTTCATTTCGAGGTCAAAATGAACGAAGTAGAAATTTAAACTTTTAAGCGATCGATGTGAATATGGGGGTAATCGATCGCGGGGTACGGAAAATCCTCCAGTTTGGGATCATCGGCCTATCAGAGTATCCTCTATAAGAATGACCCCAGTCGAATTACCGTATGTCCCTATTCTATTAAATGAAACCTTTATTACAGCACTATTGGACACGGGAGCGGAGAAATCTTTTATTTCGGAGGAGGTATACCGCAATTATTTTTCATACCGACCTCGTCAAAAGACGAAAGACAGAGTCGTGACAGCACAGGGAGCCCCGTGCAGTCATTTGGGTAGAGTCGAGTTACAAATTAGAATCAGGGCATTTCAGAAACCCTGGGAATTCCATATACTTGATAACATGCAGTATCAGTGCATTTTAGGGATCGATTTTATGAAGGCGTCACGATTAACATTAGAATTTGATCAGAAATCCTTGATCATTCCCGATAATCTGATCAAACAAGTGCCTAAAGAGGAGAAACCCGTTGATATTGATCTCACAGAATCAAAACTTGATGACGAGCAACAGAGGCAATTAAAAGCCTTATTTAATAATTTTAAAGGGTTATTTTCCGATCAACCGGGATTAACGCATGTTGTATATCATCAGATAGATACTGGAGACAAGGGACCGGTAGTGTCGAGACCATACAGGTACGACCGAGTCAAACAAGGCATTATTGATTATCACATAGATAAGATGTTACGGGATGGTAAAATTTGTCCTATTAATTCGCCCTATGCATCTCCAGTCGTTTTAACACGAAAGAAAAATGACCTTCCTCCAGATTCTCCCGAGGCGTATCGTTTCGCGATCGATTATCGGAAACTAAATGGAATTACCAAATATCCTCGATATCCATTACCGGTGATTGATGACTTACTCACCAATATTCCTCACACCAACGTTATGTCCACTCTAGATCTCAGAAGTGGCTATTTTCAGTTGGCGATTAGTCCAAGGGACATAGAAAAAACAGCGTTTATCACTCGCAATGGCACTTTTGCATTCCTACGCATGCCGTTTGGTCTTTCTGGGGCGGCGTCTAATTTCCAACGGGGTATTGATATAATTCTCAAACCTGTTATTGGGCGTTTCGTGTTAGTGTACATGGACGATGTTATTATAACATCTCCATCGTTTAAAGACCATCTCGATCATTTAACTCAGGTTTTTACCTTATTGCGAGACGCAGGGCTAACGTTAAATAAGGAAAAATGTCACTTCGCCCGTGACAAACTCAAATATTTAGGCCTGATTATTAGTAAAGAAGGAATCGAAACTGACAATAAGAAAATTCGGGCAATTACGGAAATGAAACCTCCCAAAAATAATCGAGAAGTGTCAAAACTTTTAGGGATGACGGGTTGGTACCAAAAATTTATTCCGCGATACGCAGATATATGCGAACCATTGTACCAATTAAAAAAAAGGGGGCGAAGTTTAACTGGTTGTGAGAAGCACAGGATTCTTTTGATCAGATCAAACGCACACTAACGGAGGCACAGATTTTGCAATTACCAAATTTTTCTGAACAGTTCAATTTATTCACTGATGCTAGTGGGGTCGGAATTGGTGCTGTTCTTCAGCAAAATCAAAAACCTATTGCTTTCGCGTCTCGAACCCTTAATAAAGCAGAACGTAACTATACGGTTACCGAAAGAGAATGTTTGGCGGTGATATGGGCTCTAAATAAGTTTAAAACTTATTTTGGACCCCTACCTGTGAAAGTGATCACAGATCACGCAGCGTTAACAAAGTTAATCAATGGTAAGAATTTATCAAGTAGGATGATCCGATGGGCGTTGAAATTGTGAGAGTTTAACATAGAATGGGAGCACGGACCTGGTGTTCAAAACGTGGTCGCAGATCTTTTATCGAGGAATCCAGTAGACAGTGTCGAGGGGTCACAAATTTCGTGCGCAGCTCTTAGAGCCCTCGCAATAAATTCCCGTGAACAATTCATTAAGGAACAAAGGGAAGATCCTGAATTAGGACATATTTATAGATACTTAGAAAACCCTGATGACGGTTCTGTTAATGCGACGGTATGCGAGAGTTGGTCCCAGGACTTCAAGTTAATAAATGGTCTCCTCTTTTACGCGAAGTATTTTTCTAATCTGGGAGAACTAAGAGTTTATATTCCTGGTTCTCTTCGAAAAGATATAATGAAAGAATTTCATGATCTATCACTGGCAGGACATCTCGGAAAGAGGAAGACATATCTTAAACTTCGTGACACGTGCTATTTTCCATTTATGAGAAAAATATATTTGAATATGTTTCAACCTGTGACCGGTGTCAAAAGTTTAATTATAAAAACGCGCTACCAGCTGGTCGTTTAATGCCTATAGTTTCGAAATATCCAAATGAAATTGTAACGCTAGACTTATTAGGCCCCTACTCCGCATCCCGACCCGAGAGATATAAATTCATATTAGTTATATCTGACCACTTCACTAAGTGGTGTGAGCTGATTCCTCTTCGTAAAGCTTCAGCCCAGGCAATAGCTAATGTTTTTGATAACTATATAGCGCGTTACGGAGCTCCGATTTCTTTGATAAGTGATAACGGCCCCCAATTTATTTCTGACGTGTTTGAACATCTCAGTCACAGGTTGGACATCAAACATATGAAAACACCGACCACAGGCTAATCTCACGGAGAGAATGAATAGAAATTTAGTTCAAATGATAGCTTCTTTTGTTGAAGAAAATCATGAAAACTGGGACCAATTTCTACACGAGTTCGCTTTCGCATTGCTCACGGCGGTAAATGAGACGACAAATAAAACTCCGGCTGAGTTGTTTTGAGAAGGAAAATCATAACTCCGTTTAGCAAGCTCATAAATGTTACGGAGGATGCGAAATATGTTGGTAGGAACATCGAAAGATTATTCGATGAGGCAAGACGAAATATGCAAAAAAAGCATAAGTCTTGGGAAAAACATTACAATCTCAGAAGGAGGGATGTTCACATCAAAGTGAACGATTTAGTTTTACTTCAAACACATTTCTTAAGTGCTGCGGGTAGGAAACAGGTGGGAAAATTTATGCCTAAGTTTGAAGGTCCCTATAAAGTTTTGGAAATAAAAAGAAATAATTTAGTTATTTGGAAAAACGGAAGAAATATAACTGTTAATATTGATCAGGTTCGAGTGTATCGGTCTCGTCAGTCAGACACGATTAGTTCGGATAGTCCGGTAGAAACTCTGTATGACGAACAAGCAGTTAGTCATGGGTCGAATAGATCGAATCAAGGGCAGTTTAAAGAGCATAGGAAAACCTCTAGTCAGGAAAGTGAGGGGTGTAGATCACGGCAGGGTAACACCACACGGGGATCCCCAGAAATAAACGTAAAATTAATAGTACTGCGTCGAAGGACCAAGCTTTAAAACGATCCAAGATATGTAGGAGAGATCACGGCAAGGGTCTGAACATCAGGACCGGAAAAGACGCGCTCCTGAGCACAGGCAGGGAGTCAAGAGGTCGATCCCTTCCTCGGTCTCGTCCAGGAATTATAAGTTTCAAAAACATAATACCTCTTCACCAGGAGTAGAGTCCATTGCAGGTCCATCAAGGTTGCCTGATCGCAGGACTGCTACGACTACAGGCGGATCCCGAATGGAAGTTAGTGGACGTGATAACCAGACCCGTCAAACCAGAGCGACAACGAGAAGACGCAACAAACAAGCGGAGAAACCAGTCCGGTCGAATCAAGCCACTACAAGGAGACCTTGCCCATACTATCTACGGAGCCGTATACAAGAAAACGACGGAATTCCTGAGGAGCTGAGCAACATCGAAATCAATGGCATACCTCACAGCGCATTACGAAGAAGAAGCCTCAGTATGGAAGCGTTGGATGGAGATCCAGTGCATAGGATTTAACAGACAAAAACCAGGTTGTATTGTTTCTTTATCTTCGCGGTACGAACAAGTGAAGAATTTTTGCAATTAAAGCAAGTCACGGGCGGACTCTAAAATTAAGAAGACTGACAAAAGTGGACACTTCATTGTGTGTGTTTTTTTTTCTATACCAGAAAAAAACGGCTTTTGTGTTAATTTTTTGTATTTTGGAGAAAACATCTGTAAATTTTGCATTTGTTTACTTCGATGTATGACTTCGCTAAGATGCGACAATTCATTTGGTTGTTTGTGTTATTTGTTTATTGTGAAATGATTATTATTGTATGCTGTGTGTGTTTCTATGTGTATTTTGTTTCACATCTGGTGATTTGGAGCGCGGCGAAGTTAGATAGGATTAACCATTAACACTAACTAGCGCATAAAGTTTTTCGAATGGGAAGGCAAAGGAACCAGATATTTATTGTATATGACATTCATGAAACAAGTGTATAAATTCATGTCTGCTTTTACCTACTTCTCAAATGGAAATCAATCTTTCAGGGTAGCTGACCCTGAAGTCTTCGATGTTCCAGTGACACAGAAGATTGTATTTCTTTTTTGTATATTACCTAAGTAAACTCTATGGGGCTGGTTTTTTCCACCACTAGGGTGGTTTTTCCCACGCCTCCGATTCCAAATGGATAGAGTGCAGGGATTAATTTAAACTTGTGAAGTATTATGAGGTTTAGCAATTAATTATAAATCGTAATTTTGTCCTTTTTCATTAAGGAAGATGTTTCAATACTATACGGTTAGAAGTTAAAATCGTTGGGACTATATGACAAAGATAGGAATTACGTAATTTATTTTCAGGACGTATGAGTCCTTCGAATAAATCCCGTTTTCTTTTTGGAGGGGTTGTGACGAATCTATACGGAACTTTATCACTAACCTTCTGAGTCGACCTTTTTAGGGAAATTTAATTCCCTACCTATTTCCAATCAACTCCAAAAAAAGCGGACAGGATTCCTTGTTATGCAGATTAGATTAAGTATTTAAGTCAAACGAAATAGTAAAGTGAGAGCAGTAGGAGATAGAGATTGAAGCAGAAAGATATCGTGGATTTAAATTGAAGATTTTTTGTTAGAGAGATATTTAATCTCAAGAATTGAGATTCCGAGTGGTAAATATTGAATTGTGTTTAAAGTCTCATTAAAGTTTTAGGAGTGAGATTAAAGTTAAATGTTCAATAAAAACATTATTAAATATAATTCTAGGATCTCTTATCGTGGTAATTTCTGCGTGATCGTTATTTAATAAATTAATTAATTGGATCATTAATTAATTAAGTTAATTTAAAGGATATTACCTTTAAAACCTCATAATATTAGTAGACAAATTTGTTAATAAGTCTTTGATTCTATTTGGATAAGATAACCAAATAAAGAAAGTTGTTTATAAAAATGGCTACTGGTTCTTACATGACTCCTATTTATTCTCGTTCTCAAAGTTAGGTCCTAGGAGACCTTCACATATTGATTTGGTTTATCTATTTCATAAGTAACATTTGAGAGTTTCCTGACAACTTTAAAAGGACCATTATAAGGAGATTGAAGTTTACTTGAATTAGGGTATGAGAAATTTTGATATAAGACTAAATCTCCAACTTTAAATTTTGCATCAACATAATGTTTATCATACCTTTGTTTATTTATCTTATGTTGCTTAATTGTTCTGTTTACTTCAATTTGTCTAGCTTGTTGTATAGGTGGATAGTTTAATTTTACTTGATTAGGTAATGGCGAATCATATGGCAAAGTTCCAAACATTAAATATGCAGGTGGAAAGCCAATAACATCATGTGGCGAGTTATTGTATTCATATGTAACTTGTTCTAATAACTTTGTCCAAGGAGGTTTTGTAGTTGAATTAACTTTACATCTTAATTTTGCTACTAATGTCTGATTAACTCTTTCAGTCTTTCCATTGTATTGTGGTCTATTTGCTGAAGTTAGTAATTGTTTAATATTATGATGTTTTAAGAATTTCTTAAATTTAGATGAAGTGAATGCAGCATTTCTATCACTTAAAAGTTGTTTTGGGCATTGAATTGAAAAAATTTGTTTTAAGCAATTTGTATAAGTTTCAGAAGTGACACTTTTGGATGGAAATGTCCAAGCATATCTGGTAGCATGATTCAGAACAATATGCAGGTATTTCTTTTGTGAATTATGATAATTAAATCCTCCTACAGTGTCTAGTGAAATCATTTCAAATGGTTTTTCTGCTACAGGAACTTCTTCCAATAATCCATACTTTTTTTGTGTAGACTTTTTATTCATTTGACATGTTTCACAACATTTAACAAAATTTGAAATGTCTAATATAATGTCTTTCCAATAGTAAATTGGGGAAATTAATTTTAACATCTTTTTTTACACCTGGGTGACCAAATTGTTCATGTGCAGTTGTAATTAATTTTTCTCTCAAAGATAACGGTACTACAATTTTAATTAAATTATTTTTCTTAACTGTTAATACATCATTAATTTTTATATATTTTGGGTCATTAATGTTCTCTGAATTTTGGTATTTAATAATTTCATCAGTATTTAAAAAATGACAAATGGGTGATATATAATGGCATACAGGGTTCCTCGACAACATGTCTGCTTCAACATTTAATTTACCTTTTATATAAACTATCGAATATTCATACTGAGAAAGTTTTAAACTCCAACGAAATAAACGTCCATTTAAATGTTTTACACTTTTAAGCCATTGTAAAGCAGCATGATCAGTATGTATTGTGAATTTGGATCCATGTAGGTAACAGTGGAATTTATCTAAGGCATCTATAATTGCTAAACACTCTTTTCTGAAATTGTATAATTTTTCCATGTTTAAGTAATTGTCTCGAGTGATAAGCTATGGGGTAAAGTGTTCCATCTGGGTGTTGTTGTTTCAAGACTACGCCTATTGAATTCTGGCTTGCGTCACAAAACACATGACATGGATATTGTGAGTTGTATAATTTAAGTATAGGTTTTGATATTAAACAATTCTTTAACTTTTGATAAGCTTCTTGACATTCATGTGACCAATTCCAAATTGCATCTTTTTTAAGTAATTTATTTAATGGTACTCTAAGTTTTGCATAATCTTTAATAAATTTTTGATAAACATTGATGGAACCAAGAAATCTTTGGAGTTCTTTCACATCTTTAGGTGATGCTAATTTTCTTATTGTTTCAATATTTGGATTACTTGGGGAATAATGACCTTGTGTTATTTCATATCCTAAAATTTTTATTTTTTCCTGTGCAAACTGACATTTTGATTTTTTAAGTTTAATGTTTTCTTTTTTACAAATTTGAAATATTGTATCTAAATGAGTTAAATGCTCTTCCCTCAAGATTGTGAGAAAATTATTATATCATCAAAATAGTTTAAAGCAAATGTTAACTGATATTTTTGTAAAATTTGTCTTATAGTTCTTTGGAAAACAGCTGGGGAATTTTTCCAGCCAAATGGAAGTCTTAACCATTCATAGAGTCCAAAATTAGTTGTGAAAGCCAGTTTCTCTGCGTCTTTTTCATGAATTTTAATGTGCCAATAACCACTTGTTAAATCGAGCGTAGAGAAAAATTTAGCATGAGTTAAATTATCAATTACAAAGTCTATCAGAGGTACAGGGGTGGTATCTTTTCGTGTGATTTCATTTAGTTTTCTATAATCGATACATAATCTTGATCTTTTCCCTTCATCCTTTTTGTATGCTAAAGTTACAGGGGCAGCATATGGGCTATGGGAGGGTCTAATAAAACCTGCTTTTAACAATTCTTCTATCTGTGTTTGTATTTCTTTAGATTCTTGTTGACTGTTTCTATAAGGGTGTAAACTTATAGGAAGGTCTGAGATTAAATGAATTCTTTGTGGCTCTAAATTGATACAACCTACATCATAATTATTTTGTGAAAATATGGTTTGAAATTTGTCAAGAAGTTGGGTTAAATCTTCCCATTGCTCACTAGTGTTCGTTTCGGTACTGTGTCCTCAACAACCATGGCTGGGTTAAACAATCTTTTCAGATCAGCTTCAGGGCTGTCTGGTACTTGATCTAAACCTTTATTATTCTTAACGTTAATATTATCTTCATTATTTGCATTATAGTAGTTCATATTTTGATCATTATTAAGAGTTTTACAATATGTCCCATGATATGTTCTCAACTCACCAACGCACTCATTTACAAATTTAATATTACTTAAATCTTTACCACATTGAAAAATACACATGTTACGAATACTAATGTCAAGCTTAAATAAATGTAAATATTCAAGTCCTAAAATGATATAAGGCAATTTAGTATCAGATACAAATCTATTTGCTTAGATATACATCCAATATTCATATAAACTTTAATTATACCTTTGGGATGAATAGTCCCACAAGTTTGATTTATTTTTACATTACTATTTTTTAAAATTTTAATGTTTTTTAATTGTTTAGATAAATTTATTGGAATTAATGACGCATATTGCTTCCTGTGTCAATTAGAGTACAAAAGTACTTGAAACATACCACACACATTGAATCAATAATTAGTTGTCATCCTTGCCTCTGGTTATTTTCGTCATTTCTGGGCGAGTGAAAATTATGTCGATTCTGTTGTACAAACTGCCTAGGTTGACTGTTAAACTGTTGCCTCCCACTGACTCTCATCATGTGAGATTGATGTTGTTGTCCATGATTTCCTCTTGATTGGAATCGGTTCCGTGGATCAGTTCCTCTGTGTACACTACCGTCGGCTTGGTTATACCATCGGGTATAACTTCCAGTATCTACCGGTTTTCGGTCTGCGCTGTCCGGTGTTACTGCGATTAATTGTCGCATGGTTGAGATCCATTCGCAAGGGTGTCGAAATCTTCTTGATAACTAGGAACTTTTGATATTGAATGGGACTGGATAATGTCATATGTTTCACAATTGAACTGTCATCATAATTTAGTTTCTTCCCCAACGAAAGTGTTTCCGTAAAAAAGGAAATTAATTCTTTAGTGTCGTTTAATTTTAGGTTTTGAAATTTTCGAATATCCTCTTGTTTCGTCGCATCGAACACCGTCATTAATAATTCTTTGCTTTCTTGGTAAGACTTTTCAAATAAGTGGTTTTCGTACCAAAATTTTAAATAGACTCCCGTGAGATATCTAGGAATATTTTGCTTCTTCCATTGTTCGTCTTTTTGATATTCCAAACATTGTTGATCAAAACAGTCAAGAAGACTTTTAAAACTGCTAAACTTATTAAAGTCAAATTCAGGAAAGAAGAAGGGTTCTTTTTGGATGTGTTGACTGGTGACTCCTGCCGGAAAGAGTCGTCCTCTATGGTAGTATCGTTTTCAATGCAGTCACTCGTTCTAAAAAAATTTTTTGAAGTTGAATCGTTTGGTTTCGTGGCATTTTTTTCGGTTCCTTAAGTCATCCAGCCGGCTCTTGTCATGCCCCAGGCCTGCTGGTAAAATGAGGAGGGCATCATCTTCTAAATACTTCTTTATTGCGCTTCCATCACATAAAATCTAACATGGCGGAGCTTTTGCCGCGCAACCGGGTGGTACAGAAAACAACACCTCAGCGACGAGACACCAGCCAAACCTTTTTTAGTATGCGTTCGCCTTCGTCAGCGCTCGTTGCACCTTTTAACATGCTTATTTACTCACAAATCCTTACGCGATGGTAAAGAGTTCGCTCTATTTTCATTTATTACTTCTTTAATTTTGAATCTAAAATTTTCAAACCTGACATATATATATATATATATATATATATATATATATATATATATATATATATATATATATATATATATATATATATATATATATATATATATATATATATATATATATATATTGGATCTCAAATATTGAAAGTTTGAGAAGCACTGTTGCATATGTAATAACTTAAAGTGTTTTCTACTTCTGATTCGGATATCTTTTATTATTAACATTTAATTCATAAATACTAATACCCTGTTTCGAAACACGTTTCAATTTATATTTTTATAAAGCATTAAAAACATTATGTTGGTATATTTATTATTGATTTTTTAGACCTTGAAATTTTGATAGATTTATTGGCGATTCGAAGAAATACAAGATCATTGATTGCTTTCATATGCCTTACTCTAACCGGGATTTAATATTCCCTAAGCAATGGTATAATTTCCATAAATAACTAATTATTCCCTTCGCCTAAACACATGATTGTATCTTTTATAATGCAATGTTCTTCTCTGTACATAAAAACTTGATATTTGAATAATTTCTTTTTTTTGCTTGTTCTTTGTCTTCGTCAAAATGTAAAGCATGCGTGAATTTTTGAGCTGGATGATTTCTGTTTTGTGTTGTGTTTGCAATGTTTATGTCTGTGCGTCTATGCATATTCAATGTACAATAAACTGGAATAACTAACCCCAAGATGGCTTCATTAATACCATAAATATAAAAAATGAGCCATATAAAATATGATAAACCATAAAGAAATCGTTACCAATGGCCACACCTTGTCATTTTGTCACAGTAGTCATTTACAATGACCACGATTATTTCATATATGTAAATAGTATACATAATGATAGATCAATACTTGTAAATATTTCTAGAGTAAAATTAGGCTTGGATATTATATATGTGAGTTATAAAATAAATATATTGTAAAGAGTGTTTTTTTCCAGGTATAGAAGTTTAAGCTGGCATTACTTTTCAAGAGGGCGACTGATTTAACAGCTGTCAAGTGATTTATTCTCAATTTGGTTTGGCAATTAATCAAAACAATCTTCAAGCAAGGCGTAGATTCGTCGAATGGGCCCAAAACGAGATTGCCGTTGTTCTCGATTTTCATAAGCGAATTTTGTTTAGCGATGAAGCGAACTTCTGGTTGAATGGCTACGTCAACAAACAAAACTGCCGCATTTGGAGTGAAGCTAATCCACAATTGTATGTCGAAACACCGTTACATCCAGAAAAACTGACTGTTTGGTGCGCTTGATGGCCTGGTGGAATCATTGGTCCGTACTTCTTCAAAAACGATGAAGGCCACAACGTTACAGTCAATGGTGTTTGGTATAGAGCCATGATTACTAACTTTTTCATTCCTGAATTGAACAATCATGATGTCCAGGAGCTGTGGTTCCAACAAGACGGCGCAACACGTCACACTGCTCGTGCCACAATCGATTTATTGAAAGACACGTTTGGCGACCGCCTAATTTCACGTTTTGGACCTGTGAATTGGCCTCCAAGATCTTGTGATTTAACACCGCTAGACTATTTTCTGTGGGGCTATGTATGGTCTATGCGGATAAGCCACAAACGCTTGACCATTTGGAAGACAACATTCGCTGTGTTATTACCGATATACGGCCACAAATGTTGGAAAAAGTCATCGAAAATTGGACGTCCAGATTGGACTACATCCGAGCCAGTCGTGGCAGTCCTATGCCAGAAATCATATTTAAAATGTAATGCCACAAAATAATCTTTCGAATAAAAAAAATCATTTCAATCGAATAATACATCGTTGGTTTATTGCAATTTAAAATTCTATACTTCTAAAAAAAACACCCTTTATTTGAACCAATATATATCAACGAAATCATTTTATGAATAGAACAATTTTCTCAATTAAGACCTAAGTGAAATATAAACTGTGCTTAGCTCTAAAGGAAAAAAGATGCTCAGCTATCTTGAAGAGTCTTGATGTTTATAGTATATTTGTTCACAAAAATTTTACGAAGTCAACAATTCTATTAAAATTTTGGTTCTACTGCAGTACTTCTCAAACTATCAGTACCTGCGACCTAGTTTTCAATCATAATTTTCTGCGCACTCCTCTACATAAAATAGCAATACATTGAATTCAATATTAATGTACTTTGACGCTAAAACTACAATAAAACTTTAATTATAAGCCATAAAAATTATCAAAATAAGCATTAATTTTTTTTTTATATTACAAGCCCATGGTAGTCACTAATAATTTTGAAACATGTTCTTAACTTAATATTGATTGATTAATTATCAAATGCCTTGTACAGTACTGATATATTTATAAGTATATTATATCAGAGCAAATTTGTATTTTATTTTTTTTTATTATGTCAGAATGTATTTTGTTTTGCTTCATTTGACTAAACTTGTAATTTTTTTAATCTTTTATTTTCAACTTTTTGATATGCTCTCGCCCCCCTCGTAGGGTTATCAAGACCTCCTAGGGGGCTCACCCCACAGTTTACGAAACACTGCTTTACTGGCATTCGTCGCATATTCGGATAATTTTTCTCTTCTTCTACTCTATTTCAAAGATTTGCTTAAAAAGCACTACCTGTCTGAATACATCAAAATTCAACAGAAGTTAAATTGCTAAAACAAATAACGTCGCAGAGTATCCCAAGGTGCAAGTTTAAGGAGAAAAAGAGTGAGAATCCGCATATGTATATAAATAGATAGACATACAGATTTATAGATAGAAAGATACATAAATAATTACACACATAGATATAAACAGGTAAATGCATAATTTATTATTTCTAATAATGTTGATAATTTACAGTCGTAAATACAAGTTTGGATTGTATTTAAGATACATCACAAGATAAAAATTTACAATCAAATTACGCCAATGAGAAGACAATATTTATTTAATATTGCATAGAAGTAACTTTGTAAAGCGACTGATAAAAAGGTTTCCTTTTTTCATTAGTTCAGATCCTTTACTTCCTTTGCCATCATTTTCTTGCCTCATCTAAAGTTTCACTAAATCTCGAATACCTTATTGAGTTCTCTAAACGTTAGCATTGGATTTTTTCCTCCTTCTTTAGTTTTTCTAGAAACGAGGTCTTTCAGAGTTTGCTTCTTCATTAAGAATCGCAACATGCTCGGGTTCTTTTGATAAATGTTATTGCACAACGATTTGCATCGTCATTCTAAAGATGCAAGCTATTTTATGCTCGAATTGAGTTCTGAAAACAAATTTGTTTGTTTGAATAAAATGAGCTGAATTGATTTCAAGATTAGATTTTTTCCTTATATTTTAAACATGCTAGTAACTAAAAACAATGGATTAAACTCACCAAAACGTATTATCATGTTTATTGGTAGCATAATTCTAGTTATTTTTATGCTAATTTTCTCTTCTCAGCAAGAAAGTTATTTTGGAATAAATTTCATTTTTAATTCGTCTGTAAAAAAAGTACACTTTTATTCGGAATCAGGATATCGTAATTGAGGCGTAATGTTAAAAGTGTTTCATAATGAAAATGTTTCAAACATAGTGAAAAGCATTTCTATTGTTGCATTGCTTAATGATTAAAGAATGACAGTATTAAAGTAACTAACAACTGTTATAAAAAGGAAATAGATATATTTCCCAGATTTAAATAAACTTATTTTATGAACTATTTTATAATCGTTGTTGCTTATAAGCCTAAGTGAAAATTAAGGATTAAAAAATTTGAAAATCATAAAAAATATCAACTTACTTTGACACGGGACTCTTAAATTATCGCTTTCCTTAGATTTGATTACGGTGAATTTTAAATATATGCTTTAGCGGGTGCTCTCTACTCACTCAACTACATTACATTTATTAACAATGAACTTTCTTTTCACCTCTTCTTAAAAATTTGAAAAAAACTTTTTTAAGTGTAAGTGCACGCATAAAGTCAGAAAACGAGCTCTTGATATGAGTACACTTACTTTATTATAGAATAAATACTTAGTAAGATTTTTTCGTGCTTTGCTTACAAACCACATACATGTAAAAATACTTTTGTTGTATGGAATTAAGACGAATTGCATTCGTTGTTAGCGGGAGACATATTTAATCTATAAAGATTATATAGCCTTAATATTTAACCAATTTATACAAATCATTGAATAATTAATAGCAAAGTTAATTAGATATGTGGAACGGCTTAACTGAATCTGACTTTAACTAATAGTGATAATTATGATATCTACTTATCTTGTCATTCTTAAAAGGTAGACTTCTAATAACAGGGTCTGAATCGGGCAGATACTATGTGCATCTCTTGTTGACAAGTTACTGACCTCAATAGTATTTGCAGGCGCTTTCCGATGCTTCTACCTTTCTGCCTTTTATGTCTCATTCACTACAATTCTACTTAAATAATAATGCTCGTTTGCGTACATAAAGGTCCTTTCTCGATTTTCTTGTGTAAAACATCGCCCAAATGCAGCCACAGAGGTTAGTTAGTGAAAATGATTTTTAGAACTTGTTATAAAATTATTAACATTAATTTAATACTTTCGTTTTTCTGCTAACCCTTTACAGGGAGATTCTTTTCTAGAAATGTTATTTTTAAATATTTTGGAGTTGAGACTAACTTTTAGAAAGAAATTTAGTTATATTATTACCCAAAAATATTTTGATTTTTGAAACAGTATTTTTTAAGGGAGATATGAATTCTTCTACAAGCTGAAAGCTAAGAAAAAATATGACATATAATGTTTTGCAATTTTATTATTCTGCATATTATACGACATTTATAAAATATAGTTTGCAAATACTAAAATCTCTAAAAGGAATTACAAATTAGATATGTTCTGTATTTCAAAATATGATCATTTACACATATTTTTACGCATGAAATTAAAAAAAAGGCAGAGATCAACTCATAGCAGGACATAACAAGCTGCACAAACTGTACTAGCTGTATCTTGTTCTCTTCTTATGTTTTTAATACAGCAAAAACGGGAGCGCGTATATTTTTTTCTGTAAATCTGGCATATAATCTCTAGTCAATCGTACGTTATCTAGAACAGTTTTCTTGCTACTCAGGAGACTTATATGTTGCCCTTTATATTTACGACTTAAAGATCCAGAAATCAATTGTCGGATCAGTTATTTGAAAAAAAAATTCCTGTTGACATTAAAAAAAAACTACTGAATTTGGAGGTAAGTGTTCTTAAACCTACTTTAAAAAGGGTTAATCCTGCTACAACTGCAATCTAAATGAATTGGATCTAACGAGACGATTTAAAAATTCCTAGTACTTTACGAAATACAAAATAAGGAAAAAAAGGAAATCATCATTATTTTGTTTTCCGATTATTCCCTATTTTTTCATTTGACATACAACCTTTGATTTCTGTAATTATCACAGGAGAAGAAATAAATAATAGGGCTTAAAAAAACGTGTTTTTCCATCATCAGCTTTCAACTCAAACAAAAAATATATAATAAGCAAAAGGACTTTGTTAATGCTCTATAACAAGCTCATTTGTGGTTTCAAATTTGAGATCTTCCGTTGTGGGAAATGTTTTACTTATTATTTTTAAGTCTCTTTTTTGTGTGTGTGTCTTATTTAACTATTGTATATTTACTTGTAATAAGCTGCATTATCTTAATAATATCCTATTAAATGTTACATTTTTATTAAAATATTAGATGTAATTACTAATCAAGTAATTTTTATTTAGGAAAACAATGGATTTTTAATCCATGATATTTCAATGAATTATTCACCATAAAGCATACTTTTAAATAAAAGTACAATAGCATAATTCGGTAGTGTGTTGTGAATTACCACCCTTCAAAATAAAAACATAGGATTTATGGTGTTAACGTATTCCCCTTTCATCTCAGAAATGGAAAGCAAACGGTATATTAAGATATAAACTTAACTGAATACAAACCAAGATGTATATTTTAAGGAATATTTTCCCCTTTTGGTTGAAAAAATAAAAAAAAAAAAAAAGAACGCATTACACCTTTCTCGGCTTATTTGAAATAAATGAAAGTCATAAAAATACGCTGAAGCATTTATTCAACATAAAAATTCTACACTTCAAAAATATTCTAATCTTTTATATCAAGAAATGATGTTTTTCGTATTTCATCGTTATACTCATTTCGAAAGATGAACACATGAAAAAAACAATATTTCTTAATTAAGAAAGAAATTCCTGCATGAAAGCGAAGAAGATGAACACTTTGGATGTCTGCCAAAATAACTGCCATTTGAAATCTTCAACAACTGTCGTGTAACATTATTTTACTTTTCAGCTCCTAAGAAGGAAAAAGGAATAAGGAAGAAATATTTCTAGTCAGAAGGGTTATCCTCATTATACTCCTAAAGAGCTTAAGGAAAAAAATCTTAATCAGCGGGGTAGCATCTACCCTTTACAACAAATAATACTATCAGCTAGGAAAGGGAAATCCAGTAATGAATATAAAGTGGAATAAAGCAGCCTGAAACGTTTTCACATCAATAAAGCAAAGCATTTTCCTAAGTCCACTGCTACCAGCCATAAAGGAAACAATATTTTTTTTGAATAAAATCATGTAAAGTATTAAATTCAAACGTATGTTCATTGAAATACGCATCGCTGGAATTTAATTCTGTGCAACCTCCTTTGAGTAAAACGATTTTTTCACCTAATATTTGAGATTAAATTTCGTTAGAACTGATGATCTCAATAAGTTTATATGTAATAAAATTATTTTCTTTGTTTTTATTAAGAAACATCCACTGAGCTGGGAGCATAGAAATATGTAAAAAATGTCTTATCAAACACAAACATTCTTTTAAAAGACAAATCTGGTTGAGTTCCTAAATCTCTACTATTAAGCTATCCATCTACTTGCGACAACTTTTTTTTTTTTTTTTAAATGGAGATATGGGGATTTTTTTCTGTGGTTTTTAGATTTATTTAGAACATTTTTTGAAGAAACATATGCTGAAATTGAGCAGAGAAAAATAAATTACTGTTACTTAAATGGAAAACAAAATAATAAAACAGGGACCATTCTGTACAAAAAGTTTATGAACAAATTTTTTATTTTTCAATTTTGATGTGCTTCACTTCTATTTATTTTTGAAATGGTATTCCAGCTAAGAGATATTTTAATTTTTACAAAAACTAGAGAACTTTATCTTATTATTATATGAAATTGCTTTAAAAAACAGTGATTGTATTCACATAAGGGACTATAAATTTTGTAATAAAACAGTGATTGATAAATATAAAGGTAAAAACACTTCTACTAATATACAAAACATACACAAAAAGTTTCAGTTAATGATTTTCAAAACTTTTTGTGCAATCGCTGTCCCCATTTGAGCATTAAAAAACACATTTCGAGTAAAATGCATTTTAAAGTATGACATCTTACTTAAAGTAGTAACATCAGTTTTTACTAAAACAGTTGTAGTGTTTGTTCTTGTGAATAGAAAGTAATAAGTTTGATATTTTTATAAAGCTAATAAAATTGTCTAGAAAATAAAATTATAAAAAAAAATGTCAATTGTTGGCAATTTCACAATTTTAGAGTAGTCGGATGTCTTAAAATAAATTTATTATCAATATTTAAATCTATAATGAAATTTTCATCACAAAAAGTAAAATAATCTTAGTGATATATTAGGTTGAATTATTTTTTAAGTTGAATCTTCCCTTAATTTGATTTTTTTAGCTTTACAAAAAGAAATTCCTTCATACTTACTTCTAATTTATTCATACTTTAGATAGGAATCATTGCATTATCTCCAAATCAGTGATTTTTTCCATATTTTAAATATTTATTATATCTTTAGCTGTTATAGTTTTGATATTTAATCTCTTATACAATCTAAAAGTAGAAAATTTTACGTGGAATATTTACATTCATTTATTTTCAATAAAGAATTATTGTTCATTTCTAAAATATAAAATAAATATAAAAGTAGCATTTGTTGTAATAATAGCAATTTTTCATAGGCGTATGCAATAATTTTTCCTTCTGTCAGTCAGGAAACGAACTTAAATAAATTGAATTTTGTAATTTTAATAAAAATATCGGAAATGTGTTAACTATCATCACAAACCTTAAGTAAAGTTTCATTTTTTCAAACACATGCATTTCTTGTTGTTTTGCTAGTTTCGGAATGATTTTAAAGAAATAATTGTAGAAATGAATACCAGTTTTTTTTTTCTAATAAATTTTGAAGTAATATTTTTCTATGTTTCAGATGTTTGAAATATTGGCACTTTTTTAAATGCTGGACGATAAACTTTTAAACTTTTGATATTTTTATGTTTTTAAGTTTTTTTTATATATGACAAGTGTTTAACGCGGGCCGCATTATGAGGATAATAGGTAGGAAAAGCGCTATAAATTCAAGTCAACATTGGTCAAAGCAAAAATAATCAAAATATATAAAAATATTTTTTTTGGTGTTTACTTTAATACTATATTAACAATTCTATCAAATTCACACAAAAAATATTTGCTTTTATGCATATTTTAGTTAATTATAGTTTTGATTTCCTTTCATTCAATACCAATCCTCTTGCGTACATCTTTATATATAAAAATCTGTGCGTGTGTATGTGACTATACTCCTCCTAAACGGCAGGACCAATTTGGATATTTTTTGTGGGTTCAAGTAGATTCTAGAATGATTTAGATTAACAATTCGGCCCGCTATCTCAATTAGTTAAAAATGCGCCAAAATTATGTGAGGGTGCATTTTTTTTCTTAAAAAAATCATGGGCAATATTCTTGAGACCACTATTTTGAGTGGCAAACTTCAAAGTAAAATTGTACTTCTACCACAGATCTCAATGATTCTTTCAGACTCACCTACCTATTCAAATGTTTGCAATTTCCAATTCGCTTGGCATTAGCTATGACCATTAATAAGTCACAAGGTAAAACAATGACAATTTGTTAGTTAGATTTAGAAAACCCTTGCTTTTCGCACGACCAATTACATGTTGCATGTCCGAGGTTTGGCAAACCATCGCATTTGTTTGTTTATACCCCTCAAGGATTAACAGAAAACATTGCACATTCAATGACATTACGATAAATGTATTTTTGTGCATTAAACAATATACCTGTTATAAAAATAGCTCGAGTTTTATCTTTTTACCCTTTAATCAAAACAAGTTTATATAAGTTTCTGATCAGAATAGTTTCTATATTCAATTTAGTTCATAGTAAAAACATACTCACACGCAATCGATAGGTTGAATTGTGGTAACTGTACATGTGATGAGGTCAGGTATTGTAATAACTTACTTTGTAAAAAAAATCATCAAAAAGGTCCAGATTGTTATAACTTATTCAAACAAGTTTGTAATTTTCGGATTTAAGACGTGTACAGGACAACGTTTGTAGGGACCGCTAGTTCTACTATGAAAAATAAAATCGATAGAAAAATTGATAGATTTGGTTGCTTGATAGAATTTTCTACTAAAATTTTAGTACATTCTTAATTCATTAAATTTCTTAGTGCCATGGACTATGACTAGACTACTCAGAAAACAGGTTGAGTACCACTGATTTAACCAGTGGAGTAGAGAATCTGATGCACATTTAGCTCATCGAGGCAAAAAGTATTAACGTTGTACGGTGTATAAGTTTGGAGAGTGAAACTAAAAAGTGCAATGCAAATCCTTGTTGCTTGAACATGTCTAAAAATAACTGTCAGTCACCGATACACCTAGAGGTATTTCAGAGAACAACGTTAATAACTATAACTATCAACAATATTAGTTCAAACCGTTCAGTATTACTATACTAATCCAGGTGAAACAATAATGAAATATTACTTTATTAATTTGCTCAGTTTGAAGAAATACACAATCAGCTAAATTACGGTACAAAAATCTGAAGCCACCAACTAAGTAGGAATCTGAAACTTACTTTATTGCTAAGCAAAAACTAATCTAAACTTCTATAACACAAAAAGTAAGCAATTTTACGAAAAAAAAAGATTTTATTACAAATACATAGGACTTAATGAAATATTAAAATAAGGGTGAAGACAGAGAGAGAGAGAGAGAGAAAGAAAGATAAAAATGAATATATACAAAACCAATTAAAGATGCAATCCAGAACACAGTCTTTAGTTCCATATATTAAAACAAGATTAATATTTAATGTGAATTTTTGATAAATCTTACACACATTTTGATCAAAACTTAAATGTATAATTTCTCAAAAATAGATGATGGCAATTTTAAGCTCATCTCGTTTGGATATTGTTGACCATATCCATAAGTTCATCTTTCTATCTTACACCAAATATTTTCAATGATAATTAGGTCATAGTGTATCCAAGAACAATTGAGTAGGTTGATGTTATTTGCTGCAAACTATACCCCCGCGTTTTTGGCTGCATTAACTTTACCTTGTTTAAACATTTGCGGTTTCATCTGTCTCACCACATAAAATATTGAGTGTACATTCGCCCATCATTAGAATTATTGTCACGAAGTATATCAATGAAGTGAAATAGATCTATATTTCCCTTCTCATAAAATTTATTTAATCTGCCCGGTGTTTTCCAATGTATGCCCAAAATAAGACATTCCACCTGCAGGTCCCTACCTTTACATGACAAAGCTCTTGTTTTCAAATATAATGAACCAATCAGCTTAAGTTTAAGATTTTTGTCATCACCTATTATTATGTGTATCAACTCTTCCTTCTATTGGACATGATTTTTGAAAAAGGCAAACATGGTTCTTTGTGGTAGGATTTTTAGCAAGGTTCTATCTTGATTTTCTTATGAATTTTTTAAGACTCTATTGGAAAAAAAAAATCTACAAGGTATTTAGACTGCTATTAACAGATGTCTCTATCAGAATTTGGACTAATGTCAGCGCAGAGTTAGAACTTTTTCTAAACTTTTCTTTCAGAACTTTTTACAATGTACGATGCAAAATATTTAATATAGAAATATTTAACAATACATAGTCATTGTGGTTGATTCTACGAGCACTTTCTGAAATGGAAATATTTTACTCACCAAGCACGTCAATTTTTGCTTTCTCTCAATCTGTTAACTTTGTACACCTTTTACCATTAACAAATTTCTGTAAGATTCAAGTACAGAATTAAAGTGAGCAAGAAGAAAAAATTCCATCTTTTTAGTTAGTATAGTCAATTGTAGTATATTTAGACTTTTTTAAAGCTTTATATTATTTTTAAATAAATGCCATCCATTATTTTTTGATGTCATAGGATTTTCTATTGGATAAAATAAGACAAAAATTTGCTTCAAATTTGTATTTCTAAAATGAGACTACTTAACACAATAGAGACTATCTTCACACATGTTACAAAGGTATCTATGTGCCAATTATTATTTATCCATTAACAATTCATAATATTTAAGTAATTGCACGGATTTTATTTGTGTCTATTATTCTTCGCTGATTGTATTATCAGTATTTAATACTTATAATATTTTTCCAAACCAGAGTTATATTAGATACATATAAAAGTTTAATATCTTACCCACAAAGCATTGTTTCCCTTATTCTCGTTTCTTTTAAAATCTTCTAATGAGAAACACAAAGGATTTTCATTTGTAACCAAAATTCTTAGCAAAGAAGTCTTCAGTTTCATATAGAATAAATTGCAAGTTTTATTTTTGTTTTTTTATTTATTTATTTTCTTTTTTTGTAAAAAAATAGGAATACAGTTCTTTCTGAGAACCCATGAAAAATCCTGTGCTTCACTTTACATTGCCTTACTACCTAGTAATTAGGTTTTTCTGCTCTTTTATGTGAGATACTGTTATAACAATATAGTTAAGATAACAAGCGAAATATAGACTTACTGTTTATCTTTATTATTATTTTACGAACTTAAACTATCCAAGAAACTTTTGTAGTATTCCACTTTAAAGAAATATAAGTGTATATTAACGAAGTTTATATAAATAGCCTTTCAACTCAGAAAACAAATAGTTTTAAGAATGCAAGTAATTTGTAAGAAAATAAATACTTAAAAAATATATATTTACAGAGAATACAATAAAACTCATCAAAAGTGTTAAACATTTAAAGATTTATCCCATTGCATTCTAAATTAGCAATTGCTAGTAAATAAAAATAATAACTGCAGTGTGTCATTAGGAATCTGAATACCACATGTCACAACAATAATATAAGTTAAGGGATTATTGGAACATGTGTGAATTCAGTGTTGGTGCTTGTTTTCGTACGAGATCACCTCATTAAATAAATCCCCACTGAGTTAACAATGTATCTTTAAAAAATAAGCAATTCGTTGACATAAAATTTTGTTAAAACTAAAATAATTTAATATATTTACCTAAAACAAATAAAAAGTTTAAAAGTTAAAAAATATATACTGTAAAATCCGGCGTATAACGTGCACCTATACTTTCAAGCTGTATTTTTTTTAAATTTTTAGGTATATTTGCCGTATAATGCGCACCTCCTTTTTTATGAAAAAACTTAAACTGTACGTGTGCAATTTTCTTATGTTTTGAAATCATTATTTATTGGATGAATCATTCCAGACTTTCTTTTGAAAAATAGTATACTTCTAGAACTATACAATCCTTAAGCGCAAGAAGGGAGGGGGACCAAATCAGCGCCACGGTTGGATTTTTCCCACGCTTTTCTATAAACATTGATTCCTTTTTCATATTTTGTGTGATGTAACAGACGGACGATTAATTTTGAAATAAATTAGAACAAGTCTGAGATTTATTACGCTGGCTGTCTGTAGTATATTCAATGCTACGAATACTATGAATAATATTGAATACGCTTCAAACAGCGAGCAGTAAAAATAGGTTCGGGTAAACGAAGTAAACGCAATGCCTGTTTCAAGATCAAAGTGATTTAATTTGCAAACGAAAATGGAAATCGTGAGCAGCAAGGATGTTTGATATTGGTGAAAGCTGCATAAGGAAGTGGGAAAAAAATGATATGACAATAATTAACATGCCAAAGAAGAAATGTGCTTTACGTAAAGGAGTAACGAAATGGCCTATTCTAGAAGAAAGTGTTGCGAACTGGGTCCTAGAAAATCGCCAGAATATTTTAATTGTAACAAGGAACAGTGTACGTTTATTCGCCTTAAAATGGTCAAAAATGAATGCATAAGAAAGTAAAAATTTTAAAGCAACTTTCAGTTGTGGTGTAGCCATTTTATGGCACACAATAATTTAGTTCTGCGAGAAAAAACAAAAGTTTCACAAATGCTCTCTAAAGACGTGGACAACAAATTGATACGTTTCCAGAAGTATGTCATTGGGTTACGAAAACAAAAGAAATATTTACTGTCACATATTGGAAACATGCATGAAACTCCAGTAACGTTTGACATGATATGAAATAAAACCATTGATATGAAAGAAACAGAAAAACGATTCACATAAAAACAACAGGACACAAGAAATCTCATTTTACAGTAGTGCTCTCCTGCTTAGCGGACGGCACAAAATTAAAACCCATGGTTATTTTTAAAAGAGAAACAGTGCCAAAATCCAATTTCCCGAAAGGTGTTTTCATTCATGTACACGAAAAAGGGTGGATGGATGAAAAAGGTGTGAAATTGTGGATAAAAAATATTTGGTAAAGGCGTCCAGGGGCCTTACGGAATCCACAAAGTCTATTAGTTTGGGATATGTTCAGATCCCATCTAACAGATAATACGAAAAAATTGCTAACTGAGTGCAACACAGATATAGCAGTTATTCCTGGCGGATTAACGTCATTAGTTCAGCCATTAGATGTGTGCATCAATAAACCTTTCAAACAAAATTAAAGACTACAGTGGAAATATATGGATGCTAGAAGGAGAAAAATCATTTACGAAAGGAGGCCAAAGGCGTCATGCCAGTCTGGAAATAGTGTGCGAGTGGGTAATAAAAGCATGGAATGAAATCAAACCTGACTTAATTCAAAAGTCATTTAAAAAATGTAGTATATCTAATAGTCTAGATGGAATAGAAGATGATTATTTATTTATGGAGGAGAGTAATAGTGATGGTGACAATGATAAAGATTTTGATGATGTGCCTGAAGATATAACGGAAGACAAATATGCTGACCTTTTCATGTTTTCCAACAATGAAAGTCCATAAGGTATGTTATTTCTTTAAAATAAACAGTATTTAGATTATATATATAAGTCTAAATATTTCTAATACTTATTTTCTTAAAGCTCTCATTTTTATATCCGGCGTATAACACTCACCCCTAAATTTCGATATTATTTTTTGTGTTAAAAGTGCACGTTATACGCTGGAGTTTACGGTATATGGATAACTTTTTCCCCTATTGTATAAAAATTAAAGAAAAATAACATGTAAAAGGGGGGAGAGTATTTTGCATATCTCTTTCCCCTTTTTCGCCTTCAAACACAATTCAATAATACAGAAAACTTTTTCTAACTGTCAATTTTTTTCTAGAGTTCTTTTCCATTTCAATCATTTTCTTCGATTAACACTGTTCTAATGAATTTAGATAATTTTCAGTAATTATATCAGACATAAATTTTCTTCTGTTTGCAATTTTTTTTCTCTATTTAACTTTATCCTTTAAAGATAGTTCTGTGTTTATGACAGATGCTTCATCAACCACTTAACTACTACCAGCGTATATATCAGTCTAGCTGAAATGGTTCTTAAAGTGTTCAAGACGTATAAATACGTCTTTCCGAAACACGATGCTTTTCTTTGTGCTGCTTGCATTACAACTTATCCGATGGCTTTGGAATGCTATAAAATGACCTGGAGCGTATTTTCAGAGGAACATTTGCTTATTTGTGCATCCCCCCCAATTCACCGCATACGTGCGTCTATGTGAAAAACGGTGGAACTAGGGAGCGAAACGCGTAGCTTTTAATCTGCAGTTAAAGTGCAAGATGCTGAGATTCTATTTGAATATACTTCATAAATCGACAGCATCTATGGAATGAAAATCATGACTAAGTCATGTCTAAGTCTTTAATGTCTTCTAATTTTGGTCTCATTTCAGGATAATCACCTCAAAAATTTGGTTATTACAACTAGTAGCAGATTTTTGATGTGTAACGTCTTTCCTCTCGGTTGCTGGATATGTGTGGGAGTGATTTCGTTAAAGGGACGGATGTGTGTAACAGGATATGATATAAGCGCGGGCTACTTGATTTGAGCAATTAGAGTGCGTGGCTGTGTCTTTCCGCTACCCTCGCATGGGGGTCCAACTTTAGTAGCCATCAAGCACTCGAGTGCTTGACTCTAAATCGGTTAGCTACGATATTGGGGGACATAAGTGCGGCAGAATGCTTATTTGAAAATACAATTCTTCGAATCAAGCGGATAAAAAAAGTAAAGATTTTCTGCATTTTGTACTTTTACCACATAACGAAGGTGGTTCTGCTCTTTTAAAAAATTATCACACTCTTCCCCTGATTTTGAGTGGTGATTTTAACTTTAACTTCAGTTTGCCAAAAGCTGAGCCGCTCATAGCTTTTATGAATGATGAACTCCAGCTCGAAATAAACACAAATCAAAATATTTCGACTGCTGACAGTGGTACTGTTTATTGACGCTATTTTTCAACTGTTTTTAAATACTTTGAAATCACAAGTATATGTGCCATATTTTAGTTATCATAAGTCTATTGTCTCCGCTCTTCCCCAAATTGAAAGAGAATAATTATTTTTGATAAAATATTGCATTTTTTTAATCTTTTTGTTAATTAAATACAATTTTCATATAATTATTCGATAGAAAATTATTTCCAATCATACCTGATTCATATTTTTCTCAGGAAAAAAGTTAATATTGCGTTTTACATGTCAGATGTTACACATCATATGCAACTACTGTAAGACTCATTTTGTTTCTCATATGTTATAATATATATTGTGTGTAATTATGTTTACAAAAAATTTTGCGAACCACATGGGGGCGAATAGAATTGTAAAAATAACCGATGTATATACACGATAAGGCTATCGTAAAGATTAGAGGTAGGTTATCTCTGAGGGTTGAACTTACTACGTGCCACTTTCTCTCGGTGATCGAACTTATACATAAGGAGACGGTATTCATCGCGTTTGACCCTGACCAATCAGCCCTATTCCTTTCATTTAGTATTTTTTTCAGTTGGAGCATTTGGGGCAAAATCTTGAATCAATCAGTACTCAATGAAATTTGATAGTCAAATTATATATATCTTTATACTAACACTGTAACACCGAATTGATAATACCTTACTAACTGAAAGGATCAGAATATAGTGAAATTGCACAAAGCAATCTAAATATATATATATATATATATATATTTATTTATATATATAATCCACAGTAATATATACAAATACATATTTAGAAACTTTAGAATAACTAGTCAGAACAGTAAGAAGTATTAACCACATTTGTACAATAGCGCACTCTTGCCCTCAGAAACCAAAAACGGAGGTTTAAACATGTTTTTTGGCCAGCCAACCTTCACCTGAAGTTTGTCTATACAACTGTGCCATTGAAAAAGGAGAAATATTATTGATAAGTAATTATTACCAAATAAATTAAACTAATACTAATTAATAATATATAACCTTAAAATTTAATAGACTACTTAGTAGTATAGAGTTAAAAATCGAAATTAAAAAGTAGAAGATAATAAAACTTACTACGTGAGCACAACATCTAGTTAATGTTTCCCGGCAATGCAAGATGAGTAATAATAGTACATCATAAAAGTAGAATTAGTAAAATAAGATAAAATAAAAGTAATTCAAATTATATATATTTAAAAACTTTAAATATTAATACAAAATGTAATGGAATCAAAATGACCTCCAATTATACACAGTGATAATAATATAAAATAAATTTAATTTTATGAAACATTTTGTGCCCTCTTCTGAATAACTGTGTAGTCAATTTAATGAAAAAAAAAAGAACTCAATGCAAATATTATTAATATTTGCCATTTAACTGAAAATTATTAGAAATATGATTGTAAAGAAAAATAAAAGGGCATTCGTGTTCAATACAATGACTACTAAAGTAAAAAAAAAATATTAGATTTATCACTGATATATGTGATTGCTATTAATATCGTTAAAAATAATATTTCAAAGCATATACATTAATATGTTAGATTTCCAATGTGGCACTTTAAGAATATGAAAATCAAAGGCATATATTTTATAATAAATATCACTATGCAATTTATAATCCTTAATGATGCATCTAAGTAATCAGTAAAAAAATCAATTATTATTCATTTTAACTGGGTCCAAGTAATCAGGGTAAAAGTTAATATTGGGGTTAAAATTATTATTTCTGTCAAAAATAATTATTTAAATCATCTGTTTATTTAAACATGAAAAGTCATTTTTAATAATATATTTATTTTCAAAAAAAGGTAAATATATAAATTAGCCAAACTATTGCTAGCAGGTCCACCTTGAGGCAAAACTTTAGTTTGTTTTTTTCAGAGAACCATTATAGTTAATGTAATTTTGTTTTAAAACTAAATCTATGAAAGTTTTTAATTTGTGGAAATTAATATTAAAATTGTAATTACTGTGTGATTGTCTAAAATTACCTTAAGAATATCATTAATATCAATGGAATTGAACACATCTTCAAAATCAAGGCTATGAACTGAATAAATATTTTTATTTTTAAAAATTATATACAACATCTTTATACTATTTTTTAATTATAGCTTTATTCTTTGGTTTGTTGATGAAGCTTCCTATAATATTTTGCTGCATTGTATCCGCAGTATTGATGTGTGTTTTAAAACAGTTTGTTACAGAGCTGAATGTAACAGGAGCTCTATAGAATTTAGGTATTAAAAATATATAAGGAAATTTAATCTTTGGAATGCAAGTACACAATTTTTTACCCATTATATATAATACCATTAAAAGAAAAGCAACACAGATTTGTTTTACATTCATTTAAAGTCTCTTACATTGCTTGGAACAAAACAGCAATACAGTTTAAAGACTAAATGAAAGATGGACAGTCAGTTCATCATAATAAATTTTATTTAATCCTTTACGGACCGCAGTTTTTAATGCAATTTTTTTTGAATCACTACATTGAAAACTAAGGTATATACATAAACAAATTACTCAGCTTTGGGAAATTTAATTAGTTAGAGCTAATTAATTAATTAACGATATTCAACTGTACAATTAATTACACATACTGTCCTCTTAAAATATATAGTCAAATTGTTTTCTAAGGTCTTCATTAACATACCAAAAATATAAGAGTCTTACTTTTTGACATTAACTATTTTTTCTGAACAAAAATGACAAGCTTCGCTATCCTCTGAAAACGCCATCAGCTGTAAACGCAATTTCTGCTTAAAACTATTCGCCTTCAATGCTAAAATACTAATCATAGAGCCCGTGCTGCCATATATCTTGGAAGAGTGGATTTCAAAGAATATTCCAGCCAAGTATCGTCAGAGTATTCGTAAAAAAGGTTATTCTATGTAATTTTAAAGTGAATGGTACTTATAAGTACCGTCGGTCGATAAAGTGTTAACTGTTAAAAGGACTGCATAATAAAAATGAAATTTTTAAATGCCTCTTTTAAATTTTTTCAGGCACAGTGGAGATAAAAATGTCTACTTTTTTCTTTTTTTTTTTACTGACATTAATTTTCAAATAATTCCATATTGTGTTACAGATGTAAAATAATACCAATTTAATGCAAATGTGCAAATTTGTTCTTCAGAATATACAATTACATAAACATGTATATCATGTGAATTTAGATTTCAAACTGTGATAGATTAGGATAAATATATTTTAGCTAGAAGCAAACTACTTTCAATAAATCTGAATTGGATAAATTAAATTTAATTTTCAAAGAAATCTCAAAGAAACCTGCTTCTCCAGGATTATAATTGTTTCATTTTAATCGCAGTTTTACGAATTTTATTCCCATTGTCTTGGCTGCGGTATTTAATGATCCTTTAGAGCCTAACCGTGTGATAATTTTAATCTCCATCGGTTTCTAAAACTCTAGGGGATATCGTCTTCTCCAAGGTTATTTGGATTTTCCATCGAGTCTCATTTTCTAAGCCTCTAACTTAACATATCTCGGTTTTGCATCCAAAATCTTTATTAATAATAGCAATTAAAACGTTAGAAGCTTTGAAGTCAACTAAAATAAAGCTTTTCTAAATTATCCTAACTTTTTTAGGTTGTTAAATTGTAAAAGTCTCGTTATGTTGGAATAAACTGTTTTTTAAATTTCACTGAAAAATAATTTTTCTCACAATTATTGACATTCTTAAACATAAAGAATAAATTTTTTGTAAGATATTGTAACAAACACATAAGTGCACTTCCAATGTTTCTAGTCTAACTGAATTAGTCGGTTTCTTTTTTAAATATTTTCTTTCTTCCGTATTTCTTTGGAAAATTAAATGCAATTTTTTTAAAGTGAGTATTATTATTTCCCACGTAAGTCACAAATTATCTGACTAAAAGTAAATTTTATATCACTTTAAAAAAATACATTTGCACGAGTGTTGTTAATTCGTATTATCCGACCAAAAGAAAAGAAATTTGGTTTTTATAATGTTTCCCGTGCGCCACACCAAAGAGAATATGTAATGGATAATAACTTTCAAAGAAAGAATATCAGGTTATGTTTCAAAAGGAGTAGTTCGAGCTTTTTTCTGTCTTTTAAATTCACTGATGCGATAAAATATTTTGCAACATTTCAGAATCTATCTTTTCATTTGATCCTACAATTTAAAGAAAATATTAAACATTTTGTTCATCACCTAAAATTTAAGATCATTTTAGCACTAAGTTAAAGACTTATATAAAATGTATATTATATACCGAAGAGTCAAATTTAGTTTAAAAAGTAATTTAATATTTTTACCTTTAAAAAAATATTTTTCTTGTCTGCATGTGATTATTTCAGGAAAAGTTTCCTTTTTTTGTTATGAAATAAAACTTCAGGGAATTTCTAGATGAATAATTGTGTTACAAAAAGTGAAATGTTTCCTTTGACAAAAGTTAAATAATTGAATCACGAGCGTAAGTAACATATATAAGGAGTAGAAAATATGACCATAACTAATAAAATTTTTAAAATGAATTTTCAAACTGTGTTTGTAACCCTTATTTTTTAAATTAAAAATAGTCGAAAATGTGCATTTTTAAGCATATTGAGGTTTTTAAAAATAAGTCACGTGCTTTTATTTCGATTTTTTATTGCATTACATTTAATTCAATAAAAAAATAAATCAACATTTTTTGTAATTATAACACCTAAAGAAAAAAATAACTCACAATGGGAGCTTCTGATGACTAGGCAGTCAGAAAAATATTTTTGAAACTATATGATTCAAAGTCTATGATGAGAAACCTTGAGTTCAAAGTATTCAAAAAATTTCTAAAATTCCACATTCTACTTACATTTTTCGTTTTCCGTGTTAAACTTTAACATGTTTGTAAGAGTTCTGAAACATAAAAAATAAGATAGTAAAAGGTATTTATGCAATTTTTTTTTTAATTTGATAAATCTTTTTGAAATATTTAAATATTGTATTGCTAATTAGCTTTTGATTTTGTCAACTAGCTACAAAAGGTTGAAGGAATGGTTAATTTATAGTAAAATATATTTCCTCTTATATCGTTTTGCTACTATGATTTAAAGAGAGTTGGAAACATTTATACCGACAATGTTAAAAAATTGGCTATTTTCGATGCATCTTTTCTCAAAATCTGTTATATATGCATGTTTGAAATTTTCCATACGATTAAAGTACATCTTTCTCATTATACTGAAATGAGCTCTTAGCTAATTTTGAATTTTTTCATAATTTATAAAATATTTTATGAAACATAGTGAAATTGACTCATTTTTCACGTAAAAAAATTTGTAAAAAATATTTTTTTGAGTTTTTTACAAAAAGATCATTCTAGTATATATTAGCCGTGATTATAAATGTATCATAAAAAAATTATATACATGTGAACAGTAGTTTTGAGATAAGGTACATCGGACACCAAAATTTACATTTTGAGATAAATTGATTTTAATGTATACAATGAGACTTCTAATTGGCTAGGAATTAAAAAAAATAAATGGCTCAATTTACAATAAAAGATACATGTTTTGGTTTATATCAGACGTTCAACTTTTAAGCAAAAACGAAGTACATACCTTACAATTTACGCCATTCAAGTGGGCGTGGCTTAGTTTCAACTATTAATTAAAAGTAGTTTTTAAGAGTTTCTAATTACCCTAGAGGTTAAAGTAAGATATTTGTAGAAATATTACAATCTATACAATTTGAAAATGTAAAAATCTCAAATTGTCAAAAAAAAAAAAGAATTTAGTTTTTCAACACTTCTTTAAGTAGAACGTTTAATCAATTTTTGGTCTTCAAAAAGTAGTTTAAAGTAAAACAAGGGATCTTTTGATTTTGTTGAAATGTAGAAAAAAAGGACAGATATAGGCCAACATTTTTATTGTAAGTTTGAGCTATATGCAGACTTTAAAATTCATCTCTAACACAAGTTCCTTGAATTCAAAGAGCCGTCTATTCTTTTATATACTTCGAAAAAGTGCATCTCTCTATTTCAGTCAAATGACACAGCTTTGTGTTATAGACTGAGAAAAATGTGTCGGCTAATATGTAAATGTTATCTACGGAGCTAACCACTTAAAGAAGTTTCGTAATTTAAAAAAATAAAAAAAAATAAAAATTTCAAGTTTTCAAAATTCAAGTCAAAAAATTTTCGTTTTAGAAATATTTATTAAAGTACTGAACTAAATGGGAAATATATGGAATAATTATGATTTATATAATAAATAACAGTTAAATGAAATAATAGATATAACAAACGTATTATTATAGCTCGTCGTATTGCTAAACTAAAAACGAACGCTATTGCTTTTGCAAGTTAAAATTTTACCTCTTAAATATACAGTCCAATTTTATCAGCATTTTCTGAAAATATTATTTCTGATTTAGACAGTTAAAAATAAATGTGCATTTTTTTGAGCCATGCATGTAGAGATATTGAGCATTTATTTCCTGCTTTGGATTTTTTGAAGATCAGAATATTCGTATAGAGCCTGGTTTATTATTTTCAGACTACATGCGTATCGTTTTATATAATAGTAAAGACAGCATATTTCCGGAAAATATGCTTTTATATTACAGTAGACAGAATATTTAGCTATGAAAGTTATTGTATTGTATCAGACAATAATACATGTATGTGTGTGTGCGCGTGTGTCGAAATATATATTACAACATTATGTATTATATATTTATTATTATTTGTACAATGCAAAAATTATAATGAGTGCCTATTTAGGTTTAAAAGATTTCTTGTATAGAGAATTAAATTGGACTGTCTCAAGTGTTCTATGGAAAATGAATCACCTCTGAAGTTGATCAAATTATTTTCGAATTAATGCTTACACAGATATTTCGATGTTGTTTGCTGTCAGCAGAAGACGTACTTCATCTCTTTCTTAAAATATTTCACAGAAATTCTATATTTAATTGAAATAATATTATTGAGAGAGAGAGAAAATATCTAAATAAAGAAGACATTTAATTTGAAATAGAAGTTTAAGTCGTAAATTCATAATAAAATGTTGTAAAAAAAGTAATTAGTTATGCCAAAAGTAATGCTAGAATAATTCGTTAAGTAGAAAATCTGGCATCAAATTTATTTTTTAATCCGTCTTTCTTGTTAATTTCACTTTCACTCGTTACTCCGAAAATACTTAATTCGCTAAAGCTTTCATAGCACAGATTAAAATTTTCCTAATTGAAATTATTTCAAACCATGAAAAATCTATTTTTCCTGTAAAACTTTAATAGGAATTTTGCAGAAAATGTTTATATTGTAACTTATTCTAACGAATCATTTTTATTTCCTATACAAACTATTTATATATAATTACCCCTCTCTTATTCATCTTATAAATTTCTTACTGAGCAATTTTAATGAAAAAAAGTTTAAACTATTCATTTAGGTTTAAGGTTATAGAAAAAAGTTTTAAAAGAATTATAACTCTAATATATATTTATTTTAGAACATTAAGGTGCAAATCTATTTTATTAGAATTTCTCAAAGACCATTATAATTTATCTTGTTCACAGATAAAACTAAATTTCTAAGTACATTTTATCAGTCTGTTTCGACTGAATAATTTTTTAAAAAATGTTCATGAATTAAATTTTTATTTGAACACTAAATTAATAGTTTCCTTAGCGTTTGCTTTCATCCATTTCTGATGTATTTAAATCTGATTCTTTCTTGTTGCATCTCGTATTAAGTATTCACATTTTGAGTTAAAAGAATGTATGCTTTTTGTCACTTATAGAAAATGTGATGTATTAGTCAAGTCATAAATGAGATAAATTTGTCTGCTAAAAATAATGGTCCAGTAAAATTTACTCAACGTCGATAGATTCAAAAAATGTATACTTATTTTAAAAATGATTAATCATTCCTTTCTTGTATAAGGAAGAATGATTTTTGAAGTTCGATATTTTCTTATGTGCTTAAGGCAATGTTATGTCTTTGTTAACGAGTTGAAAGTTGAGTTCTATGAGTGATATCAGCTACTACGAATTCAATATAATGGTTTTATTATTGGGTTAATATTCTATAAATAAAAATAAAAGGATAAATTATCAGCATGAGGGCTGGTTATTCTAAATTTGGTACACACAAGAATATTAAAAAAAATATTTTTAAGTATATATATAATATATAATAGCAATTTCAATGGCTTAACTTGCATTTTTTGACACATTGAAAGTTATTATAAGTCCAATGTTTAGCGATGAATTAAGAATGAAATGAATAAGAAATTATAGCTAATATAGAAGTAATATCTGGATTTATATTCTAAACTTTTATTTCAAATATGTACTTTATAAAGCCTTTAAATTTTTACTTGTCTGGTAATTGGTTAATAAACACGGATTTAAATTAATGACATTTTTAAACGTTTCTACAATTTTTTCCAGGAATTAAATTGATTAGTTTTTCCATTCTCAGGAAGCAAAATCAATATTATTTTGGTGGCCGTGGTATCCTAGTGAACATGGTCATGGACTCCTGGCCGTCGTGTCAAAAGTACAAATTCCTTAGTGTTTCTGAAGAACCAATGAGTAAAGGGGCTGATGTACGTTAAATCTCTGTCGAGGTCCAAAGTCCTCCAGTTGGCGTGGTGGAAAAGTTCGTGGAGCAGTAACAGTTCAGGTGTCATCCTTGTCACTTCACCATGGTTCAAATTTACTACCTCGGTCACCAATAGGTCTCATGTTGTTTTATAGAGCAACGTTAATAATCGCTCACTCACAATTACATTTTAAGCTGTTTTCATTATGAACTATTTTTCTTCGGATGGTAGTTATTGCATTTATTTTCTGCTCTTTAAAGTAAATCAAATTACTCAAAATATCATGAAAAGTGTTAAATTTTATATGTATTTCATATTTTACTATTTGTATTATAGATAACTAAACATAAGTTTATCCTGAAAGTATTAAAATTAAGTTAAACATTTTTCTTAATTTTGTTTCAATGCTCAACAGTCAAAGTACATGATTATTTACGTTTCTTAAAGGCATTTCCCAAATGTTTTGTAAAATGTCTTAAAAATAATATTATATATAGTGAAGTTTAAATAACAACTTAATAAAAAATGGTTTGAAACGTAAAAGTTCAAGACAGAAAAAAAATTTAATTAGTAAAAATTATTAACTTTCGTTTGTTACGGGAAACTCTTAGCACACAATTGACCGCTTCTCTTACAAATTTTTTTGAAAAAAATTGTAAAAAAAAAATCACCTAATTTTTTAATTGTATTATTCAATACAGGAAACGAAACAAAACAAAATATGTAGGGTTTAAGTTGAGTTTTTAATTTTTTTAAAAGTGAAAAAACATTCAGTTTTATTATTAATTTACTATCCGAGTTATCTTGGACAAATGGAAAAAAAGTTAAATATTAGTCTTTGTATGATAGTTTTTGAAACTAGGGACAACATGAAGTGATACCTGGCATTCTGTACACTGGTATCTGGTCTCTTATCTTACTGGTTTACCTCTGGAATCTCTTTTACGGGAGCACAGAGTACACTGTCTCGTTGGATTTAATTTTTTTTTCGGTAGAAGGAATAATATCTGAAAATGTCCTGAGGTGATGGTGATGGACTTATGCTAGATCGTACTGATGTGGTAGAAAACTCGTCACGATGATTTTCAGAAGTTATTTTTTCAATTAGTACCATTCTAAATTGTTTAGGGGATCGAGAATCTTCTGATTTACAGTACAAAATGCAGGCTACTAACAAAAGCATCACTTCAACAATTTTCAATGTTCACCTCGTCATAATAACTATTTGAAAAATCATCGCTATCTTTATATTGCATCATTGTCATTATTTTACTTTTTTTCACACACAACGAAACTATCCTTCTGTATACATCACTTATTCACAAGCCGTCGTATACTATACAATAGGGAAAACTCGTGATCAGTCCCGCTAAATTATTCGTAAATCAAACAAAACTTTGAAAACTGCCAATCAAAACTGCATATTTCCTTTCATTTCCTCCAGGACGAGTAAAACTGAGATAAAACCAATCGTACTGACAAATTCTGCTTCCCCCGATTTTTCTCGAGTTAATAATTAACTGCAATATATACGAACTCGAGATAACTCGGGATAATCAGGCAAGCGGTTAAAGAGAAAAAATTGGTAATTCATGAAGAAAAAGTCTTCCTTGCAGCACAATATTAGTGCCCGGAAATTACGTTATTAGCTTCAACATTTTCTGTATGAAATGATTTTGTTTTATTTGCCACTATAGACTTGTCATGTGTATGGATCCATGTACGCGATAAATCTTTTGAGACTCTAATTTTTAACGTTGTAGCGTGTGGAAATGAGGAAAGTGATATACCCCTGAACAAATATCATCCTGGTTACTTGAATGTGGCTGAGAATTATGAGGACCTTTGTCAGAAATTCTCGTGATTCTTTAACGCTGTGTGGCATTATGAGACACAATCAATCAATCAATAATTACTTCAATAATTTGAGCAATTACTTTTGGTTTTAGTGAAATTTAAAACTTTTCTTGTGAAGAAAAACTAAAATTAATTATCTGATAAATCCTGAAGGTAAGGAGTAGTAAAACTATGGATAAAATTTGTATTCTAATGTTTAGATAATAATGCTTTATATTGTTAAACATTCATGACAATAATTTTCACTTTAAATGAATGAAATGAAAATGGATGTATTATCTTCTCTAAAAGATCATTTAATGCTTTAGAAAAGGAAATATTTAGCATGATTATTTAGCTAAAGGTGTCCGACTACTTGTGTGTGGCAACTTTTTCTTCAAATAAATTGGATATATCGAGATTCTTGTGTCGTTTTTAGATTATTTAGTACATTTTAAGAAAAAATGACTAAAATTAAGAATTGAAAAATTAATTACTACTACTAAAATGGGTAAAAATTGACAAAAAATTACATAAATGGGATCCGTTCTGTACAAATAGTAAATGAACAAGTTCTCGACTTTTCAATTTTTATGTATTAATTTGCTATTCCTTTTTGAAATGCCCTTCAGGATAAGATATTTTTAATTTTTACAAAAACTACAGCACTTTATCTTAGTTAATATATGAAATTGTTTTAAAAGCAATGATTATATCCATATAAAGAACTGTAAATTTTGTAATAAAACATTGATTGATAAATCTGAAGGTTAAAACAATTCTACTGTTACACATAGCATACACAGAAAGTTTCAGCAAAAATTGCATCCCCGTTTGAGGTTTTCGAAAAAAAACCGCACATTTTAAAGTTTGACATCTTTTGTAAAGTTATGGCATCTGTGTTTTTTTACTGAAACACTTTAATTCTTGTTTTAGTGAATGAGAAATAAAAACTTGGCATTTTTATAAAATTAATAAGATGGCTCTTATGAAATAAAATCATAAAATAATTTTGTCAATTTTGCAAAAAAAACCATGATTTTAGAGTAGCTGAATATCTTAATATTACGAATTAAAATAATAATGCAGCGTAGTTTATGATTCATTTTCTGTAAGCCAGCTTCATTTTTTTCAGTAAATAACGATGCATACAATCCATTCTTCTTCTTTATAAGAGGGTCTTCATTTTCCTGCATTTGGATTCAGTTAAATGTAACTAACAAATTGAATTTCATTAATATTCATTCTAATATTTAATACTATGAAACTTCATATTTTTAACGATACTGGATTTATATGAACATACTGTTACGGGCTCTTTAGGAGAAAAAGAAAAGATATGTATGATCGTTATATAAGCTCTGTATGGTTGTATGTGATGAAATACTTGAAGAAAGAAGTTACATAATATCTAAAATATTAACCAGAGCTGATTTTTAGAAACAAATTGAGCATTCACAAGGATATCTTTGAAATAAATATAGGTGTATTCTAATATACTTACATAAGGTCAAAAGAGAAAAAAAAAAGAATACAGAATTTCAGTGAACAAAAAAAATGTTTTGATCAACCGATGGTAAATGTAGTTACGAAGGAACTATATTTTTAATAAATATTCAAAAATTAAATATTGTGATCACAATGTTGTAGCATTTTGTTAAATATAAATGTGTGTTTTGAAGAAAAGCACTTTCTTGTATGAAATACATGCACATAGCATTCATTTTTGAGTACGACATTCATTCTCTTATGTTACTTGGTTTAACTTTTTAACGCATCATAAATGAATACGATCAAAATCCTTACTAAAAGTACTATCTTTCCAATGAAAAAATATGAATGGAGCATTTACCCGAATGAGATGAGGGATAAAGGAATTAGAAGAATTATGATCAAATACGATTTACTGATTTTAATCAAGAAGAAAAAATAATTTAGAAGCCATAAGAACAATTGATAAATCGCATTTGTGAATTATATCCTTTCTCATCATAGACAACAAACTATGTGGTCTTCCAGCAATTGTCTTAAATGACAAATTCTATGAGAATAAGAGATAATATCTTTTCCATCGATCCTCTTTCCTTAAGTGTAGAAAAGAATAGCATTCCTAAGAGAAGAGGAAAAAAATACACAAAAAGTTTTGCAATGAAGACAGCGTTAGAAAAGACTCTGCAACCGTTTTTTAACATGACTTCCTTCAAAAAACGAGCAGATATTAAGCGGAATAAAAAAAAAGTGCATCACCTCTTCAGCGTGAAAGAGTAAGGTGTAGCAAAAGTATGACTTTGGGGAGAGTTGTTTCTTTTTTTTAGATCAATGTTCCTTTTTCAAAATGTGATAGTGTTACTAATGCGATTGTCTTTCAATTTTGAACGTTGATTCTACTTAATCTCAACTTCCGAAAGTTACATTGATGCTTCTAAGTTAAAGTCGAAAATAAAAGCTATTCTCTTCAAGAAAGGATTATAATTTTTTTTGATGCAGGATTTTGTTCCTTCTTATGGCAACATTCTTTTCGTCAATTAGTTTTTGTTTTTACGAATTTAAGTCTTCTGGGATTTGGATAAATGACAGCATATATCCCGCTAATGAATAAAAATGGTTTATTATTAGCCTTTTTATTTTCTAATATGTGTTTATAAGGCGTTGTATTTTAATTCCTCATGCTTATTTTTCAACATTTGTAAGGTAATAATAATACACATGGTGGTGAAGCAGAATTTAAAAAATCAAATAAGGTGAAAAATTCGAAGTGTAGTATAAAAGTCAAATTTTAAAATTACTTTATTTAAGCATTTAGTGGCCCAAGTATTCTTTGTTTATTCATAGCAGACATAATTTTTGGTTTCCCTTAACATGGGGATTGTGGCATACCTAAACTACTTTTGAATTTCCTTTGTGACCAATTATAATATGGTTTGGTAATGTGTCTCGAAAGTTAGATGGGAAAGCATCTCGTCAGTTAAGAATGTTCCTCCAGAGCTTTGAGATATCCTAAATATTTCTGTATATGTAAAGAGAAACTTTTAAACTATTCACTGCTTATCCAAGATTAGATTCGTGTTTAATGTAACATTCTTTGTCAGCAGCTACACGTAAATAAATCTAAAATAATATTTAGATACAATGTAGCAGACCGATGTTCACAAACTAAGGCTAATTGTCATTAGATAAACCTCAAAAGCAAATTAAATTTTGATTAATTTATTTAACAGTTATTATTTCTCACTGCTTGCACTATTGTCTATTATTATTAAAATAATAATAGGAAAATGCAACATTTTTTCTAATGTTGTTTTCTAATACACAGGTAGTGACTTTCAAAATTACATCAAATGTTCAAACATTTGGAGTTTCTTACTTATTTCAACCTCTAGTGAATGTGTTTAGATATTTTGTTGAGCAGTATAATAATCATTCGTTTGTATAAAATAAATACAATTCTAAATGACAATTTATGAAAATTACAACTATTTATCTTTAATAGTTTCAGGGTATTTTAGTGCTTCTATCTATTTAACGTATATTTCCGAATATGAGCCGATACGTGTATAAGTACAGAATATATTTTTCTGTAAAAATTTGCCAAACTTTGAAATTCGTATATAAGCTTAATTGAAAAGAAATATTTCAATTCACTGTTATTTTTAAACATGTTGTCATGAAGACTAAACTGCTGTCAAATGGGATGTGTTATTCAATTAAATTGCTATAAAGTAAAACGCCAGACGTAAACAACAATCGTTTTATTTTGAGTAGCCTTCTATAAGGTTCACGATTTTTTTCCCATGTTTGCTATTTTTTACATTGCCTGTATTTTTCAGACTTTTTCAGCCATTTATTTGCTTGGAAGATGAACGATAAGAGAAATTTGCGCACGGCACGGGATCGTTAACATATGTTTTATCCCTTTTAGGGAAATTTCGCTACGTAAAGATCACCTGCATTCAGCCATCCTAATAAGCGAAGGGGAATTTTTTGAATTATATAAAAACTTGGCTTGCGTTAAGCCTAAACTAGAGGATCCGCATTAAGCATCCTCATAAATACTTTAACTTTAAAACAGTTTCAAATTTCTCGGCTTATACACGAATATATATTTATACTACCCACTTCTCTTAATTTAAATCCTATTGGACTTTAATACTTCAGAAACTTCAGCCCAAACTATATTCAAGTATTACTATATTATTACAATGTTTTTCAATTAATAATGTGTATACATAGGTTTTCATTTGCTCAAACGGAGGGGAATCATGCTCATGTAAAGAAATAATATTCAGTCTCATACATTCAACTAAAATTACTATTCACAATTGTCAAGAATTTTCGCACACACTGATTAATCTATCCCGATAAGTAATACATGATTCTACGTCGTTTGTAATATTTTAAAGAAAAGACAGAAAAACGAGAAATACTAATGAAAGGGAGGGTGGATGTTAAACTAAATGTTAATTAGAGAGTTTATATATTAAAAAAAAAACTTTACATAATGTGTTTTATGAAGTCGAAATTGTTTGCAAACTCTATTCAAATTAATTAGTTTGCCTTTTTACGCATTGCAGTTTTATTTAAATCAAAGCAATATACTTACTAATTATTTTTTATGTGTATCATTTTCAGTACAAGTGTAATAGCAAACTTAAAAATTTAACGTTGTGAAATAATTTACGGATCTTTTTTCAAGCATTTTGAACTCTACTGGAATTTTTTAACGCTATTCCATTTAGGAATAAATTCTAGTTTGATAGAATGTACAAAACGACAAAAGGAATTAAATTTCAATTATTTTGTTGTATACACACACACACACACACACACACATATATATATATATATATATATTATATATATATTATATATATATACATATATGTATATATATGTATATAAACATATATATATATATATATGTTTATATATATACATATATATATACATATATATATATATATATATATATATATATATATATTAATTATATTTTTCCAATATGTATATTTTTAAGAACACGCATTTAAACAGAATACACTAATATAAAGTATTATATGAAGAATAAAAAACACTGATGACTATATATATATATATATAATATATAATTTTAATTGCGTGTATTTTTTCTTATGTTTTCATATTAATTTTATGCTTAAGTGGAAAAATTGCTGTATATGTTTACTCTAATAAAAAATACTATGCATTTATATATAGAATGTGGTTGACATAATTTATTTTTCCTGTATTTCATTCAAACTAGAGTGGTTTTACTGCTATAAACGGAATAGCTATTGACAGCTAAAAAATCGACCAGGTATCGAACACATGCCATTTCAGCAATATCAGGAGAAGGCGGAGCGACAACTGGTTTCTCATGACAAATAGTTGAAGCAAGCACCTTTAAGCGCGTAGCGAATGCAGTTACTTGAATGAAACCTCCTTTAGGAAGACAATTTATCATTTTTCAAAATCCCATGATTTGATGCTCACTCACTATAAATTGTCCACTCTCTTCCTTTTCACAGTTTGTAAGAGTATAATGTCTAATCACGCTTGAAAATAGAGCTGATATATCATCTATCACTTATATTTCCTTTTTGTACGTAATAATATTAATATAATGGTAAGTTAACTCTTTTGAACACCCATAAGTGTTTAAAAAATGAGCCTAGAAATACATGAGAGTTTTTTATATAAGGCAGATTTTATTTTTTCTTGTCCAGTAGGAAATTTTTCAGTTGTTGAATTATTGGAATGAATAAATTGAGAGAGAATTGGCTATTTTTTGCTAGACTATATTCCAATATTAAATTTAAATTAAATTTTAGTCATATTTAGCATTAAAGTGGTAATTATTTTAAAATGTATATATTTCTGTATGCGATATTTAAGGTCTCCGACTACGTTCGGAAGGGTGATTTTAAAAAAGCGTATAAATAGATAATATTTATGATATTTAGTGTCACTTAAGTTAGAAAATGTACATACAATTGTTTTAAGAACATTATTACAATAAAAAATTATTTAAGTACAATATTTTGACAAAAACCGAACATAGAATGACCCATTTTCAAAATATTATCCTTTTGTGAAAAATACTTCTGTTATAATATTATTTTGCCAGTATATAGCTCAGACCTCTGTACAGAGGCTCAACTAGAATTTTTGAAATATATAACTTAGAAGTAGGTTTATCCATGTTTTACGACAACAGAGGGGAGAAATTTTAAGAAAAAAACGCCCATAATTATTTCAATAGGTTGTAACTCTGAAAATAATGTGAAATTTTCAAAAATCCTAGTACAGACTCTCTGGAGAAGTCTTTACTTTGTATAACCAAAATATTATTATTTTAGAAGCATATTTTATAAAAGGAGAACATTTTGAAACAAGGTTATTGTAAGTTAATTTTTTGCCAAAATATTGTATTTAAATAAACTTATTTTGTCAAAATGTCCTTAAAACAATTTTATGCATGTATTCTAAGCTAAGTGATACTAAATACCACGAAAATCTTTCATTTATACGCTTTTTTAAAATAACGGTTCCGAACGTAAAAAACGTACCTTAAACTGTATAGCTCATTTGCTACTAAAAATATATTTCTTCTCTTATGATTTGTAGTGAAAAATTACACTTAAAAATAATTCGTAAGGAAATAAAAAACGGATAAGCTATGAGAGAAACATAATAATGTATCATTTTATATGGATTATAGTAACTGTAACGTAGTATATTTCTTTTAACTTACTTATCACACATCAATAGATGCATCTACTTATATGATTTATGAAACTTATTGATTACAATATTGAATACATGCATTTTATTATGTCTATTTTATCTATTTCTCAAAGACTCTTTGTAAAGTCATGCTTGATACAGTTTGTAAATAATCTAAAAATATTTTTTTCTTTTATGAAGAATTACGGGGGAGTTGTGCCCTCAACGACAGACCAACTTCCATTGTACAAATTATACAACTGTTCCCACTCATTGCTTAAATCGTAAAACTGCACTTTACATCAGCGTTTCTCAAACTGTGGGGCACGCCCCCTAGGGGGGGGTGATAACTTAACAAGGGGGCCGCGAGTATATCGAAAAGTCGAAAACAAAAGATTATTTAAAAAATTATTAATTTACTGAAAGGGAACAGAACAAACTACATTCTGACATAATAAAAAATAATAAAATGCACAATTATACTGTTATAATACACTTATCAATGTATCAGTACTGCACAATGTATTTCATAATAATTTAACAGTACTAAGATGAGAACAAGTTTAATAATTACCATTGACCCTATGGGCATGTCATAAAATTACATACACAATTTAATACTTATCTTAAAAATAAGTACGGTTTATAATTAAACTCGCATTGTTGCTTTACTTTGAAGTATAGTATTATTGAATTCACTATATTATTATTCTATGTAGGGGGCGCGATGAAAATTAGGTCGCCAGCATAGTAATCTTTGAGAAGCACTGTTGTACATGCATCATGTAGCTCCATTCATTTGTTCTCTTTTTTCAAAATCTTTCTAATTCTAAAATCTAAATCTAAAATTTGTTCTCTTTTTTGGCACTCTTCTTCAGTTAAATTCAGGACTAAAGCTATATCATCCAACACTTCATTGAAAATGTCCTTGCATTTTGATAGGCCTGCAGCTCCTGTAGCTTCCTGGAAAGTTGGTTATTTAATTCCTTTGATTGTTAATAAGTCTTCGTATGAGGCGACGCCTTTCTTCTCACGCACCGATTCCATTCTAGGCAATTGTTGCGGTATTCCTCAGTGAGAGCTTGCAATAATGTACTATCGCAACCGTATTGGTGACATTATATAAAATGAAGCACACAGGGTTGAAAATTCAGTTGTTTGACACATGCGAAATCAGGTATGGCAATGTGGTGAGTTATATTGGAACTTGACATTGTTACGATAGTACGTAATAAATTTATTTCAGCAACACGAAAAACTCTTTTTATATAGAGAGAAAAAAATTTCCTTCATTCTTAAACATATTGCCATTAAAGAGTAATGGATTGTCACTGAGAGAGAATATATATATAAATGTTTAAAATTTTAAAAACACTTTTTTAAGATCTGAAACTAATTAAGACCAAATAACCATTTAAGAACCGATCAAGTACTTTTGTAATAACCAAAAAGAACAGTAAAATTAAATTTCATGAGATTACCATGTTTATCGCTATTGAATAATTGATAGAAATATGTCTTTTCAAGAAAATTGGTGGTAATAAATGATTAAGAATCGAGTAATGAGTAAATAAAAACGAAATGATTTTTTTTCTTACTACTTATTTGTATTTCTGTTAGCTTATCCAAAATACTAAAACAAATAGAATTCTTCTCAAGTTTGTATTGATTAATCTTTTTAATTTAATTTATTACTCACCGAAAACATAAGAGGATACATTCTATATTAATATTTTCTTAACTTTGTATTGAGATTTTCTAAGAATTATTGATTGAGCAAATAAGATTGCAAGCAGAGAACATTTTAATTAAATCAAAAATCTTTTTTTACAAATACTTAGTGATAATTAAAAGGGTAAAGTGTGGAACTTTCCACTTTGCATTTCTGTAGATTTAATTGTTCTCTCGGCATATGCAGAATGCTTAGAAATGCGAAATATTTCAAATTTCTAAGGATATGGAATAAAGACTGTGTTTTAGTACTGAAAGATGTTTTATGAACCAGATTAATTCAAATTATCTCTTAAGAAAACAAATATTTAATAGTTTTTAAGTTTCCCCATGTTGAAATCTTGGTTTTTTTATTATAATTTTTTCGGACATTTTTAATCTTCTATCAAGCAAAGGGGTCACACATAACACAAAATAAATTATTATATTAAATTTTGACATTAACTGAAAAGAGTGCAAATGATTCAGTTAAGTCAGTGCTTCTCAAACTTTCAATACTGGCGCCCCCCTTTTCAATCACAATTTTTATCGCGCCCCCCCTTATACATAATAATTTACTGAATGCAATAATAATGCACTTTTACGATAAAGCAACAATATTTATTATAAACCATATAAATTCATGACATAAGTATTAAATTTTGTATATGTTACTTTTAAGCAAAAAAAAAGTTAAGTAATAGGATAATTACTAAGTTATTTTTCCTTTCTCTGATTTTTAAATTGGAACATATTACAAAATGCGGTGCTTGCTTAGAAGACAAAATATAGATATCAGCTAAATATAGAAAATGAACTCAGAGGGTCAATTTCTTATCTTAAAACTCCTTTCAAAAACTTTGCTCTGTAAGACAAGCCCATGGAAGTAGCTAATAATTATTAAACTTGTTCTTAATTTAGTATTAATTAATTAGTCATAAAATACTCTGTGCACCACTCATACATTAAAAGCAGTGTTTCTCAAACTTTCAATACTGGCGACCCAATTTTCAATCATAATTTTTGTCTCGCCCCCTGTACAACAATAATGTATTTACTGCAATAAAAAGCACTTTGAGAGAGAGACGCTAAAGTTACAATACGATCTTAATTATAAACCGTACAAATTAATACAATAAGTATATTAAATTTTGTGTATATGTAACTTTTAAGTAATATATATATATTTTAAGAAAATTACTTAAAATATATATTACTTAGAATTATGTTATTTTTCTTTCTCTAATTTTTAAATTGGAACAGATCGCAAAATGATGTATTTAATTAAAGATTTATTTCCTTCAGCATTCATTTCTCAAAGTACAAATGTCATTAGAAAAATAGTCTAGTCAATGTCGCTCTCTATCATATCCATCACATCTGGCATTATAGGGTACGTTTGCGTGAGTCTGGGCAACCAGACGGACGTCTGCGCAAAACATGTAAAAATGCTTTTCCTCGTACAATTCCAGTCAGTTTTGGTCGACTCGATACTCATATAGCTACCGAATCTAGCTTGAATGTACATTTTTTTAATTTCCACGTTAATTGTAATTCACGGTAATTAAGTATTTACGGCAGTAGATTAAAACAATATCATACATGCATTTTTAAGTCGTAAGCAAACATTCGACCATAATAAAGAATCAACAAGTACACAGACGAACGAGCATGGTCCCGAAAATTAAATTAAGGCGATCTTCTCAAAAATACTTAAATTTTGGATTTACAACTACTGAAGTAAATGATGGAAAAAAAGGCCCAGCTCGACATGTGTTAAAAACTTACAAATCTGTAGAACAACATGTGAAAGTTGTTTTTAAAACATGTAAAATCATTTAGCTATGTTGGCAAAGAATTTTAAAAAGTATTTACTGGATGAGGACAGCTTGGTAGCAAGTTACGAGTGGATTAGGGATCTATTTCAAGATACTCCAGAAGGGCTCTCAACTTTAGAAGAAGAAATCTTCATAGATTTTATATCCAGTGAAAATTAAAAGGCAATTTTGTAATAAATCGCTCTTTGAATTTGGGGTAGAGGTGGATGAGGAATTATCTGTACTGCAAACAAAAGCACTTCGTATACTATTACCATTTTCAACATCCTACCTTTTTTCAAACCGGATTTTCTGCAGTGGATGCCTTGAAGACAAAATATAGATCTCAGCTAAATATAGAAAAATAACTCTTTAAGTGTCAATTTCTGATATTAAACCTTCCTTTGAAAAACTTTCCTCTACAAGACAAGCCCGTGGAAGTCCCTAATAATTATTAAACTTGTTCTTAATTTAGTAATAAGATTGATTGATTGAATATTAACGTCGCACTGTTCAGCTGCACGAGGGCTTTTGACGACGGACCACGTAATTTTGAACCATGGTCAAGTGACGTGGATGACACCTGAGCTGGTACCCCTCTCTCCTAACTACCACACCACACCAACGGAAAAACGTTTCAACTCTCAACAGATTTTACGTGCATCGCTGCCCTACACGGTGGGTCTTTAGTGGTACTGGGCTCGAACTCGTGACAAGGCAAGCCACGATCCGATACCTATACCACTCGGCTACCGCGGCCAAATTCAGTAATAAGAAATTATTTATAAAATACCTTCTTCAGTACTGATACATCAAACGTATACTGGCTGAAACACCGACTCTTCGCACGAGTTCATTTTTTAAAAAATAAAACATTATTCTTGATATAATAGCTGAACTGTGTAAGGAGAGTAAAACTGTGTGCACGACATTGTATACAAAAAATGTAAAATGATTTTTTTTAGATAAATGCTATAATTGTAAATAACTGTTTAAAAGAACTGTAATTTTAAACCTCACACAATTAGCATTTAGAATTAATGTTAAATTATGAAAAAGAATATAAAATTCCGATGAAGAATAATTGTGTTACTTTTAACATTTAAAGCGAGAAGACTTCAAAATGTTTTAACCCGGGAGCAGGCGCGTACTCGATACTAACATTAATGGTAGTGCGGGGGGACTCAGTCACCCCAATCATTTGTTTAGAATTATTTTTACTGTACACGATACAAATCGGAATTCTAGTGAATATTTTAATTTATAGAAAGTATACTTACCTTTTTTCAAGGACTATTCAATTCTTTGATGATTTGAGAAAAAATCCAATAAAACTGAACTAAAATGATTCAAAAGTACAAGACCATAATAAAGGACGCAAATCAGACACTTTTCAATTATCCTACAGAAATGTTAAACCAATCAATTCTTTTCCAAATATCGCAAAACTCAATTATTCACAATTTCCCTAAGCGAAAAGCAAACGCATAAAAGATGGGAGGGAACTAATATTGATAATAACCATACCATAAGATTGAAGGTCAATCAAATGATTAGCAAACGTACTATGCAGCCTGGCTAAAAAGTGAATCATGACTTCCTTTTCTTTTTCTACAACTAATGTACAGTATTTCAATAATAATTACAGTGGTGAATTGTTTATCTTCTTAGAATTTTTCTCACGGTATGGGTTTCGTTTTTCTTTTAACGAGTAATATTTTATGTTAAAACGTAATAAAAAAATCTCTCATTGAGGAAATACAGCAAATAAAACAAAATGTTTTTTTTTCTTTAATTTGGTTTTGGGATCAAAGATAGCTATTTGATGACGGAAAAAAGCCAGATAATAAACATAAATTATGTCAGTGTTGTTGCGTGTATTTTTTTTTATTTTAGGAAGAAAGCATTTTGTTTTACTTCTCTTTCCGGTTATTTTTTTTTAAAAAAAATCTTTAAATTTTCGATACGCTCGCGCCCCCTTGTAAGGTCATCGCGCCCCCCAGGGGGGCGTGGCCCCACACTTTAAGAAACACTGGTATACCGAGATGAAAACAGGAAAAAATCCGAAATGGATTGGAAGATGGACCCATGTTTCGCACATTATAAGATATGTAATCATTTCTTATTGTGATATTTCACAGCAACATTAAAAAAAAAAGAAAAAAAAAGAAAAGAAAATATCTCAAGAGTAGAAAGGGGGTCCACCTAAGAGGAGTAAAAGGACAATGATTTGGTTTTGTGTAGGTGTGTGTGTCGGTTTTTTTTTTAATTTCAGTGTAATTATTATTATTATTATTCATGATTAATTTCAATTCTTGAAGAGGATAATAAGTTCTCAATTTTGAAACGTGGACAATTTCAGATTAACATTATTTAAAAAAAAATTCTCTTCACTTTAACATTAACGTAAAAATATTTAAAAATTGGCAAAAATATGATTTTTAATGTGTGTAAAAATTTTTAAACAGCCATCCATCACCTTATTACTATTGACTATGAATTCAAAAATATAAATTCCTACAATACAGAAAATAAATTTTCCCAAAAATAGACCAAAAATTGTTTACAAGAGCACTAAGGGTGGAAACAGACTGACTAAAAAAAAACAAATTAAGAGATTGACCCAAGTCTTGCACAATCATTAAGGCAAGTTTTCCTTCTTATCGTGTAATACTGCACCATAACTTCAAAAACAGAATTCCCCAAGACTGAAATTGCAAGGCAACCAAAAAAAAAAAAAAAAGATAGTATTTTTTAAACTATTTATGACGTATTTATATTTATATTATACTTTAATTCTTAAAAAGGTACAAGTTAGGAGGCAATAGTATTTTAACAGTCAAAGGTGTAGTCCTTTGAGGTACTCACTGTAAGGATCTACCGCCTGCACCTGGCAACAGGTCGAACGAGACACGAGATAGAGAGAAGGATCTGGCAACGAGGGTTGAGAAGAAGGGGAACGAGGGAAAAGGGAAGTGGTGGCGCGAAAACGTGGTCGGATAAAGGAAATACTGCGGGACCATGTTTTGTAATCTTGGATCATCAGAATATATTATTTTTCTTATGAAATGTCCCATGGAAGATGTACAATAAACAGAGGGACAGAATCCTGTGACTGCAATTATTTTCTTTTCACCATTCGAACACGATCCGAAAAGAACCCACAAGATTACACTGGTGTCAGAAGTGGGGTGCAATGGAGCAGAAGTTAAAGGAACAAAATATTTCAAATTGATCGGTGTTCGTACTACATAATTGTGAACAAGGTTCTAGTGGGCATTCGCGCGGTTTGAAAGGAAATTTTTAACAAGGAAATAGAATCCTGCAGTGTATTTTCAAGTTGATGACCACGTGGATCCCGGGAAATGCCCTGCAGCAGTTTCAAGTGAAAAAACAAGACCTTCTTCATATGGAGTTTTACCATCACCTGCCGAGTTGGGCTATGAACGAACAGATGTCGTATTTTTCTTCATTTTCTGATGAATGGAGCCGTGATCTGAAAACAACGAAGGAAATCCCAGTAGTGTTCGAGCACAGAAACAGTGTTCATGTCGAGGTAAGTGACTATTGTTCCCCTGAGTTAAAATATTGTGTAAATATTTAAACGAGTAATGGGATGCAGTCATATTTAGTTTGTTTTAAAAAAAAATAGAAAAAGCAGATATATATACATATCTGAAAAGAAAATTTCATTGGTTTATTGCAATATTCTATGTTGTTGGATTATTGTGTAGATGAAATAAGAAGATTGTGTACTTATTTTACCTGGAAATAATAGGGTATCATTTTAAATGTTGTAAAATATGTTATTTAAGAGTTCTAGTGTTAAACTATAATTTCTTTTTTTTTGTCATCATTCTTTACTGTTTTGAAGTTGTCTCAAAAATTAAAATTTGTGTACATTGAAGTTGTCTCAAAAATTAAAATTGTCTATGGAAAGTGCTTTGCATAACAATTCAGTTTGCAGAATTTTTTAAAAAAAGAGAATTAGTTAGATTAATTTATCTTGAAAAAATTGTTGCGAAAATGTATGTTTGAGTTCGTGAAAAATATCCATTAAAAAAAATGTATATGTATTTCAAATAGACTTCCTGTTAAAATGTTGTAAATAAGAGATTTCGTAGGTTATTTATGACTCAGAATATGGCATGTTTTTTTTTGAATCTTATATGATAGTTTTTCATTTTAAGCAAAAGTGTTGCAATTTGTCAGCTAGTTGATGGTTTAATGCAATCTGAGTTTATTTCCTTTGCTCGTAAGTTATGATGTATATATATATATATTGGTTTTTTGTTTCCTGCATAAGATTCTTTTTTAAAAAAAAAAGAAACTAAGAGTAGATTTATGATTTGAGAAATAATTCTATGGTAATGTAGATAAAGTATGTTGTTAATTGTGTTTTTTTTTTATTTTGAAAAGGTTCTGCGTTCTGATTAGTAACAAATAACTCTGTGTCGCATATAAGTTTTATTGTAAACATATTTCGAATTGTGTTTCTGAATTTCAGTACTCTTAAAAAAACGAGTGTATTATTATTTTTTTTTTTTTTGCTTGTTAAATGTATAGTACTAGGTCATTTAAGTGTTTGTATTTAAATTTGTCAGAAGGTAATTTGGCATTAGGTTTAGCTTGATTAGAAATGGTATTTCTCATTAGAAGTAAGAAAATTGACTTAAACACTTACCGTCTGACAAGATTTGCCCTTTCAATTGAGCTTTTAATCGGCGTAATCTTGTTCCCATGCGCTTCATTACATGGCCAATACACTCCAATTTTTCAATTGATATTCATTTCCATAAATGTTTTTTTTTTTACCGCATCAAATGCTTTGCAATCCCCATCTCCTAAGTACGTAATATATCGGGCATTATGTAAAGATAATGACCGTTGAAAAATTTTAGACGCACCTTGATTTCCATCGCTCCACTAGATCCAACGTAGTTCCTTTTACAATCCTTTTCATGAAAAGGCAAGTTTTTACAAGCGCAATATTTCGAAAGAATATCAACATCTATCACCTTACCTGTATCAATGCTGGTCACAGTAACTACACTATTCAAGGATGTGTAACCACGCTTCTGCCATGTCCCATCTACAGCTACTGCTATATTTTTGTTACCTTCATTTTCACAAATAGCTTCCTTCGCAGCATTTTGAATATTGAATCCTCATAAACAAGTTTAGCAGCATTTAAAATTCGCTTACCGTAAGGAGCAAACCTTGTAGGTAATTGCGGAAAATTCATTACACCGCAGAACGTTCTCCTTGCTTCTGCACCTTTTCCAATTGAACGCATAGCATACACAAACCTGGTATTTATTGTAGCAATTTGTGTTCCTTCATGAAAATTTGAAGAAGAGAATTCTACACGATATGGACAAGCAAAACATTTCAGGACAAACGTAATAGCCAGTCCAGACTTACCTTTTAAAACTTGCATGTCTAAACCACTGTTGCATATTTTACAGTGAACTTCATTCTTGAAAACGAAAGCAAGAATATTCAAATTCATGATTGCATTTAAAATACCTACCCTATCACCAAAAGAAGAAAACTCTCATTTAAATCGGGAATTTTCTTTTTTTTGCACATGACTGCTTTGAATCATGTGCATGTTCAGCTTGAGCATTTAATTTACAATCAGTGGTACTTACTTTGCTATTAATAGTATTCTTATGTGGATAATACTTACCTTTGCGTTTCTTGAAAACTTTTGTAATCTTGGCATTTCAAAATTTCAGAAATTTTAAGTATCGATAAACGACAAGTGCTCAAACACGTGTTAGAAAGCGCCAAAAATAGGTAAACAACCTTAACAGTTACACTTGCAGTTATTCTACAGTTAATTTCGTGGGAATAAATAAAACAGATAATGACTTTGCAAGAGCATCCCAGTTTTAAAAGGCCAATGTTTACATTTCTATCTGTCAAAGTAGGCGTGGCAAATCAGTTGATTATTTTTTAAAAACATTTTAAAATACTTCTAATTCAAAAATTCACTAGTATGTTATATCATTGAAAGGGCTTAATTTGGAGATTTGAGAAATATCAAAATCTCAAAATCGATTTCTGGAAGGTTTTTACCATACCGACTGTCCTTAATTCAATTAGCGCGGGACTTAGATGAGTCACCTGATCCGTCTAGGTCTAAAATTGTTTTAAGGGATTTAATAATCTCTAGTAAATATTACAAGGAGGAAGAGGGAAAAGAGTTATTGGAAGTTATTACAGCCGAAATGTTAGAGACAGAACAGCAGCAAAACTAGAACAACAAGAACAATTATCAATTGAAAAATTACGCTTGGAAACAGAATTATCTAGGAACGCTAATCAGAGTGCTACTCAAAATGATGGTCAAACCTCACGTAAAATCTTTAGATGAAATAGTTAAAATGGTTAGGCTCTTGACTGTAAAGGTACCCAATAAATCAGACGGGTGGGACTATTTCTTTTCTAGTCTTGAAAAAGCTTTCGCTAGTGAAAATGTCATGATGAGTTAAAACCGAAGGTTTTGTTATGCATGTTAGGAGACAAGGTGTCAAACTTATTAGTCAACGTAGGCGAAGAAGAATTAAAAGATTACGAGTCTTTAAGTGAGTGAGTGAAGATTAACGTCGCACTGTTCAGCTACACGAGGGCTTTTGGCGACGGACCAAGTAATTTTGAACCATGGTCAAGTGACGTGGACGACACCTGAGCTGACACCCCCTCTCCTAACTACCACACCACACCAACGGAGGACGTTTCAGCTCTCGACCGATTTAGCGTGCATCTCTGCCCTACACGGCGGGTCTTTAGTGGTACTGGGCTCGAACTCGTGACAAAGCCAGCCACGATCTGATGCCTATACCACTCGGCTACCGCGGCCACTACGAGTCTTTAAAACAGGTTGTACTCAAGGAGTATGAACCTCCCCAAAAAATATGTTTAGAAAATTTTAGAAAGGCCAAACGTAACTCTGACGAAACTTTCTCTCAGTTCGCGTCCCGTTTAACATCGATGTGGTTATACTACTGTAAGTTAAGAGAAGCGAATGATTTTGAGTCAATTAATCAACTGATCGTAGCAGATAAAATGTTTGAAATGTTGATTCTGAGACGGCGACCCATATTGGTGTGCTCCAAGGGGAAGAATGGTACAAACCCAGGGACTTGGGCAAACAATGTGATATATTTTATGCTTCCGAAGGGAAATCCTACGATGAACCTGAGAGAGCTAAATGGAATGAGAGTGAAAACATAAGTTAAATGGTAGTTGGGGTAAACGTAAACAGCGATTTGGGGAGAAAAAGTTAGATAATTTTTTCTAGGAAAACTTTGATAAAGGTCAAGTAACTGAAATTAAAAAATTCGCTTGTTTC